>OAMR01000548.1:9277-37150 GCA_900205405.1 Echinochloa crus-galli
CGGCGCCGCACAGAGCCCGCGGCCCCGCCTATGAACAACGGCGCGGCGAGCCCCCGGCGCGGCCTCGCGGAGGTCGCCGCCACGGCGAGCGAGGGGTCGAGCGGCCGCAGCGACGCCATCGTCCCTCCTCGGGAGCAAATCCCAACCGTCGAGGTGGTGGTCGGCCCGCTTCTCGCTCCGGATGGCTGAATTCAGAGAGAGAGAGAGAGAGAGGATGCAGGATGGCCTCGGGGCGCGGCGCGAGGAGAGCGGAGTGGAGTGGAAGCAAGGAAGGGAAGGAGGAAGGGGGGAGCGGCGAGGCGAGGCGATCGGGGCGTGGTGGCAGGGGGCAACGGGTGGACGTGGTTCCCGTTACCGTTTTACGGATCGCTCGGTGGGACCTGGTACTGGGAATTGGGAAATATCCTTGTCGTTTTAGGTGGCTCTCGTTATCGTTGCTCACGTGTGGGCTGTGATAATATCTTGAGAAATATCGTATTCATCACTTTTTTTAAAAAACAAAGGCATGGACATGGACGCATATACTCATATAGTCTAATAGCCATATGAAAATGCCGAAGACTTGTAGTAACTTTAGGTAAATTCCACCTTAAAAAACTAAATGAACGTGTCATATCTATCATTAAGGATTATACTTAATCTAACATTATCCCGTTTTAAATTAGAGTTCGTTTAATTTTTTACCACAAGTTTAATCGCTCATCTTATTTAAAAATTTATATAAATATATAGGCTGCGAGGCTATCGTGGAGAAGAAAGCAACGAAGAAGAAAGAGACAAAAGCCGAAAGTGTATAGGCCAGGTGGGGCCGAAGAAGGATATGAAGAGGCCCAGCGAGAGGAGCTCCAGGTTATAATGAACCTGACATCATTCTTAGTTGTCTCGTGGTCAATATTTTCCATTTATTCTCTTTACAGTAGTGATGAAGGCTCCCAAAAAAATAACAAGCTAGCTTTTCAAGCGAAATCGTCACAACTCGTTTTCACACATACATGCATGCGTGTATTTCTTGATATTGTGCTACTTTGAGAAGGGATCTTTAAAGGACTTAACACTGATAGAATTAAGAAGAGATTTCAAATCATGAAAGACCTAAGAGCGAACTTGCCAAAACGTAGAAGATCTATACGTGTTAGTGCCTTATAGTTGTATATATATTCTCTAACATTCATCATCAACAAAGACTTGTGATCACTTCATTACCTCTCACTGGTTGGTGTTTGCTACCTTTACAGACCGATCCATTTTCTTTTGAGATTTTCTTTTGATGTTGCAAGAATAATATTTATTCTCTAAATTATATCATGTTAAATAAATCTGTTGTTCTCTGATTGCAACATATGAATATGGTATCTATGTATTTGTTTTTTTGCTTTTGGTTTATCTATGACTAAAGTTCGCCCTAACTAAAATAAATCCCTGGCCCGCCACTGCTGGTAGGGGGGCTAAAGCCCCCTTAAGCTCAGCCGCTGAGAGTACTCTAAGGCGCACTGATTGCTATATCTTTTCCTGCTGAAACAACCAGGCATAAGAGGGATAAGGATGCATGCAGAGATGATCAGCTCAGTCGACCATGCACGTTAGCTCGTAATGCAATAACGGCAATAACGATTGCTAGCATGCTACCTTGGATACATCAGCTCAGTCGACCATGCACTGACCTTATTAACTACCCATCCCTCACATAAAAAAGTACTCCTTAAATACCTATCCTAGAAATTAGACCACAATTACGACCCATGTTACAAGATTATTCCCAATGCTAATTTTATAAAAGTTTTGTGCATGATTAGTGTAGTGTCACATTAATTAATCTGGTGCATGGCAGAATTAATATGAGAGGTAAGAAAATAGTTTCATCTAGATGAAACCTCATCGGCATTGATATCAACTCCGGATGGGTCCTGATTAAATGCTATATACGTATTACCTATGAAACAACAACTGAAATTATACATTAGAGGGGTGGTTTTTTCTTACTGGTGTGGTCATCTCGAAAACATTAGTATGAAATCCTCACGTAACAGATCCGACTAGGTCAATTAATAAAGACACTAAGATCATTTGCTACCGTTGATAATTTATTGGAGAAAAGTTAGGCTTGTATTTCTCATGGGACTGAGGGAGCACATCATCACCCCCAACTTATTTCCCTTCTGCAAAACACTACAAAAGAGATTTCAGGGTAAGTCATTCCTTCTACTTCTTGATTATTCTGTCCAACTCTTAAAACAATAAATAGCATTATGTTTCTTATTCGATATTTCGTGACACAAATCTGTAGATGGAGCTACAAAAAAAATGTGTAAAAGTGAGTTTACACATTCAAGCCCAAACCCAGCCACCAATGTGTACAAGTGAGATAGATGAGGCCCAAACCCAGACAAGAGCCACACGCGCTGCAACGAAACGCGCAGCCGCGCCTTGTGCCAGTGGAGACGCAACGGCCGCCAAGACGCGGCGCCGGACATTCTCCCGGGCAAGGACCCAACGGCGGTCGAGGTGGGGGAGTGGAGCTGACCCGCAAGGGATATCTTTACGCTCGTGTTGTCCAATTTTCTTTTCTGTGTTCTCTTTTATTTTCTTCTTTTGCGCGGCCTGGTTAGCAAATTGCAACGGACAACTTTTTTTTATGGACCGGGAATAGAAAAGATGAACAATTGACCATGCATTGGCATTGGGTTACACGTATTGTCACCACGGGGGAAAAAAATGAAGTATCCGGGCGGGTCGATAGGTGGTCAGCAGTATTTTCATTTCCTGACTGTCATGCGGAACCAGCGTTGGCAAAGATAGGACATGTCAAGGATGGACCTTTTATAATTTAATACTATATAGTTCCAGAAAACGATGGTGGTTTTTTTAAAGAAAAACGACGTTTAAATAAAAAGGGGTCATGTCGGAGGACATGGATAGTGGTTTATGTCTTACTCCCTCCGTCCCAGTATGTAAGCATCTGTAGGGTTCAAATTTTTTGCCAAAATGTAAGAATTCCTACAGATAAGACAAAATCAAGTGGGTTGGTAGGGTAGGTGAGAGTTGGTGGGTAGTGTAAAATGAGAGGTATAGAGGTCTTTTAACAGTTCTGTTGTTTCTTGAGTTTGAATGCTTGGAATGATAATATTATGGGACGGAGGGAGTACGTATAAGATCTTTTTAAATAAAAAAAACTCCAGGGTACTACAGTATAAAACTTCAAAACCACCACTGCCGTTCTGCAATATATAATGTATGGATATATAAAGCAGGGAATCTGAATTCCGACTTGAACTGGAAAATTAAACCAGTGTTTCTGTTTTACACTTGTACTCAATAGAGAACAACTGTGGAACCTCTCACTTGTCATGCTGGTTCCAGTACTCTGGAAACCAAGTGTCCAAGCCTAAACTACAAGTTTGATCATCGAGACGCGTAAGTGGAACTGTATTCTCCAAGAAAGCTCGCCCGTTTCAGACCAACAACTGAGAGCGGGTAGAACAGAAACGAGTTTGGCTTTGGCAGCAGGGTTTCCGTAATGCACTCCTGACAGTGAAGACTATCGGGTCTGGTATACGTTGAGTTGCAGTGGAGCTTGGTCAAAAGAAAATTATAGAGGAGCGGTGCCAAATTCAAATTATACTGTACTCTAAAAGAGTAAAAAAAACTAGTATAATTGCGCAACCTGAACTAACTTAAACTAGATACATAGAACCAAAAAATGAATGCAGTAAGCAATTATTCAGCCGAAACGCAATTGAAGCCGAAGCAACCCATCCACAGGCTCCGTCTCGACGCCGCCTTCTTCCTCCTCTCCTTGTGCTGCATGCATGCGACAATATATTAATGAACAACATCTTTCAGTCGATCCGTAATGATCACTTAATCACACGCCGTGTCGCTGCTGCACGTACCCATCTCCTGGGCTCCTCGGCGGCGAACTCCGGCGGGGGCACCTGGTACAGGTCCGCGTCGACGGGCGTCCTCACCACCGGCGCCGCCCGGGCCTTCTTGGCCGGCGACGAGGACGACGGTGCGGCGGCCACGGCGTCGGACGCCCTCGCGGGCGTCGCTGTCGCCGCACGACGACGTGACCCCCGCTTGCCGCCGCCGCCGCCGCCGTAGGACCCGTCGGTCTTCTTCCCCGGCCTCCGGGCCTTCCTGTTGGCAGCAGGCGGCGGGTTCCGCGGCGGCGGCGAGTACTTGAACCAGACGTCGCTGCTGGCCTCGAGCTCCGGCGCCGCCGCCGCGGCGTACCACTCGGCGGCGGAGGCGGAGGCGGAGGCCGGCACGGCGGGCGTGGGCGTGGGCGTGGGCGTGGCGAGCTCGCCGCTGTAGTAGTAGTAGTTCCACTCCCCGAACGCCGGCACGCGGCGCCGCCTCGCCGCCCTCTGCATGCACGCACGCACGTAACATGTTATTAACTGAAGCTCGTCGGGATCACTAAACTAGGCCGGCCACGTGCACCAAGCAAGCAACTTTTACTTTTTTTTCACTTACCTCCATTTTGGGAGCGCACGTACGGCTGGCGCAGGGGACAGAATGTGGGAACAAGTTCAAGAGTGGAGTGGATCACAAGCGATCTACTAGCAATGGTCAGAAGAGAGCGAGCGAGTGTGTGTGAAAGGCTAGCTATCGCGCTAGCCGTGCGGTGTTGGTGGGTGGACGAAGGAGAAGGCGGCCATTCGCTGGGTGTGTGAGCCGCCGCCTGTACTTATAGCCGGAAGAGGGGAGCGAGCTAGGGAAGGAAGGAACGAACGAACGAACGAGGCGAGGTGTGAGGCCTTGACTTGCAGATCGAGGAAGAGTTCAGAGACGCGTTTTCTCATGGATGGCGCGGAGGAAAAAGGCCGGGGAAGGAAGGAAAGGAGCTGAGAGCGAGAGGGGGATCCAAGGCGGCTGTGCAGTGGCAGGGAATGGCTAATGGCATCGAGCTAGCTGGTCCTCTCGGCCAGCCGCCTCTGCATGCGGCAGTAGAAGCTACCACGACTAGTACTACGTACCGCGCGCGCACTGTAGCGGAGCAGCTCGGCGGCCAGGTGGAGGCTGGAAGGTGTGGGGGCACGGCAGAGCTAGCTGCCCTGCAGCGCCGTGTTGGCCCGTGTGGGGGCGCCCCCCTCCGTGGACGACGGGTGGGGGTGGCCATGGTGGGGGCTGCGGACGACGACGCTGGCAGCATGCATGGGGGTGTGGTCACTGGTGGGGGAGGGGAGGGCCCCGGGTGTCGCTGCGTACGTACGGGGTGGCAGGGGGTTCGGTCATCAATGACTCACCAACGAGTAAACAAAGCAGGAGCTCTGTTTGGACGGGGGGTGTGCATGCAGCATGCATGTGTGAGAGCTGAGAACTAAGGACTCGTTTAGATGTTGAATTTGGGAGTAAGATGTCACTTTGTAATCATTTTGCTACTGTAGCATTTCGTTTGTATGTGCGAAAAATTGTCCAAAAATTGATTGATTAGACTCAAAATGTTCGTCTCGTAGAGTACAACAAAATTGTGCAATTAGTTTTAAATTTCATCTATATTTAGTACTCCATGCATGTTATGACATTTTGATGTGATGGAGAATCTTCTTTTTGCATAATAAATTTGGGAGTAGAATTTGGCATCTAAACAAGCCTAAGGCCGTGTTTAGTTCCCAATTTGGAAGTGCTAATTTGGGAGAATCTTGTCTTTCACGCATTGAGTGGGGTGGTGGTGGTAAGAGATGGCCAACGGCAGCAGCACCCTTCAAAAAACAAAAAACAAAAATCAGCGTAGCGTCACCCTTCTGCTTTCTGGGCCTTGTTTAGATGCCAATTTGACATCTTAAATTGAGAGTTTTGGGAATCGCGCGCCACGGTAGCATTTCGTTTGTATGTGTGAAAAATTATCCAAAAATTGATTAATTAGGCTCAAAATATTCGTCTCGCAGAGTGCAACAAAACTGTGCAATTAGTTTTTGATTTCATCTACATTTGGTACTCTATACATGTTATGACATTTTGATGTAATGGGGAATCTTCTTTTTACATAGTATATTTAGGAGTAACTTTTGGGAACTAAACAGGGCCTAAGGTCAGAAGGCGAAAGGTGAGCTTTGACCTTTGTCACTCGATCGCGACGGTAGAATTTGCATTGAGGTCGTGGAGGCCAAGGCCAGCCGCTTATTTGGATTTTAGAAGCGCATGCATTGCATGCATGTGATGTGAACCGATGATAAATAGGGGGCATGCACACGGCGCAGTGCAGCAAACAGTTGGCCGGCTCGGCTGTGGCACCAACCCAAAGTCCACAGTGCGCGTGTCAGCGGCTGCACGCTGGGAAGGGAGCCAGTCGTCTTCACACATGCTTCTAGCTGACTCCCGCGCTGGTGGTGCTAATTATAGCGGCGAATCTTAAGATGAAAAAGTATGGTTTAAAACTGCTGGTACGCAGTACTTGGGTTGCATGATTAGGTAGTGATCGTTGTACACGTGGATCATGCGGAACAGAGAACCATGGCACATATTCGTTTATGAAATGTGGAGGGAAATGTTACGTTGTTGTTGCTCGGGAAACCAATGCGTGCGGCCTTGTTCGTTCATGAAATGTGGAGGGAGCTAGGGAGGCAACCTGCTTCAAAGGAGAGATTCAGGAACTTAAGCAATGTAAACGATGTAGTCCCTCCATCTCCAAATATAGAGAAACATATTTTTTGTCTGGCCTAAGTCAAATTATTCAACTGTGTCCAGTAATGTCTATAAAAATAAATAATTGCAAATACGAAGACTTAAAAGGTTATGCATGGTTATACTTTACCAGGTTCAAGAAACAAGTTGGCCGGACAACATGGCAAAGGCCGAGGGCTGAGCAACAAAACATTTACTCATTTCCTTAGGCCAGTCTTCATCGCACAGTTACCTAGACCAGAAACTAGGTAACTGTGCTAGATGAGTTTCATGGTGATGAAACTCCTCTCACATCCCATGAAACTCTCCACTCTCTCCTCTGCCACATCAGCACATTAAATGCCATGAAACTCCCATGAAACCTCCACTGAGACTGGCCTTAGTTCTATGTCCTCATACTAGTTAGGCTTGGAACCCAAGCAGTTACCAGTGAATTAGTGGCCGTAAGAACACACAGAAAATGCTGCAACAATCCTACAAAAATCTCATGCTCGAAACTGAAAAGGGAGGGCGGTAAATGTCAAGACAAAACGCACACGTTCCTGTAGACAACGCTCTGTTTGGAATCGTGAAACAGGGTTCGATTCCAACAATCCAAACAGAGCTCTTGTCAGCATCTTTTTTTTTTTAATAAAAGGCAGGAGCACTGCCGCGTCATATAAGAAGGAAAAGCATGCGGGTTCTTACATGGTCGATATTACACAATAACAAAAGGAAACTCTAACACATGCTCCTGATTTGGAGACACACCCGGTGCACAAGCTCTCACTCTAGTCGGCATTTCCTCCTTGATCAGCTCCATAACCCGTCGTGGTGATGACACGTTGCCTTGGAAAATTCTTCGGTTACGCTCGTTCCAGATGTTCCATGCTGTGTAGATGAGAATTGAGGCTTTCCGCTGCTTAACTCTCTTTGGCAAGGCTACCATCTCGGAATTCCACCAGCTCTCCAGGCACTGTGCTCTGTCCGGCACAGCAATGGCGCCTTCAGTCCACTGCGCCACCAGTGCCAAACTTCTTGCGCAAAGACGCAATGAAGACACAAAGCATCGATCTTGCAAACTTCTTGTCAGCATCTTAATCATCTCATTTTTATCATCGATCTTGCAAAGTCTCGCATACGTGATTGATATACAGTACGACCATCACTAGTAATTTATTACACACCAAATTTTACCATTACTTTTTACGTACTATTTTTAACAGCTTTTCCCCCATCCATTTTGTACCGGCTGTTCCTCCGACAAACCAAGCAGGGGAGCCCTGCCACGATGGACTGGCGCGCCTAGATTAATGGAGCCGGCCAGCTTGCCAGAGGAAAACGCAGCTTTGGGGGCCATGTGTTGGAAGCATTTATAGATCATGTGACCCTTTGTGTATAGCGCTGAGTACAGAATCGAAACGCTTTGCTCTGCTCCGTGCAGATCCATTTTTCCATTTGCTCTCTGACTTTGGGGTGTTTAGTTCATGAGAAAAGGTGAAAAGTGAAGTAAAAAAGTCACATCGGACACTTAGCATTTTTTGTTTGTTTGTGATAAACATTGTCCTACTATGACCTAACTAGGCTCAAAAGATTCGTCTCGTCGTGTACATCAAAACCATGCAACTAGTTTTTTTATTTACCCACGTTTAGTACTCCATACATGAGGAGATAGATTTGATGTGATAGGTGAATAGTAAAGTTTGGAGAGAGAATTTTTAAAAGTTTAATGATTTGACTAGGAACTAAAGCTTTTCTCCAAAGCACGTACTATGTCATGGATGGTAAACATCGTGCATAAAGTTTTTGTTCAAAGCGCGCGTCAGGTTGCATTCAAGTTGGGCAGCAGGGCCCGGAAGAGTAAGTTTTGACAGAGATGATAATTAAAGACATCCGGGCAGAGCGGATGGCAATAACCCATCCATACGGAGCACTTGGAAGAAACAAATTGTACGTGACAGGAAAAAACTTGTGTGAGGTAGTTGTTCAAGAGTGAAAAAGGAGCAAGATGGCTCCATCTTCCATACGAGTTACATACCGACAGTATTTAGTCTAAACTCTAAAAGAAGTACTAACTGTAATTACTAAGCGACTTGGCTTGCCAGTACCTAGCTAGAAGGCTTAAGGCCGGCTTATAAAAACCCCATGCCATGACAAGATGCTGCAGTCCTCACACGCACGCATCCTGTTGAACATCAATGGTGTTTCTTGTCATGGCACATTGCACATTGGAACGTACGAGTACATACTGATGGAGCTGACAGCCAACATGGAGAGGAAGCAAACAAGAACAGAGCACATCTACAAGCTAGATTCCATACGCCATAGCTCGATCTTGGGTGTTTCATTTCATCAACCGACGCCATTGGTGGTGGTGGTTCTTGATCAGCTTCAGGCGACGCAGTTGAAGCCACCCAAGCAACCCATCCAAAGGCTCCTCCTCGCCGCTCGTTTCTGTGCAAATCGAAGACATGGAAATTTTTACACACTCCGGCTCGCAAGAAAGAAGATGGAGTAGTTTTCAAGAAAGAAGATTTACAATCCAGAAAAGACATGAGCTATATAAGTAACGTACCCGTCTTGGCCGGCTGGAGACGGCGTCGTCCGGCGGCGGCACCCCGTAGAGGTCGGCGTCGACGGGCCGGACGACCACCCTGCGCGCGCCCTTGGCCGGCGTCGCGCACGCGGCGCCGGCCCCGGCGCCGGACGCCCTCGCCCAGCAGGCCTCCGCCGGCGGCCGCGCGCTCCCGTCCTCCTGGCAGCACGGCTTCGACGTCTGCTCCGCCGCCGGCCTCCTCCGCGGCTTCTTGGGCGCCGGCGCCCTGCGCGGGGGCGGCGAGTACCTGAACCACGCGTCGCTGCAGGCCTCTGGCTCCGCCGCCGCGTACCACCAGGAGGACGAGCTGTCGCCCCCACCCACCGCGGCGGCGCCGGAGTGCGGCAGCCGCGGCTCCTCCGGCGAGGACGAGGACGAGTAGTAGTTCCACTCCCCGAACGCCGGCACGTGCCGCCGCCTCGCCGGCTTCTCCATGGCCTCCACACGCCGCGCGCAGGCAAAAGGACGGAAGGGAAACTAGCAAGAACGAAGCTGATGGGTTCGTAGCAGAGAAGCTACGGCTGTGGTTGCGGCCGGACGCGCGTACTTATAGCAGGAAGGAAAAGGAATCGATGCAGCGGCCGGCGCACGCGCTGCTGCCCCTGAAGACAGAGCTTGGCGACGGGGCGGAGTGGGAAAAAGGAATGAGGAGGGAGGCAGGAGAAGGTGGTGGTGGGCTTTGCTGTCGCCGCCGTACCCCGAGCAGCAGGGCCGCTCCTCTCGGCCGGCAGGCAACACGCAACAGTGGCGCGGCGGGAGCCTGACGACGGGTTTGACGGGGGCGCGTTTATGAGGGGGCTCGGCTTCCTTGCTGCGGGCAACGCCAATTCATGGAAACCTAGCCTGTGGCGGTGGGCCGTGTGGCATGCGGCTGATGAGCATGCATGCATGCATGCCACTGCCACGGCCGCAGGCTTTTCCCCGGCGAGCACGGGGCCCTGACGCGCTGCCCTCGTGGCTGGTGGCGACGCTAGCGGTATGATTTCGGCGTGAGTGGGGGGTTGATTAGCTAAAGCGATTAAACAATGGCGTCGCGTCGGCTCTCCTGCGGATGCGTGCACTGCAGCAGCGCAGGGGGAGAGGTGAATCTCGGGGGCGAGACGCGGCTACCCAGGCTACGATGGATGGCTCGTTGCCTGGAGTACACTTCAAGGAAGAGGAGCCCGAAATGCTGTGGGAAAATGGGAGAAACCACGGACGAAACATTCTGATGCCATAGGTTCTTGTGGCACGGCTTCATTTCACACCTGCATCGTGTAGGGGTATGTATGGTGCTGAGTCCCACGCGCGCGCACCTCCAAAGCCTTGTTAAACAAGATCCTAAATTCCACTCCCAAATTTACTATATAAAAAGAACATTCTCCATCACATCAAAATATCATAACATGCATGAAGTACTAAATGTAGATGAAATAAAAAATTAATTACACAGTTTTGTTGTGCTCTACGAGACGAACATTTTGAGCCTAATTAATCAACTTTTGGACAATTTTTCACAAATACAAACGAAATCTACAGTGGCGCAATGATTATGAAATGACATCGTACTCCCAAATTCACCCTCCCAATTCTAACATCTAAACAAGGCCCAAGAAAGCCCAAGATCGCGAAAAGGATTTGAGGTCAAGGGCCCTGTTTAGTTCCCGGTCAAATCATCAAACTTTCAAAAATTATCTCTCCAAACTTCACTATTCACCTATCACATCAAATCTCTCTCCTCATGAATGGAATACTAAATGTAGGTAAATAAAAAAAACTAGTTGCATGGTTTTGATGTACACGACGAGACGAATCAATGTTTATTACAAACAAACAAAAAGTGCTACAGTGTCCGATGTGACTTTTTTACTTCACTTTTTATCTTTTCTCAGGAAAAACATCCCCAAGGGCAAATTGGATCCGAAAACTGTAAATGCACATGGAAAACTGTAAATGCACATGAATCCGAACATTCGTTTAAAGAAAAAAGAGGATGGATCCAAACAGGGTATTAAATAAAATCAGTTTATAAAATTATCTTCACAACATTGAACTATTTCGCGAGACCTATCTAATAAGGCCTTTGATCGCACGATTAGATTAGAGGATGGTCACTGTTACATTACTGTAGCAAAACATGAATTAATTAGACTCATTATATTCGTCGCGCAAAGTTAGACTCATCCCTAAATGGGTTTTACAAATAGACTTCATTTATTACTTCATGCATGAAAGATTTTTTAAAAAAATTTTTGTTCTTGTTAGAAAGAAACACAGCCATAATAAAAAAGCCTACTCGTACTTGTTGGCACTTTTACTGGCCATAGAATGACAACTCAGGTGGTGATATATGGCAGTGTTAATGGCGGTGTTTAGTTCGCGAAAATAAAATGTGAAGTTTGGTGAAAATGTCACATCGAACACTGTAGCGTATCGTAACATTTTTCGTTTGTTTGTGGTAATCGTTGTCTTACCGTGACCTAACTATGCTCAAAAGATTCGTCTCGTCGTGTATATCAAAATCATGTACTTAGTTTTTTTATTTACCCACGTTTAGTGTTCCATACATGAGGATAGAGATTTGATGTGATTTGATGTGATAGGTGAATAATGAAGTTTGAAGAGAGAATTTTTCCTTTTGAAGGTAACTAACAGGCCAATGTGTTAAAAAAAAGAAAAGAAAAGAGGAAGCTCATGGCCCTGTTTCTTTCCGTAAAACTGGCGTATGGACATGGTCAGAACACACAGCAGGTTCTGTTGACTTCCCGTCACGAGAAACACACAGCAGCGTAGTAACTGCATCGGGACACTACCCTACGTGGGTGCGTGAGAGGCCCGAGGTGCAAACCGGTTGGCCGAGGCCCGTGTGTCAGAGAACGGTGGGTCCACCACAGACCTGATCCCAGACGATTACTGTACCACAAACCGGAGTATCGCTGAAGGTCGGGCGTGTGTGTAATCATCATTCATCAGTCAGGGACAAAACCAACGTCAAAATTTGGGCGTCCTGGTTCGGCATCAATAATGGCCGGCCCGGCGCTGCAGCCGCAAGAGCCCAGGCGGCGCGCCCCGACGACCCGACGCGATGGCCCAGCAGTGAAGAAGCCAGCAACGAGTCAGGCTCAGGCAGGCGTCGCCATGGCCATGCCGCGCGTACACAGTGCACGGCCGGCCTGGCCTGACGTCGAGTCGTGTCGCGTCGCATGCGGCGCACCACACCGCACCACCGGTCATCAGCGACGACCAGCAGGCGAACACGGGGGCACGGGCATCGCGATTCGCATCGGCAATGGCATCTGGCCAATCTGCCTCGCGTGGCAGTTGCGGTCGTCGAAGCATCAAGCATGCATGCATGGCATTTACTCCCACCCGCGGCCGTGGCTGTGGCTCTCAGGGCTGGGCTCTCGTTGGGCTTGGAGAGGCTAGAGAAGCAGTAGCATCTTCAATTTTCAATGAAAAAAGAAGAAAAAAAAAGCAGTAGCATCTCCCTGTGCTACAACTACGAGCCGTAGCGGAAGGCGCATTCACTCACTCCCGATGACTAGCCAAGCGCATGCAGCGGCACACAGGACAGGAGCCTTTTACGCTAGCTCTTTGTCTTGTAGCTGCCTGTAATGTAAGGGCCATTTCTGCGGCAGCTTGTTCTGCCCTGCCCGTGTTTTGATGGTGGTTTTGGTGGGTGAATTTGGAAGTATGATGTCACATCGTAATCATTGTGCTATTGTAGCATTTCGTTTGTATGTGCGAAAAATTATCTAAAAATTTATTAATTAGGCTCAAAATGTTCGTCTCGCAGAGTACAACAAAACTGTGTAATTAGATTTCGATTTTATCAATATTTAATACTCCATATATATTATGACATTTTGATGTGATGAAAATCTTTTTTTTTATAGTAAATTTAGGAGTAGAAATTCTGGACCTAAACGTAGCCATTGACGGGCAAAAAGAGATGCAGCTCGCAGTGCACAAAAGCTGGCGCCACGGCGGCGGCCGAACGGGAACAGGTAGTCAGCCAGGTTAAGTGAATGCGCCATCGGCCATGAGCTGACCGTCAGCCTTTGGCGTTTGATGGTCTGTCAGTAATCTGTGGGCCGATTAGAGCCCACCAAGTCCAATTAGGCCTAGTATTGGCAGCACTGCTGCTGGCCTACTGCCACCTCTTATTGGCACTCTATCATTAGCCGATAGACACACGTCCGTCACCCTCTGTGTGTGCACCAGTCAGCACTGTTCCTGCAGGCTTTACAGCAGCGTGTGCGGTTCGTATTATTTCCACATGATTAGGGATCGCATCACGTAGGCATTTTTTTTATACTTGCTCTCTTCCTTTCACAATATAAGCATTTTCCGATTCTTTTATCACATTTGATCAAAATTTTTGTAGATATATTATTTATTTTACTATGACTTGTTTTATCATTAGATATATTTTAAGTGTGACTTATTTGTTTTATATTTTTATAAATCTTTTTAATAAGACGGATGGTGAAACGTGATGTCTGAAAGTCAATAAATACTTATATTTCGGGACGGAGGGGAGTACCTACGTAGGCATTGAAGTGTGAAGTGAATCCAAGCTGGTAACTAGCGGCACACAGATTACAATTTACAACAAAAACGTGGTCTGCATAACTCGCGAGGGCCTATTTACATCCACTGACTTAACTTTTTTTAGATACCGGATGGCAAAATAACTTTTCCTTAAGGGTCAAGTTGGTCCCTCAACTTTCAAATCGGCCAATTTAGTCCCTCAACTTCGGTTTTTGGGTCAAACTCGTCCTTAAATTTTCAAATAAGCCAATCTAATCCCTCAATTTTTATTTTTGGGTTAGACCCATCCCTCAATTGATCAAAATTTCTATATATGAATATCATAATTATCTTCATACATTTTTATGTATATATTTGCTACAAAGATCAGCTGTACCTTTTTATGTAGCTATATGGTAAGTTTGGGTAAACATTCAGATTAATAATTGGTCTAGAAAGTATGGCTAAGTATTCATATTACCTACATACAACATTAGAAGTATATTTTCCAAAAAAAATTGGCATAAACAAATGAGTATGGACGGTTTGGCAAAAAATAGTGAGTCACCAGTACTTGACATGAATAAAAAGGTTGAGTTCAGCAACTGCCACATATTGGATACTATGCATATAAGCATTGATTATGATAACTGATATATGAATACACAACGACGACAACAACAACATAGCCTTTAGTCCCAAGCAAGTTGGGGTAGGCATAACTGATATATGAATATGGTTAAAAATGTATTAGTGAACTCTATATATTTGAATACAAGCCATATATGAAAAAATGGTGCTAAAGAATAGTGAAATGAATAGAAAATTGTAACTTGAGGGACTAGCTTGATCCGGAAACAAAATTTGAAGGACTAGATTGCCTGTTTTGAAAGCTGAGGGATGAGTTTGACCTAAAACCAAAACTTGAGGGACTAGATTGGCCGATTTGAAAGTTAAGGAATAAATTTGACCCTTAAGAAAAAGTTCAGGGACCAAGATGCCTATTTTGCCATACCGGATATAATAGTTGCCTCTATATCCGCAAGCAAGCGAATATATACAGCAAAAAAATACATAAATTTTTAGATTTGAAATCTCAAACCAACGAGTAGTGACGGAGGCCTATGCAGGTCATACTGGACGCTGGCCCCCCTTCCTAATATAAATTCTCATTAAATAAGCAGTAAAATAACTACTGTACACTATTGTATACTAGTAACTAGTAAAATATATAGATTGACCCTTGCTGTTTTGTTGATCAGGCTCCGTCGATGCCAACGAGCAACATAATAGATAACTAAAAGACTAGGTGATGTCTGGATCCATGGTATTGAACCAAACATCCCTGCTAAAATTTGCTAAAACTGATTTGCTAAAGTTTAGCTTTTCAAAACCTTTAGCACTTGCGAGGGGTGCTAAATTGTGCTGAATCAGTCACCTTAACTCCTTTTTCCTCTTGTACCCCTCCCCTACCCGCACTCCTTTTTCTTGAGGAGGGGACCAGCTAGGGGTATTTGAGACTTTTGTTATAGTTTAGCAACTCATTAGCACCTCAATCCAAACATCTCCTTGCTAAAGTTTAGTAAGCTAAATTTTAACTAGCTAAATTTTAGCAAGTACTAAACTTTAGCAATGGAGCATCCAAACAGGCCCTAAAAACCTATAAAGACTAAGCTTCACCTTTTCTTCAACGTTTTCTTTCAAAACTTAGTTGCTTTATCTTTGTAACAACAACCATTCATATTATTTGTTTACTTAAAAACTTTGATGTTGAAATCGTGCTGAAAAAAACAGCCATCTATGCTTGATGATGTATGTCATGAAAAGCGCACTGAGTCGATCTCAATCACAATCTCAAACAAACTTCTTAGCAAACATGAACATCTGGCGCCACCTCCCAATCGGCGAAAGAAGCAACAGCAGCAAGCCAACACTGGTTTTGCAGAAAACGCTCAAGAACTCTCTACCGACTACTTCAACAAAATTTTTGTTCAGTGGAGATAAACCTACCGGCTTCCTCAGCCCCTCAAACCGACGCGTAGCGCGGTCCCCTCCGGTGAACTGCTTTTCGTCGCCGCCGGTGTACCCATTGATAGGAGCTCCCTTCAGGGACCTTATTGTAATTTTGTCCTTTGTGAAGGACTTTTATGTAATATGGCTGCTTTAATATAATATATCTTTAAGTATCAAAAAAAATCCGGTGCCACTAGTCATTGAAACAATACCTTGTCAGGCCTTTTTTGTCGAACTCTCCTCCTTCCTCGTACGCCTCTGTAGTATGGAATCATTGAGTTCATAACCAACACGATCTTCGACCAACTATCTGTTATAATCTTAGTTTCTATTAAACGTGCGTGTCGCACGTCCGTTCTTGCTAATTAGTTTAAATATAAAGTCATTAACTTGTATATTTTTGAAAACTAATAAAGAAGTACTAATAATTAACCTTGGTACACGTTTTGTTCCTAATTAGAACAGCATATGTATATCATATACAAATATGTAATGAAGTTCATTTGTCTTTCGGCTTCGTTGCAACTTCAAAGCCTCAATTATTTCCTACCTTTGATAGTGGTCCATATATGGATCGGAGTAGCCGGCAATTTGCTTGCATTGTTGATAGCTAGTGTGGTCCAGTGGACCAAGCATCTATCATGTTTGCAGCAGCAATACCAAGCATCTATCATGTTTGCAGCAGCAATATAAATCATATGTGCAGGGAGTACGTATACGTACCACCGTTCGGGAGAAAACACAGGGCCATGAATGCGTACTGAGTGAAAAACTGAAAATACGTTAAAGTTGTGGACTTTTCTTCAAGAGAATCCAAGCTGACTTCATGGCAGGAAAGGTGGTCAAGTTCTGTAGGTTTCGCTAAGCAAGGTTGATTTCATCAGTCTCGCAATGTATATATAGGAGGAGTACTTGGCCAAATGTACATGTTATATATTGGTGCCGCAAAACGTTGTCCATTTCGCAGTTCTGTAGTGGAGTATTGCATGGCGCATCGATAAACAAACTTGACTATAAACGTGTAGCTGGGTCTCTTAATTTCCGCAAGAGTCAGTATTGTTTGGGAAATGCTAGAAAATTCCCCATCAAAGAAAATGGTAGAAAATTTGCGTGTAATAGCGCTATAAGCTTGATTTCAAGCTGAACTTGATGATCTAGTGCCATGTTTGCACGGGGATCTTTCAGGGATATATTGAAACAGCCAATGAGACCGCAAGCACTTTCGATGTATGTCGTCGTTGCACATTATATTTGTTCGAGTATGGTATCAACTTGGGTGATCATCTGTATGTTGCCACTAAATAACCTCAATAGTGTTATGCCTATATATCTAGCATATAGTAAAATTATTGAAGTGTAATAATGAACGGGGTTAAATGTACAAATAGTACTCCGTATTATAAAAGGACTGTTCGTACGTGCAAGGTGGAATGGCAGAGCACCAGTAACAATGGAGCAGCAGCAGTATATATATATATACATATATATATATATGTGTATATATATATATATATGCTGCTATATTAACGCAGGAAAGCAGCAGCTTGCGAGGAAATGCCCTCGCCCGTCGATCATAAATGGCGCAACGTACAGTGCTGAGACGCGACGGCGCAGCAGCATCTATCGCGCGCGCGCGGCGCGGGTGCACGCCGCAGGCCCCTTCCGTCCCTCGCCATGCCGCCGCACAGTACGCGGCACGGCCGCCGCACCTGCACGCGCGGTCACGTACTCCATCCCGCCATGGCGCGCCGCGCCGCGCGGCCGGTGGGCATGGACGCCGTCGTGCGGCGAGGCATGGCGCGCCGCGTGCCGAAGCGCCGCAGGCACCAGCCAGTTCCCTGCGGTTCGCAGCGCCGAGTTCGGCCGAGACTTGTGGCTCCTGCTGCGTGCCATCTGCCAATCTGCCCCGGCCGGCCATGCATATGCATGCACAGGCCGGCCGGCATGGGCATGGCCGGAGCCGGTGCCGGACTACACATTTACCCCTTCCACAACTGTGCCATGCGTCAGGGGCTCGGCAGCGTCGCTCAGCAGCAGGTACGTCTTGGGCATCATGCATGGAGGGGCCAATAATCGATAATCAGCAGTAGATGACTAGGGTGTCGTGTCCGATCCCGATCCCTAATTACTCCGCAGCAGAAACGTACACGGTACACGCACGGCGCACCGTCCTCTCGCTCGCTGACGGATCGGAGCTGATCCATGGGCCAGCTTCTAGTAGCTTTGTCTCGTAGCTGTAATGGCGTTTCGGCGTGAGGCACGCCGGCCGGCGCCGTGGGCGTGCTCTTGCATTGCATGCATGCATGGATCGTGGTCGCGCAGCGGCTAGCAGCAGGCGAGCAAAAAGAAGATTGCAGGCCGGGACCAGGACGAAGTGGGCGAGCCTCGCGGAACAGAGGCCAGGCGCGGCACCACTCTAATAAGCTGCGTGTTGCCGTATTACTTGTATCTTTATATGTAACGAGCTGAGCTAGACGGTGAGACGACCGGCCTACGGAGTACGTCACTACTCACTACTCTCATCATATCATCACGTCTCTGAGCTTGGAACAGTATTCTTTTTTCTTTTTTTTTAAAAAAAAGCTTGCAACAGTAGGCGAAGCAAAGTTAGGCCAGTCTCAGTGGGAGGGTCACGGAAGTGTCATAGACAGTAAATTTGATAACATGTACCAATAGCATTATGAGAGAGAAAATAAGAGGGTCATAGAGAGCATCCAAACAGGCCCTAAAAACCTATAAAGACTAAGCTTCACCTTTTCTTCAACGTTTTCTTTCAAAACTTAGTTGCTTTATCTTTGTAACAACAACCATTCATATTATTTGTTTACTTAAAAACTTTGATGTTGAAATCGTGCTGAAAAAAACAGCCATCTATGCTTGATGATGTATGTCATGAAAAGCGCACTGAGTCGATCTCAATCACAATCTCAAACAAACTTCTTAGCAAACATGAACATCTGGCGCCACCTCCCAATCGGCGAAAGAAGCAACAGCAGCAAGCCAACACTGGTTTTGCAGAAAACGCTCAAGAACTCTCTACCGACTACTTCAACAAAATTTTTGTTCAGTGGAGATAAACCTACCGGCTTCCTCAGCCCCTCAAACCGACGCGTAGCGCGGTCCCCTCCGGTGAACTGCTTTTCGTCGCCGCCGGTGTACCCATTGATAGGAGCTCCCTTCAGGGACCTTATTGTAATTTTGTCCTTTGTGAAGGACTTTTATGTAATATGGCTGCTTTAATATAATATATCTTTAAGTATCAAAAAAAATCCGGTGCCACTAGTCATTGAAACAATACCTTGTCAGGCCTTTTTTGTCGAACTCTCCTCCTTCCTCGTACGCCTCTGTAGTATGGAATCATTGAGTTCATAACCAACACGATCTTCGACCAACTATCTGTTATAATCTTAGTTTCTATTAAACGTGCGTGTCGCACGTCCGTTCTTGCTAATTAGTTTAAATATAAAGTCATTAACTTGTATATTTTTGAAAACTAATAAAGAAGTACTAATAATTAACCTTGGTACACGTTTTGTTCCTAATTAGAACAGCATATGTATATCATATACAAATATGTAATGAAGTTCATTTGTCTTTCGGCTTCGTTGCAACTTCAAAGCCTCAATTATTTCCTACCTTTGATAGTGGTCCATATATGGATCGGAGTAGCCGGCAATTTGCTTGCATTGTTGATAGCTAGTGTGGTCCAGTGGACCAAGCATCTATCATGTTTGCAGCAGCAATACCAAGCATCTATCATGTTTGCAGCAGCAATACCAAGCATCTATCATGTTTGCAGCAGCAATACCAAGCATCTATCATGTTTGCAGCAGCAATACCAAGCATCTATCATGTTTGCAGCAGCAATACCAAGCATCTATCATGTTTGCAGCAGCAATACCAAGCATCTATCATGTTTGCAGCAGCAATACCAAGCATCTATCATGTTTGCAGCAGCAATACCAAGCATCTATCATGTTTGCAGCAGCAATACCAAGCATCTATCATGTTTGCAGCAGCAATACCAAGCATCTATCATGTTTGCAGCAGCAATACCAAGCATCTATCATGTTTGCAGCAGCAATACCAAGCATCTATCATGTTTGCAGCAGCAATACCAAGCATCTATCATGTTTGCAGCAGCAATACCAAGCATCTATCATGTTTGCAGCAGCAATACCAAGCATCTATCATGTTTGCAGCAGCAATACCAAGCATCTATCATGTTTGCAGCAGCAATACCAAGCATCTATCATGTTTGCAGCAGCAATACCAAGCATCTATCATGTTTGCAGCAGCAATACCAAGCATCTATCATGTTTGCAGCAGCAATACCAAGCATCTATCATGTTTGCAGCAGCAATACCAAGCATCTATCATGTTTGCAGCAGCAATACCAAGCATCTATCATGTTTGCAGCAGCAATACCAAGCATCTATCATGTTTGCAGCAGCAATACCAAGCATCTATCATGTTTGCAGCAGCAATACCAAGCATCTATCATGTTTGCAGCAGCAATACCAAGCATCTATCATGTTTGCAGCAGCAATACCAAGCATCTATCATGTTTGCAGCAGCAATACCAAGCATCTATCATGTTTGCAGCAGCAATACCAAGCATCTATCATGTTTGCAGCAGCAATACCAAGCATCTATCATGTTTGCAGCAGCAATACCAAGCATCTATCATGTTTGCAGCAGCAATACCAAGCATCTATCATGTTTGCAGCAGCAATACCAAGCATCTATCATGTTTGCAGCAGCAATACCAAGCATCTATCATGTTTGCAGCAGCAATACCAAGCATCTATCATGTTTGCAGCAGCAATACCAAGCATCTATCATGTTTGCAGCAGCAATACCAAGCATCTATCATGTTTGCAGCAGCAATACCAAGCATCTATCATGTTTGCAGCAGCAATACCAAGCATCTATCATGTTTGCAGCAGCAATACCAAGCATCTATCATGTTTGCAGCAGCAATACCAAGCATCTATCATGTTTGCAGCAGCAATACCAAGCATCTATCATGTTTGCAGCAGCAATACCAAGCATCTATCATGTTTGCAGCAGCAATACCAAGCATCTATCATGTTTGCAGCAGCAATACCAAGCATCTATCATGTTTGCAGCAGCAATACCAAGCATCTATCATGTTTGCAGCAGCAATACCAAGCATCTATCATGTTTGCAGCAGCAATACCAAGCATCTATCATGTTTGCAGCAGCAATACCAAGCATCTATCATGTTTGCAGCAGCAATACCAAGCATCTATCATGTTTGCAGCAGCAATACCAAGCATCTATCATGTTTGCAGCAGCAATACCAAGCATCTATCATGTTTGCAGCAGCAATACCAAGCATCTATCATGTTTGCAGCAGCAATACCAAGCATCTATCATGTTTGCAGCAGCAATACCAAGCATCTATCATGTTTGCAGCAGCAATACCAAGCATCTATCATGTTTGCAGCAGCAATACCAAGCATCTATCATGTTTGCAGCAGCAATACCAAGCATCTATCATGTTTGCAGCAGCAATACCAAGCATCTATCATGTTTGCAGCAGCAATACCAAGCATCTATCATGTTTGCAGCAGCAATACCAAGCATCTATCATGTTTGCAGCAGCAATACCAAGCATCTATCATGTTTGCAGCAGCAATACCAAGCATCTATCATGTTTGCAGCAGCAATACCAAGCATCTATCATGTTTGCAGCAGCAATACCAAGCATCTATCATGTTTGCAGCAGCAATACCAAGCATCTATCATGTTTGCAGCAGCAATACCAAGCATCTATCATGTTTGCAGCAGCAATACCAAGCATCTATCATGTTTGCAGCAGCAATACCAAGCATCTATCATGTTTGCAGCAGCAATACCAAGCATCTATCATGTTTGCAGCAGCAATACCAAGCATCTATCATGTTTGCAGCAGCAATACCAAGCATCTATCATGTTTGCAGCAGCAATACCAAGCATCTATCATGTTTGCAGCAGCAATACCAAGCATCTATCATGTTTGCAGCAGCAATACCAAGCATCTATCATGTTTGCAGCAGCAATACCAAGCATCTATCATGTTTGCAGCAGCAATACCAAGCATCTATCATGTTTGCAGCAGCAATACCAAGCATCTATCATGTTTGCAGCAGCAATACCAAGCATCTATCATGTTTGCAGCAGCAATACCAAGCATCTATCATGTTTGCAGCAGCAATACCAAGCATCTATCATGTTTGCAGCAGCAATACCAAGCATCTATCATGTTTGCAGCAGCAATACCAAGCATCTATCATGTTTGCAGCAGCAATACCAAGCATCTATCATGTTTGCAGCAGCAATACCAAGCATCTATCATGTTTGCAGCAGCAATACCAAGCATCTATCATGTTTGCAGCAGCAATACCAAGCATCTATCATGTTTGCAGCAGCAATACCAAGCATCTATCATGTTTGCAGCAGCAATACCAAGCATCTATCATGTTTGCAGCAGCAATACCAAGCATCTATCATGTTTGCAGCAGCAATACCAAGCATCTATCATGTTTGCAGCAGCAATACCAAGCATCTATCATGTTTGCAGCAGCAATACCAAGCATCTATCATGTTTGCAGCAGCAATACCAAGCATCTATCCATCGACTATCTAGAACTGCAACTCTGCATGCACGCGCCGCTCCTGGCGCGCGCGTGCATGCATGACCGTTGGTCCGTGAACGAACACCGGCGTGCAGCCGTACGTACTCGATCGGTATGGTGTCGCCACTGCAGCACGCACCGGCTCTGTGATGGCTGTACGTACGTAGCTGCTGTACGTGCACCGGGCCACATGGCCATGGATGCTGCGCGCATTCAAGTCTGGACGCTGAGCTCGTAAAACGGGGAACCAACAAATGAGAGCAGCTTCTTGCGAGGAAATACAATGCCCTCGCCCGTCGATCATAAATGGCGCAACGTACAGTGCCGAGACGCGACGGCGCAGCAGCATCTATCACGCGCGCGCGCGCGGGTGCACGCCGCAGGCAGGCCCTTCCGTCCCTCGCCATGCCGCCGCACAGTGCGCGGCACGGCCGCCGCACCTGCACGCGCGGTCACGTACTCCCGCCATGGCGCGCCGCGCCGCGCGGCCGGTGGGCATGGACGCCGTCGTGCGGCGAGGCATGGCGCGCCGCGTGCCGAAGCGCCGCAGGCACCAGCCAGTTCCCTGCGGTTCGCAGCGCCGAGTTCGGCCGAGACTTGTGGCTCCTGCTGCGTGCCATCTGCCAATCTGCCCCGGCCGGCCATGCATATGCATGCACAGGCCGGCCGGCATGGGCATGGCCGGAGCCGGTGCCGGACTACACATTTACCCCTTCCACAACTGTGCCATGCGTCAGGGGCTCGGCAGCGTCGCTCAGCAGCAGGTACGTCTTGGGCATCATGCATGGAGGGGCCAATAATCGATAATCAGCAGTAGATGACTAGGGTGTCGTGTCCGATCCCGATCCCTAATTACTCCGCAGCAGAAACGTACACGGTACACGCACGGCGCACCGTCCTCTCGCTCGCTGACGGATCGGAGCTGATCCATGGGCCAGCTTCTAGTAGCTTTGTCTCGTAGCTGTAATGGCGTCTCGGCGTGAACCACGCCGGCGCCGTGGGCGTGCTTGCATGCATTGCATCGCATCGCATTGCATGCATGCATGGATCGTGGTCGCGCAGCAGCTAGAGCAGCAGGCGAGCAAAAAGAAGATTGCAGGCCGGGACCAGGACGAAGTGGGCGAGCCTCGCGGAACAGAGGCCAGGCGCGGCACCACTCTAATAAGCTGCGTGTTGCCGTATTACTTGTATCTTTATATGTAACGAGCTGAGCTAGACGGTGAGACGACCGGCCTACGGAGTACGTCACTACTCACTACTCTCATCATATCATCACGTCTCTGAGCTTGGAACAGTATTCTTTTTTCTTTTTTTTTAAAAAAAAGCTTGCAACAGTAGGCGAAGCAAAGTTAGGCCAGTCTCAGTGGGAGGGTCACGGAAGTGTCATAGACAGTAAATTTGATAACATGTACCAATAGCATTATGAGAGAGAAAATAAGAGGGTCATAGATTGTGAGAGAAGGGTCATCACCATGACTCTCCACTGGCACAGTTCTTAAGATTTCAGTCTAGGTAACTGTATCGATGACCCTCCCACTGAGGCTGGCCATAGGTGCCAATGCAGCTCTGTTTCGGCAGTAGACTGGACGGCTGCATGCGTTCGAAGTGGAACCGAACACCAGGGGACCGGGAGGATATGTATAGTGATGCTGCAAATCATATCCCTTTCTTAGTTTCATGGCCGGTCATTCATTCAGACGACATGACCTACCACTGGCTTTTGGCTAACTTGATCGATCTGCCAGTTTGTTACTCTGTTTGTTTCTGCTCACCAGCAAAAGATCTTCTGGTTCTCGGGCGTACGTACAAGTCCATCAGCGACAACGAACTATACTGAACTACTGACCCATCGCGAAAAGGAAATCCCCATGGATAAAACTAGTGGCGGAGCTAGGATCAACATCAACGGGCCCAAATCAATGCTAAATGAACAACTAGCTACGTACATAACTGAAGTGCTATGTTAACCTTTAAGAAGCAAAAAAATTAATATGGATAATACTAAGCTAGCTAAATGTGAACAAACAAAGAGCTATAAAGAATTCACAGATATTTTAAAGGTTATAGCCTAGGGGAGTTAATGTGACGATTACTACATTCAAAAGCATGAAAGTACATGAAATTTTCAGCGATGGCTAAGGTGTGCATGCAGGATTAGGAGTTTATGCATGCATGGCTCTTAAAAGATTGTACTGGCTAAGGGGGGCCGTGGCCCAGGTTGGTACATGGTCACTAAAACCTCAATGGCTGCAAATTGCAGTTTGCATTGCATATTGCTGGGGCCTGGTGGCCGGTGCATGCATGCTGGACCTGAGCCACTCTGCTAGCTTGCTGCAATAAATTTGCCATCGACCATCGACTATCTAGAACTGCAACTCTGCATGCACGCGCCGCTCCTGGCGCGCGCGTGCATGCACGATCGTTGGTCCGTGAACGAACACCGGCGTGCAGCCGTACGTACTCGATCGGTAGGGTGTCGCCACTGTGCAGCACGCACCGGCTCTGTCATGGCTGTACGTATGTACGTGCACCGGGCCACATGGATGGATGCGCGTATTCAAGTCTGGACGCTGATCGATGGACTCGTAAAACGGGGAACCAACAAATGAACAATGCAGAAGTTTATCAAGATCGAGCTTTGCCAAGTTTCTGAAATCTACCGGTGCCAAGTTTTTGTAAATTCTGCGCAAAAACCACATGACAACATGTTTGATTGGTCACATACTTTATATATCCTCAAATTGCATGCTGCAAAAGGCGTCCAAATTACATGAGTACTAGCATCTGGTGCTTGTTACTAGCTATGACATTAGAGTACCAACATAATTCATTACACCAATATAGCAAGACTACTCTAACCCCTACCGACGAGAAAGGCAAACAAGAAAAATGCTAGCACACGACGTAACACTACTAGCTACTGCTTCTCCGATCCAGACTAAAGATTCCAAGCAAGCTATGCCCGCGGGTAGTCTTGATCCTGTTGGTTGCTTCAATTCAAGCGATGCAGCCGAGGCCACCCAAGCAACCCATCCACAGGCTCCTCCCCGCTCTCTTCTGCACGCATCAACAAGGCACCACACGTTATTAGCGAAACACACTCCATTGTTAGACATTGCAAACCAGAGATGCAAGATCGATCAAGACATGAGCTAGAATGTAGCACTTATTACCCGTCGTGGCCGGTAGTAGGAAGGAGCGAAGTCCGGCGGCGGTACCTGGTACAGGTCCTCGTCGACGGGCCGCACCACCCTGCGGTTGCTGCCGCGCGGTGCTAAAGCCCCTTGGCCGCCGGCGCTCGCGCTCGCGCCGCCGCAGCGGCAGCACCACCGCCGGCGCCGGCGCCGGCTTGCGCGGCGGCGGCGAGTACCTGAACCAGACGTCGCTGCAGGCCTCCGGCTCCGGCGGCGAGCACCACCACTCGGCCGCCGCCACCGTGGCGCCGGAGCGGGGCAGCTCCGGCGGCTCGTCCGGCGAGGACGAGGAGTAGTAGTTCCACTCCCCGAACGCCGGCACGTGCCGCCGCCTCGCCTGCTTCTCCATGGTCTTCGATCTTCTCCCTGATCGACGAACTCGGTAGCTACCAAAGCGCTTGTGCTGTGGCAAGGCAAGCAAATGGCAATGGCGGTGGCTGTGGTGGGGATGGAGGCTGCCGGTGTCTGTCACTCCGGAGGGACGACGCTTGTATTTATAGCAAGAATCGAAGCATCGGCGCAGGAGCAACACAAGGCGAGAGTCCCACGCTGGAGAAAGAAAGAAAGAAAGAAAGAGAGAAAGAAGGGGAAGGAGCAATGAGGGCGGTGGATCGGAGTTATAGCCGAAGTGGGAAAAAGGAATGAGGGCGGTAGCCACTACTGGCACGGTGAACAGTGCGCAGCGTGGTACTCGTAGCTCTAGCTCTAGCTCTGCTCCATCATCCATCCATCACTGGCCATCGCCGGGACAGTGCCGCAGCAGAGGTCAGAGACGAGGACGAGCTCGCATCGCATTGACGCGCAAGCAATGAAGCAAAGGTAGCTCGCGTTTATGAGGGAGGCATGGGGCTGGCTCGTGCTTCCTCTGTGCTGTGAGGCATGCAGCAGCCTGCCTGCTTTTCGGCGCGCGCGTAGGGGCCTGCTGCTTCTTGCTTTGCTTCTTGGGAGGAGGAGCACGTATTATTTGGGCATGATTAGAGAGAGGCACCTTGCTAAACCTGTTGGACATGACATGGCTTCTCGTCGGAAAGCGTTCAACTGCTAGCGATAGGTGGTACGACTTGGTACAGTATAGGTAAACACTGTACAGTATCTACTGTTGTCTAGGCAGCATGAGAAAAGCCTACTCACTTGCCGGTGCCCCATTGGATGTAGAATTGGTCTGTAGTAAATTTGAGGATGGCTACAGTGCTCTCTTGTAGTTGTTCTTGTTTTGGATGTATAGGACTGAGCTGTGCACGAGTATTAATTAACTGTAGACTTGCAAAGAAAAGTATAAATCATAGAGTATATATATGCAACTATGCAATGAACACAAAACATTTCCTTTAGCTTCATGGATTTGTGTAAGTAAACAAATACTAGTATGCAAAAATGTTTGTGTTGACTTTTTCCTCACTAGAGCATATTGCTGGGGCCTGGTGGCCGGTGCATGCATGCTGGACCTGAGCCACTCTGCTACCTTGCTGCAATAAATTTGCCATCGACTATCTAGAACTGCAACTCTGCATGCACGCGCCGCTCCTGGCGCGCGCGTGCATGCATGACCGTTGGTCCGTGAACGAACACCGGCGTGCAGCCGTACGTACTCGATCGGTAGGGTGTCGCCACTGTGCAGCACGCACCGGCTCTGTCATGGCTGTACGTATGTACGTGCACCGGGCCACATGGATGGATGCGCGTATTCAAGTCTGGACGCTGATCGATGGACTCGTAAAACGGGGAACCAACAAATGAACAATGCAGAAGTTTATCAAGATCGAGCTTTGCCAAGTTTCTGAAATCTACCGGTGCCAAGTTTTTGTAAATTCTGCGCAAAAACCACATGACAACATGTTTGATTGGTCACGTACTTTATATATCCTCTAATTGCTGCAAAATTAAGGCGTCCAAATTACATGAGTACTAGCATCTGGTGCTTCTTACGAGTAGCTAGCTGCTGGTAGCTATGCCAGCAGAGCAGGAGCACCAACATCATTACACCAATATAGCAAGACTAGTCTAACTCTAAACCCCTACCGACGAGAAAGGCAATGGCAAACAAGAAAAATGCTAGCACACGATGTAACACTACTAGCTACTGCTTCTCCGATCCAGACTAAAGATTCCAAGCAAGCTATGCCCGCGGGTAGTCTTGATCCTGTTGGTTGCTTCAATTCAAGCGATGCAGCCGAGGCCACCCAAGCAACCCATCCACAGGCTCCTCCCCGCTCTCT
Source organism: Echinochloa crus-galli (assembly GCA_900205405.1). Classification (NCBI taxonomy): domain Eukaryota; kingdom Viridiplantae; phylum Streptophyta; class Magnoliopsida; order Poales; family Poaceae; genus Echinochloa; species Echinochloa crus-galli. Next base: position 37,059 of record OAMR01000548.1, read on the forward strand.
TCTGCACGCATCAACAAGGCACCACACGTTATTAGCGAAACACACTCCATTGTTAGACATTGCAAACCAGAGATGCAAGATCGATCAAGACA
>OAMR01000548.1:38216-88117 GCA_900205405.1 Echinochloa crus-galli
AGAAAGAAAGAGAGAAAGAAGGGGAAGGAGCAATGAGGGCGGTGGATCGGAGTTATAGCCGAAGTGGGAAAAAGGAATGAGGGCGGTAGCCACTACTGGCACGGTGAACAGTGCGCAGCGTGGTAGCTCTAGCTCTGCTCCATCCATCCATCACTGGCCATGGCCGGGACAGTGCCGCAGCAGAGAGATCAGAGACGAGGACGACGAGCTCGCATATATCGCATTGACGACGCGCAAGCAATGAGCTCGCGTTTATGAGGGAGGCATGGGGCTGGCTCGTGCCTCCTCTGTGCTGTGAGGCATGCAGCCTGCCTGCACCGCGCCAGCAGGCTTTTCGGCGCGCGCGTAGGGGCCCTGCTGTTTCTGCTGCCTCTTGCTTCTTGGGAGGAGGAAGCACGTATTATTTGGGCATGATTAGAGAGAGGCGCCTTGCTAAACCTGTTGGACATGACATGGCTTCAGCTCGTCGGAAAGCGTTCAACTGCTAGCGATAGGTGGTACGACTTGGTACAGTATAGGTAACACTGTTGTCTAGGCAGCATGAGAAAAGCCTACTCACTTGCCGGTGCCGCATTGGATGTAGAATTGGTCTGTAGTAAATTTGAGGATGGCTACAGTGCTCTCTTTTGTACTGTAGTCTTGTTTTGGATGCTGTATAGGACTGAGCTCTGCACGACTATTGACCGTATAGAATTGCAAAGAAAAGTATAAATCGTAGAGTATGTACTATATTGCAAAACATTTCCTTTAGCTTCATGGATTTGTACAAGTAAATGCATATAGTATTCAAAAAGGTTTGTGTTGACTTTTTCCTCACTAGAATCCGAAACGTGGGCGATGGAAGATGGGGACTACGTGGAGTAGTCTACTAGGCCCATATGATGGTTCGTTGGGACGCGACCCTACATTCTGATGTGTTGGCAGAAAATTGTGGCCTCCGACTGTCAGAAATTCAGAAACGGTCCGGGCTGTGTTGAGTTCCCCAAACTTTTCAAAAATTCTCTCTTCAAACTTCACTATTCACCTATTACATCAAATCACATCAAATCTCTCTCCTCATGCATGGAGCATCAAACATAGGTAAATAAAAAAACTAATTACATGGTTTTAATGTACACGATAAGACGAATCTTTTGAGCCTAGTTAGGTCATGATAGGACAATGTTTACCACAAACAAACAAAAAATGCTACAGTGCGCTACAGTGTCCGATATGACTTTTTCCCCAAATTTTCCTATAGAACTTAAGACAGCCCGATCGATCCGAAAAGAGAGAGAAACCAGAAACGGCGTGAGAAAGGGGTGGTCCACGTAAGACATAACTGTGTTCCGAAGGTTTCTACTGCGGGAGGAGTTTACAGGATTTGAGTCAATTCATTGTTTAGGACAGGAAAATAAGCATCTTTTGCTCCGAACAAAAGTTGAGCAAACAAACTCTTAAACATGACTCGAACAGCTTGCACTCTTGGTTGTATGTTTTCTCTTTCTTGGCGGTAGCTGTATATATACTCCGTACAGTATATTATTCGAAGGTGGAAGTTATTTATTGTTCGTGCATGATCGAGGCCAGAGCCCAGAAGCCATCAGAACATTAACATCAATCATAGTACTTTTTTTTGGGAGAAAAAAAACATCATCTAGGAGTATTATTCTTTGGTACTCCCTCCATTCCTTATTATCTGTCGTTTACGGTTCCCGAGAAACAAATTTGATTGAATATAAAAAATATATATTAATATTTATAGTACATAATAAATATCATTAGATAGATATTTGAATCTAGTTTTTTAACAAATTTTTTTAAAGATTAAAATGTTACACATATTTTCTATAAATTAAATCTAAATGACAGAGCGAGTACATGTAAGCAGGAGTATTTCTTTATGATGGCACTGCACGCAGGCGCCGGACCAACCAGAGGCTTCTCCGGCCGGCCTCCTGGTCCGCGGCGCCGGCCGGGGCAGCCCTGCCTCTGCTGGCGCGCCAGTGTGTGACTGTGTGAGTGTGAGCCTCCGCCCCGCCGCATTGGGCTTGGCGAGGCTAAGCAAGTAGATCTCCACCCAATCCCTAGAGAATGAAGAAGGGCAGGACCGCAGGAGAGGAGACGAGAGAGAGAGAGCGTGCTTTGGTGTGGCCGGTGACGCAGGCGAGGCGACCGGAATGGACGCGCGGGGAACGGGATGACCGTGCACGAAACGGAAGCGCCCGTACTGAAGCGCCTGTATAGCATTACCGCATTAGCACCATGCACGTTCTTGTGGCACGTACACGCGAGACAATGAGGCCCCGCTTACCGTAAACTAAACTAGTCCAAGGAAAAGGTCCTGTACACAGTAGGTACCAATTCAGAGAGATTAGGAGGAAGCAAACAACAGTTTGCCACGCCAGAGAGGCCGGGCCGGCCGGCTTCGCCCCTCTGTGCTCCGCCCTGGAACCTGCCATTGGGCCCAGGAAACCGTCCTATAGGCTATAGCTAGCCTCACGTACGTGTGCCGAGCGCGGCGGACACGGGCACGGGCCACGCCACAGTACACACCAGTAAGTTTACCACGCCTCTATCTGCGCTGCCGCTGCACGCGCCGACCCGCCGGCTCGCTCCCAGTCCCAGGCCATGCAGGGGTCCGTCCAATGCAACGCTGCGGTTGGTTATTGGCACCAGCCGTTGCTGCCACAAATTAACGTACTGGGCTCCTGCACGCTGCTCTGACTTGCATCGCATGCCATCAATTTCGACCCACCGATACGTACCCACACGCACTGCACGCGCGCTTCGTCCGGTCGGTCCGCGCGGACGTGGTGACAGAGAGATCAGATCAGACCGGCCGGGCGCCCGGCCTGCACTGTGCGGGCGTCCAAAAGCCGGCCTGCTAGCTGCCGCGCGCAGCCGGACCGCATGTACAAGTGCTGCTCCTCGAACAGCATTTCATGGAACGAGCCGTCTATAAATACGGAGTACCCCGTTTACACATATGTCAGGGATCTTACATATTTATTACCAGTTTCTTGAAACAGAGATTTGCTACCTTCAGACTTTAGGATCTCCATGTACTACCTCCGAAACAATTGAATGATTCGCTCTCTGTATATACATACTACCCCTTTCTAAATTAATATTCACTGTTGATTTTTTCGCAACGTTTGGCCATTCGTCAAACGAAATAATAAGTCATACTTAAAGTATATTTTATAATAAAGTAAATCACAAACAAAATAAATGATATTTATATAATTTTTTTTAAATAAAACGAATAGTCAAACATTGTTAGAAAAGGTCAAGATTGAATAGTAATTTAGAATGAAGGTAGTATCTTTTAGCTCTCATCATCAGGATAGTGTCTTATAGCTCTCGTTATTAGGATAGGAGCCTTTCAGCAATATATACAATGCAAGTGACTGGTATCAACGAGAGGACACCAGTAATAATGGTGGAGTTATTATCTAATTAGTGGCGAAGCCAGAGATTCAAAGTTGCGGGGCTAAGTTGCTCCTTCTCGCTCCTCTTGTTTTTCTTCTTTCCCTCCTTCCGTTCTTCTTCCTATTCACCTATGGTTAGAAATTATAGGAGGCTCCATTGGTTGCAAGGAGGTAGGAGGTAGGGGGGCTCTAGCCCCCCTGCTGGATCCGCCCCTGGATCTAATCAAATCTTTTCTCCCACAAAAGCTTACTCCACAAGCTACTCCATCCACTTTTGACCTTCGCATAAGCTGTGGCACCGAGACCAACCATGTTATCGTTTATTTCATACAACACTCACCATTAAAACAAAGTTCCACCCCGCCTTTTTATGGCTCTAGAAACCTAGCCTTGTGCCAATTAAGGCCACGTTTAGAATCGAGAGTCCCGATTTGGGACTGTGCGGGTCTCGTCATCATAAATGCGCACTATAGCATTTCGTTTAACTTAAGACAGCCCGATCGATCCGAAAAGAGAGAGAAACCAGAAACGGCGTGAGAAAGGGGTGGTCCACGTAAGACATAACTGTGTTCCGAAGGTTTCTACTGCGGGAGGAGTTTACAGGATTTGAGTCAATTCATTGTTTAGGACAGGAAAATAAGCATCTTTTGCTCCGAACAAAAGTTGAGCAAACAAACTCTTAAACATGACTCGAACAGCTTGCACTCTTGGTTGTATGTTTTTGAAAATCAAATCATTCCGAGACATCCAGATACTCCAGCTCATGAGTATGATGATCTCCATAAAGAAGGGGACTTCCAATTGCTGCTTAAATCCCTCCAAAGTTTGAAAAGGGTCTGATGGATTAACAACTTCCAAATGCAGCTGTGCCCAACATTCCTTAGCAAAAGGACAGTCCAGGAAGAGATGTGTTAAGGATTCTTCAGTTGCTGTATTGCAATGGACACAATCATAAGATGGAAGTTCCATGTGTTTTCTTTTTAGCAGCCCCCTCGTATTGATTCTATCATGCAAAACGAGCCAAAAAAAACCTTATGATTTGGCTGACAAGATGATTTCCACAGCCAGTCGAAGGCTTGATGTGTCTCCCTGTGTCCCGTCAGGACCTTGTATGCTTTCTCTGCAGTGAAACATGGACTGTTCCAGATATAACTCCAAACATCTGACTCAGCCGAAGAAGGCAGTGAGTCTAGTAGCTCCTGTAACTAGATGTACTGCTGAAATGCCTCTTCTGAAAGTGGAACATGGAACAAGTGATGCAAATAAGGCAACTGCAATGCTTTCCCAACCGAGATATTTTTATTCTTGGTATAAGAGTAGAGTTCTGGGAAAGATTGACTTGGAATCCTTCCAAGCCACATATCCTCCCATAATAAGCATGAGTGTCCATCATGGACTGTAACTGACACCATTCCTTTAAAGGTTTGAAGCAAGTTCAGCATGTCACGCCACCAGAATGATCCTTTTCTGGTGTGATTGAGTAGTCTGCCATTGGAGTAGTACTTTTCCCAAACCAAATTTACCCAGGGAATATTCTCCCTATTCATGAATTTATGCCAGCTTTTCAAAAGCAATGCTTCATTCTGTCGTCTCAAGTTTAACACTCCCAACCCCCCTTATGACTTTGGCAAACTGACCAATTTCCAGGCAGCCTTAGGATAAGTACAAAAAATCAGTCCCCTTCAGATTACTACTTACCCCGTTCCCTAATCTGAAAGGCATCATTTACTAATTTACTACTCCGACTGCCATGCGTATTAGCCAGGGAAAAATGAGCCATATGGTTGGACCAAACGGCCTGACAAAAGGTTGAACAGTCATCTCAGAAAACGATTTGTGCATCACACAACTGACTCCACAACATCTCAGAAACCAGCATGGCTGTGGTTTGCTGCTCTACGTTGACCATTGACCAAAAGGATATATTGGCTCCTACTGCTGCCCTGCTGGTAGCAGCTCAATGTTAAGGTTTATTAGTGCTAAGAAAGACTTAGGAATGAAGCAACCTGCCACTAGTTTCGTAGAGGCGGTTCAAAGTTCCAATTTAGGAACTGACAATTTCAAAATTCAAATGTCGCTGGCCAGATTAGTCAAACAGATTAGTCCGTCTGAATTTTAGTATCCCTGTTTTGGAGCAAAAAATTAGCAGCCTCTGGTTGTTTTTCCTGGGGGCGGGGATTTGGGGGTTTGATGTCACTTCGGAATCATTGCGTCACTGTAGCATTTCGTTTGTATGTGTGAAAAATTGTCCAAAAATTGATTAATTAGGCTCAAAATGTTCGTATCGTAGAGTACAACAAAACTATGCAACTAGTTTTTAATTTCATCTACATTTAGTACTCCATGCATGTTATGACATTTTGATGTGATGGGAATCTTCTTTTTGCATAGTGGAATTTTGGGGTTGAATTTGGGATCTAAACAAGGCCTAAAACACAAACTGAACCCACTGACGAATCCAGCGGTGGGGCGGCCGGGGCTAGAGCCCCCCTACCGCCGGAATTCCCTCAGAGCCACTCCTAAGCCACCCCTAGGATTTTGAGGAGGTTGAAGAAGGGAATGGGGAGCAGCTGAGCGGGAGGAGGAAGAAGCATAGGAGAGCCCCTCCTGGGGCTCAATCCTGGCTCCGCCGCTACTCTATACCTACTCTTTTGCAGCTTATTATGAAAAGGCAAGCTAAACACTTCTTATTATGAAAAGGCAAGCTAAACACAAGGGATCGATCGAGCTCCAACAAAGGAAAATATGCATCTATCAATAACCTGCAATTGTGTACTTTGCAGCTCTGTCATGTGATTGAAACCCCCAGCAGAGCATCTAATTATTCATTGTGATTTTGCCAAAGTCTATTGGAGCATGTAGTGCCAAACCGGCACGACCCTTCCCAGATCTTTACCTTCGTTTCGGCCTTTTTATGCATGGTTAATCTCTATATGTCCATTTCTTCATGGATATTATCATCTTAATGAGCTGGATTATTTGGACAGTGTAGAATGAATACATCTTTAACTAACACAATGTAAACCAACACTACTTACGGCTTGATATTTGGACAGCCCTTCGAATTTTTTTCTTCCCATGGATGGACTTTTAGTTTATGGTTTGATATTTGATTTCTTGTGTTGTGGAGTTGCGGAATGCCCGAGTAACATTTGAAGTGTAATAATTTTGGACTAATCCTGCAAATCCTGGGAGGTGAAGTTGGAACTCTTTTCCTTTATCTAAAAAAAAAGCTCCAACACTAGGGATAATTGCCAAACTCAAGCTTCATCATGAATTTGCTTGCTTATGCATCATGATTCATGAAGGGAAGAGCTACTATGGTAATCAATACTGTAGATGCCTTTTTGTATTTTGTTTTTGTCTTTCCTCCTTTGTACTCTTTTGCTTTTTAATAGATATATAACCTACAGGGGAATAGCACCTCCTATTTCTTAATAATAAAAAACGAGCAATACGCCTAGCGTGGATCTTGCACTAAAGCTCGTAGGACTTGTGCAAGTGACCCCATATGGATCAAATTCAGCAGTCGGAACGCCTAGATTTGCTAAGCATCTGAACGGCTCGGTTAATTTTCTAAAAAGGACTTACATTTGGAATACCAAGCTAACTAGCTGCATTATTGAAGGCGCTACGAGACACATAACGAGTTCAAGAGATATTTGGCTGTAACAAGTTGAGTCTTGAGACCATACATGCACGTAGAAATGAAGCACAGAGACAACTCAGCGCATCTGATCATCAAACATACATCAGTACACCAGATCGAGGTAATATACATGTGCGAGAGTACGTGTCATCCGGATCGAGAGCATCACTGGCTAGCTGTTCCGTTGTCCACAAGGTGCAGTAAAAGAGGACTTCCTGCATCCCTGTGTACGACGAAACAACGGGAGCACGTAACGTGGCAGAAATTCAGGTAAAATGACGGTGCATGCATGGAAGTATGGAACACCATTCGATCGGATAGGGATAGCCTTTGATCTGGTTCTGGATGTGGTGATGCTTCGGTCGTCGATCATCTCTTCTTTCCAGACCATACGGGAAAGCTGGAAGAAAGGCTACTACATGACAAAAGGACCCTGGCTTCACGTCAGGCGACGCAGTTGAGCCCTACGCAGCCCATCCACAAGCTCCTCACGTGCCTCCTCTGCAAAGAAAAAAAAACATAAATAAAGGTGATGCATCGCGTCGCGCTACAGACAAGTCAACTTCCTGTCTCTTGGCACTGCACTAATGGCAAGATCAACTCGAGAACCAATACTTCGATTTTGTTACTTCGATCTAACCTACAGTACTTTAAACTTGGAGAAAGTCTAGTTTCCGGATGCAAACATGAATCACACAATTTTTGTTGATACTTAATCACACAATTAATACGTTCCTAGTTTATTACTTAGCTACACTAGCTAGTAGTCGATTGCCATGGGAACACACGAGTACTACTAGCTAGTAATAAGTGGCATGCTTTGAAATATGTATACTGCACAAGCATTGCACATTCCCAGAGTTCTGCTTAAAATGATAATCTATGCTTGAACGATCAACAAGGCTATACGTATACAGCTTCACAGTGAAGTGTCGATCTAAAAAGTGTTCAAGTAGCAGCTTACTTACCCCTTTGCCCTTCTTGGGGAGCAGATCGGGATGCACCTGGTACAGGTCCTCGTCCACCGACCTAACGACCCTGGGCCTCCTCGGCGCGCGGGGCCCGCCGTCAGCCACCGCCGCCGCCGCCCCGTGCTGCTGCCGCCTCCTGCTCACCTGCTGATGGCTCTCCGCCTCCACCGCGCTCCGCACCTGAGAAGATCACGTCCATGTCGAGCCATCACATCACCATCACCATCCGAGAAAGCAACAAAAAAAGGGTCAAGCAGCGGCTGCTGATAGCTAGTAGCGAGATCACGGGAGCTAGCAGCGTACGTACGTGGTGCAGCGCTAGCTGGAGCAGTGTAGCTAGCTTACCTTCTTGGCCGGCTTGTGTGGAGGCGGCGAGCCGGAGGGGGACCTGAAGAGCACGACCTCGCCGGCGCCGCCGTGGCAGTAGTAGCCGTGGCCGGACCTGACGACGAGCCCGGCCTGCATCGCCGACTCGAAGTACTGCGTCATGGGCAGCTCCTCGCACTGCAGCTGGTTCCACTCCCCGAACACCGGGATGTGCAGCCTCCTTCCTCGCTGCTGCATTCTTCAAAAAGGACAAGTGAGAACTGAATAAAGAGCCCATTGCCTCATCAGTCTATACTAAATCGAAACGTGAATCTAGTGGAAACTAGAAGAAGGCTGAGATGGCTACGCAAGATCTGCAGGCAGCAGGACCGATTGAATGAATCTTCATGATAACATCATAAGATATTAAACCAAGATGTATGCTTCTTGGCTAGCTTACCTCCATGTCTACTCGCCCTGAATCAAAGACGGACGGTGGTTATGATAATCTCAGTGGAGGATGGAGGACAAGCGAAGAAGAGAGATCTTCTCTGAGCGAGGAAAAGCCACGAGCAAAGACGCCTTTTGGGCCCTTTTTAGTGGGTGGGCAGCAGCCAGCTCCAGCAGGGGCATCAGGGCTGGCTGCGTGTACATGCACCAGGACCAATGAACTAGGCATGCATTAATTATTCAGAGTTGGGTGAGCCTGGTGTCAACGGGATGCAATTGGGTAGCCATCACAGAAGGTTGATTTAGTTTTTTTCCCTTTTCTAATTAATATGCTATTTTAGTTCATTTTAGTAATCTTTTTACATCGATCCAATAGCTGGAAAAAAAATCTTGCATCTCTGAACTTTCTGATGCCGGCCCCAGCAAGGCAGCAATTTTGAATTAAAAGGGTACCTGATCTATGGTGCAGCATCTAGAATCATATCATGATAGCATCTTTAGCTATGATCATGAGGCTAAACGTACGAGAGCCGTGCTGGACGATCAACTTCACTATGGGGAGTATGAGAGCACATTAAATTGCATCAGAAGCTGCAGAAGCGTTTATGAAAATCCCTTTATGGATCTTGTAACATACTCAATAGTCCGTAATTCCGAATGATGATATCATAAAGCTACCATTGGGCAAGTAGTGATCAGTATACCGGATGAGCTATCCATAAGTATTAATAGTAGTTTACTCTCATATGTTTGCTATTTTTTTTATGTTTTGTACTCCTGTTGTATACTCCCTACGTTTTAAATTACTATTTGATTTCTCACAGAATTGATCATTTGTCTTATTAAAATGTTAGTTTAAATATAAAAATAAGTGATGTTTAAAGTGTATATATGATGATTAAATAAATCATATGTAAATAAATTAAGTGCATAATTTTTAAATAAGATAAATGATCAAACATTTGAATAAAAACCAATTTCAAATAGTAGTTTGGAACGGGAGTAATACTTGTTAATAATGATGAGTACCAAGTCTCTTACTGTTGCCAAATAAGTTCATTGTCGGTTGAAAGGTCTTCCACACTTCTGATTCAAGCGAACCCTTGTCAAAACACCTCCATAGCGAACTTTAGTCAATCTTGAACTGTAACTTGAGGTTTACAATGATTTGAACAGTACGATGCTACATTTGGTAATTTCTTGTATATTACTTGCATTATCTCTGTTTCTTTTTTGGATCTTGCAACAACATCCCGTGTCAGGCTGTAAATGGCACTGGTAGGGATGCATGAATATACCGCTCACATGAATTAGCACCGGTAGGGATACAACATTATCTGTGACGTCACTCAACATTGCAGCGACAATGGCAATGGTTAAAGCATAAAAGAAATAAATGACATAGGTGCAGGTCCGATTGTTGTTAGGAGCATGTAGTCTTGATACCAGTCTTCCGCGCTAGTGGTCAATATCTCAGTAATAATAGAACACTGTTGGCCAAAATAAATGTAAACATTCTGTGAATGGAGTAATATCCACTATTGCCACCTTCTGAATCCAGCGTAAATTCAGAAGGTAAACACTTTGGGTTGAAAGCGTAAATTCGGTAGCGCTGTAGCAGTCATGTTGCAATTTCCTCAGTGCTTTTTTACACAAACACAATAACTTCTTCCCCGTTTATATATAAAAAAAATCAAGCCAGCATGCACCCGGCCAGCACGTAGCCCGAGGAGAGCCGATCTGCAGCCCTTGACTTGGCCATCCATCCCCATCGACCTTCGTTCCGTTCCGTGTCCAAGCAACGTTTACCGTTGTCCTTTATTTGTTTCTTTTCGAAGCAAGCGTCCTTTGTTTCGTTACGGTATTTGTTTCTTCTTCCGCTGCATGCGCGCCTCCCCAGGGGCCAGGGCCCAGGGCACAAGCTGCCAACGAGAGCCCGAGCGCAGAGGCGCGTGGTCGCCGGGCCGTCGTCGCGACGCCGCCCACCCGCCCGCGTGGGGCCTCGTCTCTCCCCGCCATCCCCGGCGTGGCCCGAGCCGAGCCGGTCGTCGCCTCGCCTGGGACGTGTACGAGTACGGCTGGCCGGCCCCTCCTGCGCTGCGCCTAGGGGCGTTGAATTTTTGTGCCCCGCACCGCACCCAGGGCACCGATCCGGCCGTACTTTTTATGTTTTAGTCTTTTTTTCTAAAAATCTCACGTTTAGACCCCTGAAAAAAAGAATTATGTCTTTGGACCCTATGGGCCGGCGCCACGATTCATGGCTCCGAGTTTTGAAACCGCCTATTCACCCCCCCTCTAGTCGGTAATCCTAGATCCTACACAGACCTCGCGAAGCATAGCGGAGACTTTTGACGCCGAGGAGATTGGTCCCTCTCAGATCCACGACGCTCCGACGACTCAGCCTACACCGCGGTCACCACGTCGGATTCGCCGGCCACCTCAGCCGTACACTCCAGGCACCGACGCCCTTGGTGGTAAGGGTAAGACTAGGAGGATTGAATGAGGCACATCGACTTGTGTTGATTTAGATAGAGTTTCTGAGGATTAGGTTTATTTGAATCGTAGTTGAGTTAGTTCAATTGATTTGAGAACATTAGTGAAATCAAATTTGTGGATGAAATTCTATGTTAAGTGCAAAATTCTATGTTCAATGCAAAATTGGATTATCAAGTTGCAGATTTTGCAAGTGAAATTAATTTTATTGATAGCTCCAAAATTGTGACCACTGTTGTGATTCTCTGGTTGCATGTGCAGGTCATTGATTGGTAGTTTGCAATGAAACTTTGTTCAATGACAGGAGGATAGTTTAGTTAGCTAGGCTGCTGGTTGGGAGGTCCTGCTGGTCCTCAAGCGGCTAGGCGCGGGCGGCGAGCTCCAGTTGCTGCTCCACCTTCGACATAAGGTGAGCAATTTTATTTATGCAATATAGGTAGCTAGTGCCAATATGCAATATTGTTAGATATAGTTAGCTAGTTTATTTATGTAATATAGTTACCTAGTATCAACTATCTATATTGTTAGATATAGTTTATTAGTTTAGTTATGCAATATAGTTATTATTTAAACCTGGACTGTATGGACTCTGGTGTATGTTATGTGACTATGGTTATGATGTATGTTATGTGACTATGGTTATACCTAGTTATTGTTGAGTATCAATCTAGTTCACTAACATTCAAAATATTTAGATGGACAATGTAGTCACAGTGTATCACGGAGGACGTGTGGAAGAAGATGAGTTTGGGAATGTCACCTTTGTTGGAATGCATGGAGTCCCTCTTATGTTCGATGATCGCCCTTTGTTTAGTGAGATGTTGGGTAGGGCTCGTGAATGCCTTCATTGCAATTCAAATGAGGATGACATCTCAATTGAAGGGGTATTTCACTATGGTACATTAGGGCAAATTTTTGGTAGGCGGCTTATCCCAATTACATGTGAGAGTGGTTGGGAGAAGTATGTTAACACTGTCATGAAGAGTGTCTTCCAATGTTTGGATTTGGTGGTGCGGAAGTTGGCAATTGATCCAACACCCTTTCATGGATTGTCACCCCTAAATGGGCATTCTCCTCCTCGTGACTTCTCGCCACAACATGGTAATCCGACACCTACTCTCCCTCCGTCACCAAACCGTGAGGTGCTTGTGGAAGATGTGGTCGTTGGGGTCCCTGATGCTCATTCCGCACCAAATGGTAAATGCCCTCGGCACTCTTCTCATATTCACCCTTCATCCTATTCCTTTGTACCGATATGTCTTCTTGTTCTGTTGTTTCAGGAGAGAATCCAAATAATATTGGTGTCAATGTTCCTCCTGTGCCTCCATCATCCAATACTGGAGGGGCTTCCAATAGTGTCCATGTTCCTCCTGTACATCCATCATCCTATACTGGACGGGCTTGCAATAGTGTTGATGTTGATATTGATGATGACGAGGAGCCTTATGGGACAGCTAGAGCCGTTGCTTCTGATGATAGTTACTAGAGCAGCATGAATATGCAGATGGGATGGAAATTCAGAAGGGCCTTGTATTCAAGGACTTGCCTACGTTGAGAAGGTGGTTACAAGAGTATTCTGTGAAACGTAAGAGACCTTTCAAGGTTAGGCATTCAATATGTGGCCCACGTTACACAGTGGTGTGTGAGAAGGCAGACTGTAATTGGAGGGTATGTGCTCGGAAACAGAAGGCCTCGGGAAAGTTCAAGATCACCAAAATAGTTGGTCCACACACTTGTGCCGAGAAAGATCTAGAACAGAGGCATCGACAGTTGACGTCTACCCTTATTGCTAGTAGGTTTGTGTCAACATTGAAATTGCAGCCCAATTTGAAGGTTAACATAATTATTGACATGGCCGAGAAGATATTTCATTACACGATAAAGTATGGCAAAGCATGGAGGGCAAAGCAACGGGCTTGGAAGATGATATATGGAGATTGGGAGGAGGGGTATGAGAAGTTGCCAGCACTCTTCAATGCAATCAAAGCAACCAATCTGGGAATGCATTATGAGTACATCCCAAAACCAAATGTCACTATTAATGGGAGACAGATATTCTTCCGTGCCTTCTGGTGTTTCCCCCAATGTGTGGAGGCCTTCTGGCATTGTCGTCCGGTGTTGTCCATTGATGGAACTTTTTTACTTGGAAAGTATATGGGAACACTATTGATAGTCATTGGATGTGACGCGGAGAACGCGTTGGTTCCTTTGGCGTTCGCTCTGGTGGATAAGGAGAACAAAGATAGTTGGGGATGGTTTTTGCGTCTTGTTCGGAGACATGTTATAGGTCCTGATCGGGAGGTTTATGTCATTTCTGATAGGCACCAGGGTATTCTCAGTGCTGTACAGGAACAGATTCCGGGCTATGCACCATTGCACCACTGTTGGTGCACTCGACATATGGCTGAGAATTTACTTCGAAAAGATGGTACGAAGGACAACTTTCCTCTATTCGAGGAACTTGGTCGACAACTTGAGGTGCAGAGGTTTGAGGAGAAGTTGGAGCAACTAAAAACGGCAACAAACGAACAAGGCAGACAATGGTTGCAAGGGTTGATGATGGAGCGTGAGAAGTGGACAAGAGCTTATGACGTTCATGGTTGGAGGTATTCATTTATGACTAGCAACATGGCCGAGTCATTTAATAGTGTCCTTAAGGGTATACGTGGCATGCCCGTCAATGGTATCGTCTCATTCACCTTCTATAGAATGGTTGCATGGTTTAACAAGAGATACAAAGATGCAGAGGACTTACAGAAGAAGGGTCAGTGGTTGGCATGCCGCCCCCGCCTCCGATGGGAGGATACTATGGAGAAGGTGCAACACAATATGCTATGTGGGAACACTACTAGCAGTATACTATCGTACTCGCGTGCTACATCCATGTTGTTGTTGTTTTTTAAAATTCCCTAAGGCATGTTAGGTTTAGTCAAGGACACGGTTACCCTTGTTGGGTACATGTCCTCTCATGCCACTGCATGTGTTGCGTATGTTCATTATCTACTGCACTACTTCGTTAATCTTTAATTCGTATCACGTGACAAGAAAGCGTAAAACACATCACTTGACAACTAGTCTATTACATGTCATCACAATACAAAGTGCAACATTGTTCATTAATTAAACAAGCGGCAATAAAAGTCCATTAAACGCAACCTATAACAATAGTCCAATACTCTCCAACAGTGCTCATAGCAACTTCCTAAGACATGGAAATCTAGAGTGCTACTGAGTGCAGCGAGGCCACTTTCCCTTCCTCAAAGCGTCGGGATTCTCCTCCAATGCTTCTTTCGCACGACGGACACGCTCCAACTTCTTGTCCCTCTCCTCCTTCGACTTTGCAGCACGCGCCCTTTCTAGCTCCTCTTCACGCTACTTCCTTTCTGCCTCCTGTTTGCGCCTCATCTCCAACCTTTCATTCATCTCTGCATCAAACTGCTTCATTGAATCCCAAATCCTCTTGTCTCTCTCACTAATCTCAGTGTCGATCCACTGCTGAAAATCACACAGCGGCGGTGGAGTCCGCAAACAAAAAAAAACCATTAGATGATATAACGACTAAAAAATAGATGAATTGATGATCAAGTTCTCACCATCAAGCCGGCGCGAACCATCGATGGTGGTGGGTCGAACGAAAAGTTCGCACACATCCAGTACCTTTGCATATAAGTTAACTCTTCCTCAGAAACTTCTACCTTGCAAGGATCACCGCAAAAGCACATCGGCACCGGAACACCACTAGGCAATTCATAAGGTACGTAGGGATTGCGAGGTCGTAGTTGATAGGTATTTCCTCTAATAAACAAAACAACCAACATTATTCATGGATTTTCCAAATTAACTAATCTAATAACAAAATCAGAGACTTTACCTTGCTCTACCACCTCTACCACGCCTAGGCATCCTAGGATTCATTAACAAACATACACATATTAATCATCTAATTACTTCTAAATCTTTCCATACCTAGGGTTGCAAAATATGAAAAATATTGACCAAATCGACGCGAAAAAATATAGGAGATGAGACATGATACCTTGCTCTCGAAGATCTACGGAGCAAAATCAAGTTTCCACGGTTCAATTTGACAATCGCGGAGGTTGGACGGGATGAAGAGGGAGGGAAAAAGAGAGAACAGCAAGAACCAATGCAACAAGCCTCGGGCAGGAGAGCCGGGATGGCTGTTTTGAATCTAGGCTCGGCGCCGAGATCTGGGGCGCCAAGCATTGTGCCACGTACGCGCCACATCAGAGTTCCTCGCTGGCGGGTCGGCGTTGTCCCTCTCCTCCTTCGACTTTGCAGCACGCGCCCTTTCTAGCTCCTCTTCACGCTGCTTCCTTTCTGCCTCCTATTTGCGCCTCATCTCCAACCTTTCATTTATCTCTGCATCAAACTGCTTCATTTAATCCCAAATCCTCTTGTCTCCCTCCCTAATCTCAGTGTCGATCCACTGCTGAAAATCGCACAGCGGCGGTGGAGTCTGCAAACAAAAAAAAACCATTAGATGATATAACGACTAAAAAATAACTAATTTGACCGTCAAGTTCTCACCATCAAGCCGGCGCGAACCATCGATGGTGGTGGGTCGAACGAAAAGTTCGCACACATCCAGTACCTTTGCATATAAGTTAACTCTTCCTCAGAAGCTTCTACCTTGCAAGGATCACCGCAAAAGCACATCGACACCGGAACACCACTAGGCAATTAATAAGGTACGTAGGGATTGCGAGGTCGTAGTTGATAGGTATTTCCTCTAATAAACAAAACAACCAACATTATTCATGGATTTTCCAAATTAACTAATCTAATAACAAAATCAGAGACTTTACCTTGCTCTACCACCTCTACCACGCCTAGGCATCCTAGGATTCATTAACAAACATACACATATTAATCATCTAATTACTTCTAAATCTTTCCATACCTAGGGTTGCAAAATATGAAAAATATTGACCAAATCGACGCGAAAAAATATAGGAGATGAGACATGATACCTTGCTCTCGAAGATCTATGGAGCAAAATCAAGTTTCCACGGTCCAATTTGTCAATCGCGGAGGTTGGACGGGATGAAGAGGGAGGGAAAAAGAGAGAGCAGCAAGAACAATGCCCCAGGCCTCGGGCAGGAGAGCCGGCTCGGCGATTTTGAATAGCAAAGGGGTCGGCGCCGAGATCTGTGGCGCCGGGGTCAGCGCCGAGATCTGTGGCGCCGACCCCGCCACGTAGGCGCCACCTCATCTGTCCTCGTTGGCGGGTCGGCGCCGCGGTTTGTGGCGCCGAGACGTTATACCTCGGAGCCATGTATCGTGGCGCCGGCCCATAGGGTCCAAAGATGCAATTCGTTTCTCCAGGGGTCTAAACGTGAGATTTTTTATAAAAAAGGGCTAAAATGTAAAAAGTACGGTCTCCCATCAATCTTCCTCAAATCTTCCTACTCTGCACCTCCCTGCTGGAGGCGTGCACGCCTGCTCCAAGTTCATCTAGTGGCTCAAGCTTTGGCAGCGGCTGTGCTCTAATTAATTAATTTTTGGACAATTTTTCGCACATACAAACGAAATGCTATAGTAGCGCAATGATTACGATGTGACATCATACTCCCAAATTGACCCACCCAATTTCAACATCTAAACAGGGCATTATAAGGCGCACACGCAAAACGAGATTCAAACTTTACGATCTTTGATCAATAAAATACCTATCAATTTTTTCATTTTATCATATAAACTTGACATGGTTGGATTTGTAATCAAACATACTTTCCAATGAGTATAAATTCATAACCATAACTAATATAATATAAAAGAAATGAATAGTCAAAGTATGATTTAAGAGACCGTGTCATGTTGTCTCATGCCTTATAAACGTGGAAGGAGGGAGTATCATCATGTCAATGCGTGTCAGCGACTCATCAGCGTGTGCGCTCGGGCTAGTGGTACCAGTAGCTTCCATGCACGTGTACTCTAGTATTTCTGGGACGGGAATCCGAGGCGCGTCGAGGGACGGGTCACAGGGGAGTACGGGGGCTGGCTTGTTTTGTTTACCTGCTTCCAAGTCAAAGGGTGCCTCGGCCGTTGCAGCCCTTGTCGCTGGAAATTAGGATGTCGGGAGGTGGCAACTGGGAAATCAATATGCGCTGCTGCCTCTACGTCTAGTTTACATGACAAAAGGAAAGGCAGAGTAGGACTGGCTAGCAATTGCAACGGCTATTTTCTAGTTATGATCTAAGGAAAAAAAATGAAGCTTCGAAATTTTTATGCCAAAGATACTACCACGTTCCTCTATTTTGAATTCCTACGGGGTTTCCACTTTATTGTTTTCCATTTCTCAAATTTTCATCCAACTCCAACTAGATACCTTACCTAACCCTTTTGAACACCATTTGATAGATAATTTCTAATCCGTATATCTTAAAGCAGCTAGGCTAACACACGTGGCTCGCTCATGGTTCTCCTCTGGATTGGGTGCTGACTTGAGCGCATAGCTTTTAGCTATTCAGCCCAACACGGCCCACTTTATTAATTTTTTTAGCACAGCCCAGTTTATTAATTGAGCCGAGCACGGTCCACTTTATTAATGAAGCCCGATATGCATGGCCCAATTTTTAATGAAGCCTGATATGGCCCAATTTATTAATGAAGCCCAATAGCATGAAAGTTCTTCATCCAAATGAACCCATATCCACCTCTCCACGTACCTCAAATGGAGCGGATTAACTTGCTATAGTGCAAAGGCTAGGACTGACCCCTAACCTTTTGAAACGGACAAATGACCTAGTTGGCTGGTAACATGCTTGGGGAAAACAAAACATGTTATATGGATAAGCAAATTTTATACATAACCATCAGCCCCTCTACACCGGTGTTCTTCATCATATGGAATCCATTACCATTGAGAGTGAGTGTTGTAGCTCATCCTACTGAGCAATTAAGTTACCACACAGTACCATGTACGTGTACTTATAGGAGGTCCAATGAATATAATGGTGCCACAGTAACCACATACAAGTGATCGATGACGTACAACAATTCAATATAGCAGTAACAGCAGACGCCAGCTCTCCACGAACACGCTAAACATACAATCTCATCAATTGCTCTCTGATGTCTGAGACGAACTTGTCTTGTGTTCATTCACCCTCTCCTGCAGCAGCTTCTCCAACCGGGCGTTCCTGGCCATCTCCTCCTCGACCTCCGTGCTCAGCTCCTCCACCCTGTGCTCCAGCTGCCTCACGTACCCAAGCAGCATCTCCTCCACCGGAGCAGCCACGCCGTGGCAGCCGCCGCTCTCCAGCACGTGCATCACCATGCCCCTCTGCATCTCCAGGCTCTCCAAGATGGTCATCAGCTGCGGCACCACCACCTCCCTAAACCCCACCGCCGCCGCCGCCGCCTCCTTCTCGTCACTCCCGGCCTGCGCCATCGCCGTCCGGCTATCTTCGTCGCCGTCTCCGGCGGTGGCGGAGCCGCTCTCCACCTCCACCGACGGGTTCTCTTCCAGCTCATGGAATGGATGGAGGCCGCCGCACCCCTTCTCCGCCGCCGCCGCCGCCCCCTCGGTCGACGGATCGAACTCCAGGCTCTCCTCGTTGAAGTTCCAGCCGCTGATCCGGCGGTTCTTGGCGGTGGCGGCGCCGGCGCCGGCGGCGTCGTGGCGGCACGGCGGCACGCAGCGCGCGCCCCTGGCGCAGCCGCAGAGGCCCGCGCCGTCGTCGTCGTCCCTGCCACACCTCTCCTCGATGCTCGGGACGGCGGCGATGACGTGGCGCACGAGGTAGTCCTTGGAGCGGCAGCCCTTGAAGAAAGGGTGGCGGAGGAGCTTCTCCGCTGACGGCCGCCGCGCCGGCTCCTGGCGGAGGCACGAGGACACCATGTCCCTGAACGCCCTGGAGAACCTCTTCTTCCTCCTCCTCCCCCACTTGGAGTTGGAGGAGCTCGAGCTCGAGGTCGCCGTGGTCTCGGCGGTGGCAGCGGCGGCGTCGTCGTCGAGGCGGACGCGGCTGGTGATCCTGAGCAGCATGGACTTGGACGGCGGCAGGTGCGAGAGCGGCGGGCGGCCACGCGCGAGCTCGAGCGCGGTGATGCCGAACGACCAGATGTCCGCCTTCATGCCGTACCCGACGTGGGAGTGGATCACCTCCGGCGCCATCCAGTACGGCGTCCCGGCGAGGTCGTTGAACGAGCCGAGTGCGGCGGCGGCGCGGCGGTGTCGTAGATGGAGGCGGAGACGCCGAAGTCGGCGAGCCTGACGGAGCCGTCGGCGTCGAGGAGGATGTTGCCGGCCTTGACGTCGCGGTGGATGCGGCCCTGGCCGTGGAGGTAGCAGAGCGCGCGGAGGGTGTCGCCGAGCACGGCGGCGGCGCAGGGCTCCGGGAGCCCGCCGGGGAAGCCGTGGGAGAGGATGGAGTGGAGGGAGCCGGCGGCCATGAAGGGCATCACCACCCAGAGGTGGGTGCCCACGGCGAAGGAGCAGTGGGCGCGGAGCACGTTGCGGTGGGAGAGGAGCGCCATGGCCTTGGCCTCGCGCCACACCTCGTCCAGGTTGGCGCGGGAGCGCTCCAGGTCGATGGCCTTGATGGCAACCACCGCCGGCGAGGAAGGCGACGACAGCGGCAGGCACACCGCCTTGTACACCACCGCGCTCACGCCGCTGCCGATCTTGCACAACAGGCGGTACGACTCGGCGTCCAGCGGGTACCTCACCTCGCCGGCGGCGGTGGCATTAGCGTCGCCGCCCGCCATTGGTGATGGCGGCCGGAGAAGAGAGATGAGCTGTAGCATGTCGATCTCTCGCGCCAGGACTAACACGTCACTGATCAGCTAGAGGCGATGATATATATATATCTATGGTGGCTGGAAATAAAGCGCGCGAGACGGTTGGAGTATGTGACGCGAGCTCCATCTCGTGAACGTTGGTGATCGATGTTGTGGTGGCGTAGCGTAGTATGCTGCATGTGAAGGGAGGAGGAAAAGGGGATAAAAAGCGAGGGTGGCAAGAGGTTTTGGGGGGTGTTGTCACGCAGAGCAGGGTTTCTCGTGAAGCAAGCGATGGAGGCTAGGCTGATTTTGGATGGAGGTTGTTGGTGTCTCATTGCCAAGGAGGGGCACCAATGATCACCATCATCAACCAATGGAGGTTATGGGTTTGAAGATCACGTCAAGCCAATAAAAGGTGATCCCTAGCTAGTCGGTTCCTGATTTGCGACAAGTTTTGCTCATATAAAAGTTGTCTTTCATAGTTGAAGTATGGGATTTAATACGTACAGCATGGGTGTGCATGACGTGCGGCATGTCTGCCTGCGCAGCCAGAATAAGAAACATCAGTTCCTACACACACTTTCCACTATTGGCAAAAACAGAGCATGAGTGCAGTGTGGTGATGCACGAACTTATTTGCAAGGTTGCTGTGCCTCTAATTTGTTTACTTGTTCCTGAGCATCTTTGTTATTCATATTCGTTTTCGCTCGAACTACTTGGTGGTGTCTATGATTGCAAGGTGACTCTTGAGCTAGCCTAGTATAGCTCCTAGAGGTTTTGGTAACACTTTCATCGAACTACAACTACATATTATTTGATAGATTTCATATTCTAGACTCCACGTGAAACATTCAATATCTGTAAATTTAGTCCGCTGAAAAGCTTTTCATTCAGCAGACCGCCTATTCCTCATCTCGATTCGTCATGGATGGTCCAGGTCTAGCGCTCAGCTGGCTTTAAAGCCAGATCATCATTTGATGTTAAAAAAAACTGTGCACGCAAAGACCATCCATCGGATGCCTGTGATACAAGCAGTTCGGATACAAAGGAAAAAAAAATCCCTCAACCAATCTTTTACATTTATCTCGTCAATGACGATTGAATGGTGGTGAAAGGATTTGTGATGTTAGTAAGTAGTGAATGTTGCAAGTATAGCCAGCCATTCCATTCATAAACACTAACATCGCATATGCTCATTATGTACAGCTGTAGCCTATACCTTAAATCCTATGTCACACTATATTTTTGGTGTATATGCACAATCTACCATGCAACAAACTGTTAGCGCTCTCATATAGGAAATGGAGGGTCTTGAGTTAAATGGTGTTGCAGTAAGTGAACCGACATGAGCTCTGCATATAACAAAGTAAAAATTAACCATAGTAAAGCAACAGGTGTGGGACATAGATAACAACAGTACAAAATCAGTGAAGTTAATAAGTCAACAGTCCCTTGCAAAAGGAAGAAAACTAACTTACTGTTATCATGGATTCTTTCCAATTTTCCACTCTCTGTTCCAGCTTCAATTGCTTCACCGCTGTTCTGTTCAATGCCTACAGCGAAAGAATCAGTAAAATAGGACTCACGAGATAGAGAATCACTATTGTTTAAATAGACCCAAAATTCTACTTCGGTTGCAATTGATTCCCTACAAGTGATTCGGCAATGGAATTCATGACACTTGCATGACTCGTCACCTTTTTTCACTGGGAGTGCCAAGCCATATATATCGTTTGTGAATGCATTGTGCACTCCCAGAGTCTAGTACAGGCACAAGGGTTGAAATTTGAAAATGAATTTGAAACAGCTACTCAACAATACCAGTGTGATTGACAAAACTCAAAGAAAGAAGGGAAACTAAAGCTGTGTAAACAAGTTAGAGACCAGCTTTCTGAAGTTACTTACACGTTGAGTCTTCTTTATATCGCACTCAATGGATCTAATCCGCTTCATTGACTCCTCTATCAGGTCTTCCTTTTCTGGAGGAATTCTTGGAGAACGCTGGTTCAGCTCCATTACCATGTGCTCTAGCCTTTTTAGTCTATCTAAGCATGGGGCCGTGCAATCTTTGTAAATGGGATCACTTGACTTCATGCCTGGAGTATGCACATGTTCACTTGTAGAACCTATTTTAGTGCAGTGAGAGGCTACCCTCCTTAGAGCAGAGAACAGTTGAGCCACTGAAAGGAGGCTCCATAGAAATACAAAGACAACTTTAGTCATTTCTACAAGCAATTTCAGCAATTGGAGATTCCAAACAGAATGGCACCATCGAGAACCTGTAAAGGACATAGATGTGGTATTCAAAAGAGAACAACTACGATATAACAACAAAAAGAGAAGTGAAGAAAAATAAAAAAGAAGAGCAGTGTTTTCTACTGTCACCATCAACAACTAATCTCAATACAAACCAACGGTACCACACAAATAACATTTCTGGAGATCCTGATGCAATCATGGAGCTGCTAATAGTCAATAAGGCATAATCAAATGCATGCCTAAGTCCAATCAAATTCTACATGCTTCTACCTGTCAACATTTACAAACTTAACAAATATCTTAATCAATTGTGACAAAAAATTGTTTGCAATGGAACTGAGAAGGTTCATATTACAACCAATAAGTTTTGCTAAGATGAAATACATCTTCTCGAGACCTCAACCACAAAAGGTGTAAAAATGCAGTGCAAGGGGAATAAAAGGCTATTGCAGTGTTAAGAAAAAAATTAAGCACTATTTCCAGAAGAAGATGCAAAATGCTTCTGATTTGAGTGAACATAAAACATCAATTATATGCAAATCACAGATTTGAGTGAGCTCCAAACGTACATGTCATTGTTGAGCCGACTGTAGTTAACCTGGGAGTGACCACATGTTCCTTCCTAGTGATCTGGGGAGTGCATAATGACAACTAAATGTTAATGTTTATAACAGGCTGGAAAGGAATAAATATATGGAAATTTTAAATCAAACACAAAGAGCTTGCAATTTCTATATCTTTTATGTAATTAATATGTTTAATTTGATTACTTAAGATATTTACTGATGCAAATTACATTTGAAACAGCACAACTATTTGAAACAGCTACATATATTAACAGTTTACTTTTTTACATATATCTCATACTCTGTTATTGCTAAATTAGTTGGTAAAATCATTGACACCCTAAACATGTAGTTTCCTGATACAGTTTCATACTAGTTGTTTTTGTGATATATTCACACATTATATCTCTAGTTGGATACAACTTTTTAAATATACAATTTTGCAAATCTAGCTGTAATTTTGGAAAAATTTGCTCCAAATTTTGTGAGTGTCCATATGTTACTCTAAACCCAAGAAATGTTTGTTGTGGACTCCTTTGTGGGCCTGCAGTGTCAGCGGCGTCGGCGCAAGGGACAGGAGACGGCAGACCCTCAGGAGCCACTCTTCGCCTCGCCGAGTCATCAAGGTCAGTTAGATTGGTTGAGTTTGTTAGCTTAGAATCAGGGATTTGTTTCCTTTGCTGTTTCGTAGTTTGCTCGGCATGATATAAGCCGGAGCGTAGGAAGAGTCCGGGAGGCATAGATTGAGCTTAGACTCCTCCACGGGAGAGAGTCCTTGCTCATCCGCCCTTTGTAGTCGTGATCTTGCTATCAATAAAGCTGCCTTCGTCACGTCCCAACAATGTTAAACATAACAAAGAAAAAGCATTTCTTATATACTCCCTCCATTTCAAATTATAGTTCCTTTGACTTTTTTTACTCTTAAGTTTGACCGCTCGTCTTATTCAAAATTTTGTGCAAATTATCATATTCTTTGTGGTGGCTTGCTTTATTAATAAAAAATCTTCAAAAATGCCTTAACTTTGAATAAGACGAGCAACCAAACTTGTGGTAAAAAAGTTACACAAACTATAATTTGGGACGGAAGGAGTATGTGTTATAAATGGAAGGTACCAAGGTCTTTTTTTATTACTTCGTTTATGTGCTCAAAGCTAGCACGACCTAATTTGTATTAGAGGCAGCATAGTTCTGGGGGCATAAATGCGTTATTTTACATTCAAGTAATGGTATTAATTTAGGGACCTTTAACTACAGCATGCCTACTCAATAACAATAAGACAAAAGGTAACTTCCACAGCAGCCTAGCTTTGTGTGTCCACACATGAGTAGAATTGTGTGTGTGCATGTTGGAGTGGATTTGAGAATGGAAATGGGGATTTGGATCATAGTACTAACAGGGGTATTAGGGGAAGATAGCATCTTGAGTGGAATACTGGATGACCCAGATGATTGGGAACCCTCCAACTTCATTTGCACATTTAGCTCCATGTCCTGCAGACACAAAATACAATGACAATTAATAGTTATGATTTAGCATCATCGCAATAACTTGCAGAAACATAACCTGACAAGCCAAATTCTCGTTGGAGAGTTGTCTGGTTTCCATTAGTGCTGATTCTGAAAGGTCATCTGACTGGAAAAGAAGTTAAATTATGAGTCGTATAATACAATGGTATATTATCAACAGAACATGTTCAGATAATCATACAATCATCATCTGTTTCCAGGGTCCTTTGTTTGACCTTAGACAGCCTCCCTCACCCGAGCAAGAGCAGGAGCCACCAAGGAATTCCGGCAGTTGACTGCATTTTGTTAAACAAAAAGAAATTATCAAAATAACTAAAGAATATATGTATCTGTATCTATATTACAACCTAGTGAAAAGGGACGCACTAAAAAAATGTCAATCCATCACATATGGCCCTAACATTGGTTCCACCATTGGGGGAGAGAGGTTGTGGCCAACCAGGCAGCCGGAGAGTTTAGAATTTTACCCCTTCACTCCTGGTTTCCCTTTTCTGATAGACTTCCTCTGGCTAACTTGACTACAATCTGGAATAATCTTAAAGGACCAATACCCCTGTTCATCCACGGTTTTAGATGGGTTAAGCTGCAAAACCAAACCAAACCAACCCGTTGATCTGGAAGCACCGTAACTCGTGTGTGTTCGAAGGCAACAATCCATGTATGTCTAATCTGCTCAGGGCCTTCAAAGATGAGCACCACCTGTAGTGTCTGGTGCACGAGGTCTTAGTTTACTAGGTTTGGGCACAGCTGTACGGTTAGTCATGTTCAATCAGGCCTCACCTTAGTTGTCTTTATCGATCGGTATTTAACTTGTGTACTTTGCAGCCCCTCATGGCCCGGCCCGGACTGAGGTGGCAGTGTTTGTAAGGGACTATTTTTCTTTCTATCAATACTAAGATATGCGGCTCTCGTGCGTATTCGAGAAAAAGAATAAAATAGCTAGTTCTGACGGTTTGCGTTAGCAGTTTCACTGGGCTGAAACTGCTGATTGCTTCTCTCTGCTAGCAAAGGTAGTCAATAGATCAATCCCTTCCAATGCTCCTCATATGAGCTGAGCAGCACGCATCTTTCCTCTTGCCTTGTTCATTCGCGGCCTTCTGCTGCTAACCAATTAGAACTTGCAGCCCATCAAGCCCTTCATCGCCCCTCGCATTGCTGCAGCACTGAAGTTGCAGCGCTCCAGCTACTGCAACTAGCGATGGTGCCGGCGTGCCGCAGTTCGACGGCACTGCAGGGGAGAGGCGCATGAGTGGACTTCATTGGGGTATGTGCTGGTGGTTAGTCTGGCCACCTGTTGCCAGCTCCACGGCGCGCCGCCCTCTGAGGCAGTGGAGCCAAGGAATCATTTTTTGTCGCACAACCAGTTTTCAGGTTCAAACCAAAACCAGCCCAATCAATGGGTTGGTTTTGCAGTTTGACCGGTTTGGCACCAAACCATGAACAGGGCGATTAGCAACCATCCGAAACCGAAGGGAGAGAGGAACTGGTGAAGTTTGTCAACTGAAAAACTATACACGGTCGTTAACAAAGGCAGTGGTCAAGTTAAAGGAAGCGAGAGACAGGAATAAGACATTTTGAGGAGAGTGATATCATGAAAGAGAATTTTTATCGTATTTCTTCAATATTTCAACAAACTAGACACCTCACATGTCAGCTCTCGTGGATTTCAAGTCAACTTTACTGTAATCAATTGGTATATTCTACCAAATGAAACAGTTTTAGAACATCTGTTACTAAATATCGATTATCCAACAAATTAGTGTTCTGTAGTCAAGTATGCTAAAAAAATGCACAACATTTTTAAACTATAAAATGTTTTGGTGAAGCACAAAAAGATTAAACTTCTTGCTTTTCAAATTCAGAAAATCAGGGCACATGTGGGCTACTATGGAATGGAGTAAGAAGACTTGCAAATTATGTGGTTAATTTGACACATGAAATACCATAGAACAGAAACAAAGAACTATACGCATAAGAAAGAAAGGCATCAAACCTCTTATCAATCTGTTCAAGCAGTCTGCATTGGTATGCTTCTCCCAGAACCTGAAAATTATGGAATCAAAGTATTAAGAATTCCATAACCTAAATTGGCAGATATTATTGCAATTTATTTTTTATCTAACCTCTATCTTTTCAGCTGTATTTGGATCAATTAAACCTCTCAAAGCACCCCACAACAATCTAAAACCACTGCCAGCATTAACAATGAACATCCTATGCAAAATCTGCACAAGCACACTTATGAGATAAATAACAGCAAACTTTTATGCTGAAATAGATAGGTATTAAATTACCTCAGGATAATTATCTCCATCTATTTTATTTATATGAAGTACAACCTCACGGGCCAATTTGCTGACTCTCATCCAGTTCTACATTACCAATGTCAGTCACCAAGAAACTGAAAATGGTATATGTAGGTATCATCAAAATACTCAACAACTTACCACTCCTTTCACATCAAGTATTGTTGTTATGGTATCAACATGTTTCTTTGAGGCTACAGAGCATGCTGGATACTTCTCAGAAAAGAGCCTCTCAAGTGACTGAACATGATACTTTAAGAATCTCTCTACTGTTGTCACATTCAAGAGCTTAGTTGGGTCGACCTTCCCAAGTATCTCAATGTAAATAGGTCTACCATCTCTATCCACTCCATGGAAGCCATGTGGATAATAAAGAAGAACATCTTCTAGTTCGTCAAATACAAAATCCTGAAATATCTCTTCACTGTTATCACACAATCTTCACATTAGCAGGTGATGAAATTTATTAGAATAATCTGATTGTAATGCAATAAGTGACCAAGGTCGCCACACGAAACTTATGCAATGAGGCAAGAAATTTATCATGTAAGAAATTTAGTACACAGTTAATGCAGCCAAAGCCCAAAAGGTGCAGTGCAGTGCCCCAGGCAAAAGCTGCACCGCAATCTCCCAAAAGACCCAAGTTGTATATATGATAAAGCATTAATTCTATAAGAAAAACAGTAACAAGTTTATGAAACTTTGGATCTTTCAATGTAAAACATGAAAGTGTTTTGAAATATTGCCTCTTTTCTTTCAGTTGACAGGAATATGTGCAGGTTTATGAAGGTTAAGTGAAACAGATCACAGAATGTTGCGGGGTTTTATAATAGAAATATTGGTTGCACCTTACTATTCATCATAGTTGGACGATTAGGACATACAGTAAGAGTTGAATTGTCCAATCGAAACAGAGTATGCATTGATCAGACAAAAGTGCAAACAATATGAAAGAAGAGCTGCTTTCATTTAATCCTCTGTTATAAATAAAGAAGAACATAATAAAATCTGGACCGATGGAGGAAGACAGCCACCAAAATATTCCTTATTGGTCAATAAAAGGCCCTAAAAGCCAACTGCCCATGACTCAATCACGTATATCTCAGTAAGCAGTTATCTCAGCAAGGGCCTTTTATTGCGAGAACATATATGGAAGCTATAAATATCAGCCTTCGTAACCATGAGTTAAGAAACATATGTAATATTGGTGTCTTAATCAGATCGGCAATGATCCATCTGACTGGAAAACTGGAATTCCAAACTAAATTTTCTGTAGAAACATTGATTGGAAAACTGGAATTCCAATCTACTGTAGAAACATCACATTCTTCAATGCCTTTTCACTTATTTTGTGTGAAATGATTGTGACATACATTGATATAACATGTTGTACATGATGAAGCTACTATATGAGAGAATATCCAATAGTGCATGGCTGGTGCCGCCAAGGCGCCAAACTTCAGGAGCTGCTTGATAGGTCGCTTATGCCAGCCCCCTAATTTGCGGTGTTGTTCTCCGGTCATGTTTTCTGTATAGTTTTTTCGCAGTTTTTATTTTGTGTTTGTCCGTGTGTGTATTGGGTGGTGCTAGGTTTTGGGGGCTTCTCCAATTCTGTGTGCTGTCCTTTTCCTTCTTAATGAAATGACACACAGTTCTCCTGCGCGGTTCGAGGAAAAAAAAAAGGAGAATATCCAATAGTAGAAATTTGATTAGGTATATAATTAACAGATAACTCTTTAATGTTTTGGCACTTTTCCTTTTGATTGAACTTTCTGACTACATAACTACAATGTATATACACATTCAACACGATTAGAAAACAAAACTTACAGTCAGGATAGAATCTGCACCAAATTCTTTCCTCCATTTTAGCATTTCAGACCACATATCTATTGTCTTGTCAATATCAAATCCCCTTGCTTTCAGAAATCTGCAATAACATAAGCCAGGTGGGTTAAAGAACTATAGCAACACAGACTTGAGGAAGGTCAGAAACATAAAACTATAAATAGAACTATATCTGACAACAAATTTTCTATACAGTTGGTGTCACGTTTTAATATTATCAAGTAAATAACTTTGTGGACAGGTACATTTTCCTAGAATCCTGAAAGATGCCCGGGGGCTGCGGTTAGCATCATTGGAAACCTTGTTTAGCTCAAAAAAGCTGATGGGCCGAACTTTGGAAGACTGATTGCAAAGGCTTGTTAGATTCCGTGCATGGTAGTATTACTAGACTCCTTTTTGGGTAACTTTTGTCCTTTTATCATTCTACCTCGTTATGTCCAGTTTGTCACGCTTGTTAATATACTTTGGCTATGAGGCCTCATAACTCAGTTGCCATTCTCCTGAGCTACAATAGGGATATTAAAAGAGAATGAGACACTGTCTCACCGAAAAATTGGATCATAAATTCAACTGTCAATCATGATGATACGCTCAGAACGGTGGGCTCGGCACTAGTCCTTTTGATGCCCAAGCAAGTCTCAATCAAAATATAAATTGTTTTAATGGGTGTGCGCGCTTGTCAGCTGCTCTGTGTTCACTCCTTAGGGGCCGCTAGCCCACTACATCTGTCTTTTTCATGCTGATAATAAAACGGTTAGATACGTGAATTAATTACCTTTACAAAACGGTTAGTCACAGTAAGTTTCCTTCAAAATTAATTGATTTTTCCTCAGAAAAGAAATTAATTACCGGGGGGAAAACGTAAGACTATCAGATCAGAGAAAAATTATCAAGACCCTCAGGAGCCACTCTTCGATAGTTTGTGTGCAATGAATGATCGCCACCAGAATGACCCCATACCAAACAGAAGCCATACAGGACATTCATGTACGGTGTATTTTCTGAATGAATCACACTCCGAGAGAATAAGAAACAAGCAGAAATGGCATGGAGAGCAAGAATCTCAGTCATACCTCCTCATAGTGTATTCATCATCAAACTTGGCCGGCAGGAGATCGCGCGTGGCCAACGCCTGCCGGAGCCCCTCCACGGCCCTGGCCTCCTCAGCCGCCGTGTCTCCCCCCTCCATCCCGGCCGGCCCTCCCCTCTCCAACTCTTTCTCCTGCGTACACAGAAAAAAAAAGGCCCAAAAATAATTCGAGAGGGCGGGGCACCGAATGCTGCCAAGAACACTCGAGAAAAAGAAGAAAGATCGAGAAGGCGCACGTACGCGGGTGAAGAAAGAGCCGAGAGGGGGGGATGGGGTCTCCCTTTCGTGGTCGGTGCCGCGGCGGCCGGCGTGGTGGCCTCTGGGTGGATTCGGGAGGAGACGCGTTCAGATTCCATTGCTATAGGAGATGATGACTAGTCGGATGCCAAAAAAAGGACTGGGCGGGGAGAGGACGGCAGCCGGCCAGGTCGGAGCAGAAAAGCCGAGCTTTCGGAAAGAGAGAAAGAGAACCTCGGATGCTCTCCATGGATAGCGACGTGACCGTACATATCGGATGCGGACACGCCATGGATACGATACGATCATACGACCCAAGCTGTGGTCAAGGATCCGGACAGTGTGCTAGACGTGGCTACATGCTATGGGAGTTGCAAAGGCTGCAGATGAGGATAAATCAAAGGCCGGTTAAAGTTCTCTTAAATAAATGATAATTTAAAATATTAAATATAAATTAATTATAAAACTAATTATATAAGCTAGACAAACCTAACGAGTCTAATTAACGTATAATTAGTGTATAATTATCATATGATTACTTAGCATTATACATTATCTAATTATGGATTCATTATACTTAATAGATTTGTCTCGCAAATTAGTCTTTACTTATTATATAATGAGTTTTTTAATTAATCTATATTTAATACTTCTAAGAAAAAAGTCCATTTTTGACCATTCAACTCTTGTCACAGTTTGATTATGACCATTAAACTCCAAAATGATTACTATTTTTCCTCGTACATCTGATATAAATGATTCTTATGGTCATGCATTTGTAACGATGAGTTTTATCTTTTAAAGTCATGGATATGTTATTTTCTAATCATTTGTTTTATTTTTGTTATATTAGTGTTTTTACATAACAACATAAAAATAATATATTAAATAGTGAAAAAATAGTATAAAGATATTTTAGAAAATAAAGCTCACTATTATGAACGTGTGACCGTAAGAATCACCTAAATCGGAGGAACGAGTAAAAAGTAATAATCATTTTAAGATATAAGGACTAAATTGAAAATAAAAAATTAAAACCACCTATCAAAACCGCCCCGATGGCCAAATTTGAACGGTTTTGATAGTTCAATGGCCAAAGATACCTGGTTTTAGAGTTCGATTGTCAAAACCAAACTGAGACAAGAGTTGGATGATAAAAATAGACTTTTCTCTATTCATAATTAGCATTCTTACATTCGATGTGACGGGACTCAAGTTCAGTAGAGCAGATCCAAACACATCCTGAGAACGACTTGTAGTAAGAGTGAATGTCCAAGACAAATGTGTTAAGATTATTTAGTTAGTGATCAATTAGTATAATTAGGATTAGTATAACCTAAGGGACATGCCCCTTCATTGGCATTCCTTGGGCTTACACCCCTAAGGGACATGCCTCTTCATAGCCACCCCTTCCCTTTGTATATATACTTGTAACCTTGTTCACAATCAATAGAGAATCTATTCCTTTCATTCTCATTCACCTGTAACACGTTATCAGCACTTTCGCTTTCTGCTGAGTTTACAATCGAGAAGAGACCAAGGCCGTGTTTAGATGTTAGAAATGGATGGGTGAATTTGGGAGTAAGATGTCACTTCGTAATCATTGCGCTACTGTAGCATTTCGTTTGTATTTGTGAAAAATTATCCAAAAATTGATTAATTAGGCTCAAAATGTTCGTCTCGCAGAGCACAATAAAACTATGCAATTAGTTTTTGATTTTATCTACATTTAGTATTCCATGCATATTATGATATTTTGATGTGATGGAGAATCTTCTTTTTGCATAGTGAATTTGGAAGTTACTATAAAACATCTAAACAGGGCTCAAGAGCGCTCGACGGCCAACGACGAGAACTCGACTCTCTCGGTGTTGACGCGGAGCGGTTGCAGTAAACCACGGCCGGCGTTCGTCTGCATCGGTCCCCTGCAAGTTCTGTCGCCGCTGGAGAGGATCATCTTCAACAATTAGTGGACTCGTTGGTCTCAGCGACGATCCCTGCAACACATGCGTTGAAGAATAATGATCGATGACATCAGAAAAAGATTTGGCCTGAACAAGAAAATCATCTCGAGATCAATTGTCTTAGATTCTAGTCACTATCGATCTTCCATCTCTAATCTGTCGCATGCAGGAATTGAATCCGTAGACAAGAACAGAGGCCTGTTTGGTTCTAATCAACGGGAAGAACAGAAAGCTCGAGGAGCCCCTGACGCTCGCGGCCTGCACGCCCGAGCGGTGGTGGCAGCGCCTGGCCTGCTCTGGCGGCAACGCCCGCTCGCCCACCCGCGCGGCGACGACGCAGGCTCCTGCCCGCGCACACGCCCCGACGCCTCGGTCTGCGGCGGCGGCGGTTCGTCCGCCCGCGCCTCGGTCAAGGCGGCGGCGGTAGCGCCATCACCCGCGGTGGTGGATCCGGCCTGCATAGCGCGGAACCCAGTGAGGCCGGGGCGGTGGCGCTCGCGCCCGTCACGGCGGCCAACCCCGCAGGGCGCTGACTGGACCGCACCAACAGGGGAACCGAGCCATCGGAGGCCGGATTATCTCCCGTTTCTTCTCTGATTTTATTTAGAAGTCCCCAAACTTCTAATTAAAATATTCTTCTGAGTATGTTAGTGCACCCGAACCATAATTTTGCACCACATAGGTTAAATTTGCTAGTCTAGTTATTTGCAATTTAACAAAGTTCAAATAAGAAAACTTTAATCCATATAGGATTATATTAAAAATGCAATATAAATATCTTGGTTATTTTGATTAATCAACACCAGTCAATAAAGTTTATGGCACTGGTTGAGACCGTGCCATAGCAGTGATCTAATCACCTATTAATGATAGGTCTACATCTTGTTTTTCTAAAACTTGATGATTACCTACACTGTGTCCTTAATCAAAATAAAGGTTTTGGATTGATTCTTTTCATCATATTATTTTGTTTCACACAAGATAGTAGAGTCCTAAATGCACTGGCTGCGTTTAATTCTTTGAGAATTATTCTGCCCTGAGACCGTGCTTAGGCAGCAGTTTACATTGCCTACTATAAAGATCTACTTTTTGTCTCCGACATAGAGATTATCTTGTCTTGTGTATACCAAAATTTATGATGATTCAATTGTATGGTCTACACATTTATGTGACTACCTACAATAATCCAAAACTATGATAAGATAAACATTTATAAAATATTGCATAATAAAATACAACATAGTGATTTGAGTTTACCTTAGTTGTAAATTCATGATCTGTCACATGTTGTGGATATTGACTTTAAAGGAGTCTGTTGAACTTGCTCTCGATGACATCAATATCCCACATGGACACCGGACATTATTATTAGTTTTATCTCATAAACTAATACAAAAGTTTAATGACCCTCACTTTAAGGGTTATTTATTATAGATCAAAGAAATTATGCCTTGCTGTTATTAAGGTACTATATCCATAAAGATTATCGATAAGAATATCTTATGGAAGGAAATGCACATAGTTTAATGTGCACTGAGTAGTGACAACGATGTCATACTCCTAACTTCAAGATTGATCTATATGGTTAGCAGGAGGAGCAAAGACTTCAGATTTGAAGGGTTTTTCAATCTTAAATTTAAGCTCCCCAGGAAGATTCTAATGTCCATTGAAATATGTTGTAATACTTGTTGTCATAACTATTGTGAGTATCATTTTGATAAATTTGATACTCGATAATATTTATGGATTTCTATATATTAGAAAATAATTCTATTGAATTCTTTTTCATATATAGATTGTAAGGGAATTATCCAAATAGGGATTGATATATCCCTAATAGACATTTGTGTTTTCATAGAGAAACACTAACGAAAGTTATTAGATATGGCACATAACTAATAAGATAAGTCTCATTTTATAGTTGTATTATTATCTATACAACTATCCCTGTACAACATGTTGCGCATAAGAATTTTTCACACTATTGATCCATTTATGATTTGGAATGATCAACTTAGCCATCCAAAGAGATACTGAAAAAATAATAGCAATTTTTTTGGTCAGGATTTTCCCAATGTATGGATACGGTAAGTACCATAAGGAAACAGATTTTAAGACCCTCTTATCTTAAAAATAGATTGACTTAGATTCCTAGATCATATTGGAAAGAATATTTTGAGTCTAGTACAAGATTGTCCGGACAGTTCAGGCATTTCATAATTGTATAGATACATCTATGAGATAATATACAGTGTGGAAATGACCAGTAACCACACTTAGCCTTGCCTTTGATAGATAATGGCTCTTGTTGTGAGCATTATCCTGAAACTACTAAACTTTTGTACCTTCAATGACGATTGATAGGTATAATAAGAGTTTAATTATATAGCCAAAAGGGATAAATTGGAATCTATAAGTATGACATTAAGGTCATACAAGACTATTATTAGTGATTGCTATTTGCCAACTTCGTGTTGGAGTTAGGTAGATTTACAATCTCCTAACATATGATTAACTGCATATTCCCCATATGCACTTAGTACGTAGGAATCCATGAAGACTTCCTATTTGCGTAAGATTAGGTTACGTTGTATATGTACCAATCTCACCACCACAACATACATTGATGGGTTATATAGGAAACTGGGGATCAATCTGAGATTTCAATCTCCGTCGATTGTTCGGTATCTAGATCTCTATAAGGATCTATTTACAACCCGTATGCTGGTTTTTAGAATAAATGGGCTTCTCCAGGCATTAGGGGGAGATTAGAAGTACTATATATAATGCCTGAAAAATATTTGGAATGCATAAAGCATTTTAAGCTCAGGATCACGTACTAAATATACTAAATCAATGGTTTGTCACATATTATGGATATTGAATTCAGAGGAGTTAGTTGAACTCACTCTCGATAGTATCAATAT
This sequence comes from Echinochloa crus-galli, assembly GCA_900205405.1. Taxonomy (NCBI): domain Eukaryota; kingdom Viridiplantae; phylum Streptophyta; class Magnoliopsida; order Poales; family Poaceae; genus Echinochloa; species Echinochloa crus-galli. Next base: position 72,974 of record OAMR01000548.1, read on the forward strand.
CTCACATGGAAAATGGACATTAACATTGAGTTCAAAGATTGATTATTTGCCTATGCAAATAAACTGCCAAATGCATTTACTGTACTAAATCTGCTGCAAGTATGAGCTAGAAAGAGTAGTGGTACAAAGTAAAACCACTCGATTCCCAAATTGTAAATAAGAGGGGGAGAAGTATGGTCATAAAGCAGGATTACTCATGCTAGCAATAGAAGGTTTTCCTTCTAAGATATAGTAAATGCAAGTCAACCTATGGTTGGTAACAATTTGTGGGTAAATATTGATTACCCGGTGGATGAATGTCATCCACATAGCCTAGCTCAGAAGTGCACTTAAATACCGATGCTGGGATATCGGAAAACCCTGACTCTCATTTTTGGAAGTCATGATGAGTCATTTAGGGTTCATTTTTAGTTTTGATAACCGGAGAATTATAACATATAAAGGCTAGACGAGTCGACTCATACTTCTCTGAATAAATTGTATACAATATTTCAAGTTATCCAGTTAAATAAGACCATGGCAGGGTGCTTCGTCACTCTTACTGGAACTTGCTGAGTTATACATACAGAGATAGTCTTGCTCACCAGAAAAGAGGAGTTAGGAGCTATAAAGCTAACACCTCATGTACCTTTACTGTGGGTATAAAGTGTTTTCATCCTAGGATGGATTGAGAACAACGTGGTGGTGAGATATAAAGTAAGACTAGTAGCACAAGGCGTTTACGCAAAGCCCGGAGCATTGTTTCTCAATGCAGTTATTCTTCATAGTAAGTTATAAATTTCCGATACTAACTTTGATTGGCAGTACAAAAGCATCTATCGTTGCGGTTGATAGGTGTAGTGATTGCATATAATCACTTGATTTGGTAGGTTTGTGAAGTTACCGCGAAGGGGTTCACACACCAAACACATATACATAGAAGCGCAACACATTGTATATCGCTTAAGTCAATACCTGGCTTAAAGTAGTTAAGTCGAATATGGTACAATCGACTTTGTGTGTATTCCTTAAATTTAAAGGGATACAAGATTGATTACACGTGGTGTTCATTTTGGAGTCTTTTGATTGGATTTCTTAGTATTATATGATTGTCAACAATCTAGAAATCATTGGTAATGAACACTTGTCAATAACACGTATATTGCAAAAGTTCCCGGCCGGATATTATCTTTGCAATATATCAGAATAGCACATACAATCTTGGTATAATTCAAGATTCAGTTATATGGATATCATGATTCTGGTTATCTATAAGATCCCCAAATTCCAGATCATTGAATTAGCCTTTACATAAATATGGAAAGACCAATTTATAGTAGTTTTTAAGTAGACATTTAAGGGTAAATTTCATTAATCATTCTAGCATTGTATTATACAAGGCTACACATGAATGTGCATAGCTTGGCAGAATGATATATCGCATGCTGAAGTCATGTGGTAGTGATTCTATTGAATCAAAGATCATTATCTATAAAGGTGATGCATCTTGCGTTGTTTAGATGCTACAAGTTATACTTATTGCAATATTTTGCATTAAGATAGTTCTGTTCCGTAGGTCATATGGACATACGAATATTTGTGAACTAAGTATTATGATAATCTCGAAGAGATATTCACAAAGTCTACCATACTCTACATTTCTTATGTGTTGAGTACATCGGTATGACAGGTTTGCATATTTCAGGGGAGAGTCTCTCGTCTCTCTAATTAATAACTTGTTGAAAACATAATATTGCACTTTTTTCTTTGTATGAGTTTTTCCCTCAGGGTTTCTCATAGAAAGTTTTTAATGAGGCAATATAGATACAAGATTATGTCGTATCATCTGTTTTTCCCATAGGGTTTTTGTTGGATGATATTGTGACATATGATACATTGTACTCTTTTCTTTATTTGAGTTTTTCCTATCGAGGTTTCTCATATAAAGTTTTTGACGAGGCAATGTCTAAATAAAGTTATGTGCTATATCGAGTTTTCCCACCAGGGTTTTTGGAAGATGATATTAAAGCATATTGACCATTTGGTCAAGAAGTTTCTAGGCTAAGACTTTGAACTTATCTCAAAGGGTCTAACAACATTAGTAATTGTATATTGTGGCTTTTCTCCTTATTTTTCCCATTGGGTTTGAAGGAGTTTTACCTGATATACTAGTATTACTTTGGATTTTTCCCATAGGGTTTTTCCAAAGTTCCTCCTCACGTTTTTCCTTAAAGGTTTTTGTAAGAGTTGTCATATTATCTATTTTTCCCTATAGAGGTTTTTAAGGATAATATATATGACATATTGATCTTTGATCAAAATTGTTTTTAGACTATGCCTTTAGGGTCACCTAAAGGATCTATAAACATTGGAATTCTATATATATCATGGTTGTCCTCCTTATTTTTTCCCACTGGGTTTTTAAGGAGTTTTACCTGGTATATCGATATACTTTGGTTTTCTTCCTACAGGGTTTTTCCAAAGATTCAAGATTATGATTGTTGAACAGATAAAGACTTCTATAGGACCAATTGATCAAGGGGGAGTGTTAAGATTATTTCGTTAGTGATCAATTAGTATAATTAGGATTAGTATAACCTAAGGGACATGCCCCTTCATTGGCATCCCTTGGGCTTACACCCCTAAGGGACATGCCTCTTCATAGGCACCCCTTCCCTTTGTATATATACCTGTAACCTTGTTCACAATCAATAGAGAATCTATTCCTTTCATTCTCATTCACCTGTAACAAAATGGAGCGGAGTTGCTTTTTTCTCGAACGATCAACTAATAATGTGTCAAAAACAATGGAGACAAACCTGGAATATCCATCTTCTTTTTTCTTCTCCTTTAGTGTGCACGTACAATTTTCTTCACACTCCCTATCATTGTCTCCTACATATCATAAATCAAATGAAGGCAAAAACTTTCTCAGTGTCGGCCGCGTTTCATAAATGGGATCGGTAGTGGAATAAACAATGTCCTCAGGTCCACATTCTCCCACCATCCTGGGCAAAGTATTTTATTTTTGACAAATCGTGCTGGTGACTGAATTGTCTGTAGTCGCCATGCATCACTAATCACCATGCTTTTTGGAGGGTGCTCTTGACCCTCAGAAGTCGCTTCAACAAAACAACTGAGGCAAGTCATATTTTTCTGTCGTATTTCAAGTACAGAAATCAAATTTATTCTTGATCATATTAGCATCCCCGACTAATAAGACTCCATATTTGTTTCCCACGCGCTAAACTTTAGCGCCGTCACATCGAATATAAATATATTAATTAGGAGTATTAAAGATAGATTAATTTAAAAAGAGTAAATTGCACCCGAGATACGAGAACTAGGCACGTGGGTGCATATTAGTCCAAGAACTTATAATCTGATTAATCCGATACAGGAACTTGTCATTTTAGTGCGTATACGGTCCAAATCTCGCCACGTCGTGTATCTGTCCATGGTAAACTATGAGGTGGCAGAGTGGGTCTAATATGGAATCAACCCAGCTCATCCGGGACATGGGTCAGGTTTAGCTCGGCTCAATTCGTTTCCAGCGAGCGGCTGGGCCGAAACAAATCCTCGTTGATGCATTGGCCGATTGTGGCTTCCTGATGGGACGTGGGTGCTGCCGCGACTTCATTCCCCAAGGGAATAGCGCACACCAAGTCTGCATCCGCTTTCTTCTTGATGTTCCTTCCGCTTATGTCATATGGTAACAGGAGAGGCCATCGTTATTACTCCAGGTTACTGATTGTTGTTTAATTTTGTCTTACATTTGAAAAAATGACAAATTACGTCATTTGAAGTTTGATTTTCATAAATTTCAGAATGCAGATCCAAAGCTAGAGACTGAACAATTGTCTAGGTTCTTAGAGCTGTTATGAACAGTTTTGTTGTTTCTCTTGCACCCTTTGCAGGTCGCATATCTAGTTTTGCAATAATGTAATGCCTTCTTATCAGATATCTAGTATTCTGAACTATTATGAAACTCATGCAGGTGTATGGATTGGATGCAGTAGTATAGAATTTATGGGCTATATTTAGAGGATATATATAAATCAAATAAAATTTTACTGGTGTGATTATTTGCATGCATATATGTTCACTTTTCAAGGACCGATTCAATGTGAATTTTTTTTGGCAGGCCATGAATAGTGTCCTGGTCAAACAACAGTGAGCTTCTTGACTGACTGAATGAAAAATCGTGACACTCCTGCAGCTTCGATATAAATGTCTGTAGAAGCACTAAAATGTGTTCAAAGGAAATAATACAATTGTCGACTGAAATTAACTACCTGGATAATGTATTCATACCCGAATGATGAATAGACTAAAAAAATTAATATTTAGTTACACTAAGCGAACCGAGCCGAGCCGAGCCGAGCGGAGCGCTCAACCCATGTTTCCGATCATCCAAGCCGAGCAGGGTCAATGTTCCTGATGAGCCAGGCCGTTCGTGTCAAGGACCCACCCTGCCACCTCATAGTCCACCGTGGACAAATACAAGACGTGGCAAGATTTGGATCGTATACGCACCAAAGTGTCAAGTTCTTGTATCGAAATAATCAAATTATAAGTTTTTGGACTAATTTCCACCCATCTGATTAGTTTTTGCATCTCAGATGCAATTTACTCTAGAAATCCGTTACATAAACGAGAGGTAATTTACGAGACGAATCTATTAAGCCTAATTACACCATGATTAGATGATGTAATGCTACAATAAATGTATGATAATTATGTATTAATTATAGCAAAATTAGGCTTGCTAGGTTCATCTCAGGAAATAGACGTGAGTTATAATTAATTTTATAATTAGTTTATTTTTAATATATCTAATTATTACTTATTTAAAGTGCTAAACTTTATCACTAGATCCAAACAGGGCCTAAATTTATCAACGTTGTCTCGTCAAAGAATCTCTCTTACTCTTTAGTTCGTAGTAATTTAGCACCACAATTTTTTTAAAGCGCGATTAAGAGTGAAAAAACACGAGTGCAGGAAAGTGTCATCATACTTCTGCTGCACAATGAGGCATTCATTTTGAAGAATTGGCTATGCAATTGTAGTATTGTACCACATTTCTGCAATGAAGCTAACGAGTGGCCTTGGCTTTGCTTCGGTCTACCAACATTGGCGCGAAATGACAATTTAATAGGTCGAGCAAGCCCTGGATATGGACTATTTCTTGGTTAAGCAAAGTAATTCTCAACTTGTTATATATTGGAATACCATCAAGATTGCGCTCAGCAGCAAACCCAAGAAGGACCCAATGAGGGCACATGCCCCTGCAACTTTTGATTTTTAGCAAGGACATTCACTTAATCCCGGCACACTTTTATTTTGCGCATACATGATTTTTAGCATGGACATTCACTTAATCCCGGCACACTTTTTGTTTTGCGCATACATGATTTTAGTGATTGCCGAGAAAAGTAGCGGATGGTTCGGTATTCTCATGTCTTCCTTTTTGCGAGAGCATTGCTACACTACATAACAATAAATTATCACAAGAAAAAGAAATAAAAAATTTTAACTGATACAATTGTTGCATCAACGTTTACTTAATCCCGGCAACGTTTATGGTTAAGAATGAAAGAGTAAGGGAGAGGAAACAAGCAAGAAAGTATGAGCATTAACGTTTTATTATTCACAGCATATGTGGGCCCACAAAAGGAAACACAACTTCAAACGTGGGTAACAAGGAAAAAGTCTCATTTACCTCCTGAATAGAAGACCGAGTTCGCGAAACCACCCTAGACACGAAAACCGGGTGAACTACCTGCCTCAACTTACAAAACCGTTCACCTTGCCTCCTTGTCGTGGCTTTAAGCGGTTTTCAAGGTGGTTTTACTATTTTCAATTAAAAATAAATCTCGTAAATATTTATTAAACCACAAAAAATATCCCTAAGCTTCTAAAAATTATGAGAAAAATCCTAGAAATGGATTGAGATGCAAAAAATCTAAACAAAATATTTAAAACTAGTGAAAATGACTACAAAATTTTCTAAAATTTAATTCTAGCAAAATTAAAATATATCCAAAAACTTAAACATACATAAAATTTTCTAAATGTATCTTAAATACTTTTCTCAATAAAAACATGATATAAAGTTAGTATGAATACATTCATCGTAAATGCATTCAACCATCATAAATGTAGATATAGATTTAAATATTTTAATATATATATATATATTAATTTTTTGTATATATTTTCTATTTTGCTAGAGCTAAACCTAAATTTTAGAAAATATTATTGATATTTTCACTAGTTTATATATTTTATTTAGATTTATTGCGTCCCATTCCATCTCTAAAATTTGTCTCAGAATTTTTAGAAGCTTAGAAATATCTTTTGTGGTTTAATAAATATTTACGAGATTTATTTTCAATTGAAAGAGGTAAAACCACTTGAAAACCGCTTAAAACCACGGTAAGGAGGCAAAGTGAACGGTTTCGAAAGTTGAGGGAGGTAGTTCACCCGGTTTTCGTGTCTAGGGTGGTTTCGCGAACTCGGTCTTGTATCCAGGGAGGTAAATGGGACTTTTTCCGGGCAACAAATAAGTGTGCGTTGAAAACTTTGTCCGTGGGCTAACGAATCAACAAATGGGCCAAGAGTATATAAAGGAAAAAACGTGGACAAGAGCGAAAAAGGCCTTGTTGGCGACAAACGGCAATTTGTACAGTCGCCGCGGACACACAGAGGGAGGTGGAATGGCAAGAAATCACAAGGGAAAGTGAAGAGTGCAGGCCAGCAATCCTCCATTCCAGAATCGCCACCGAGCCAAGCAAAGCTCCTTCGCTTCCCCAGCTGCTCCCCCCTTCAGCAAAGCAAAGCAAAGCAGAGCAACCAGCTCCCCCACCTCCACCCAGCTGCCGCCGCCGCCGCCCAGCCAAACCCTCAAAGCCAAGCGGCCGAGCAATCGCCAAGCAAGGATCGGATCCTCGGATCCGCCGCGGCGGCCCGTCCATGGCGGATCAGGACGCGGGCGAGCCGGCGTGGCCCCCGTGGACCTCCCTCCTGCTGCGCGCGCTGAGCCGGCGGCGGACCTGGGTGGCGCTCTTCCTCGCCGTGTACGCCGCGCTGCTCTGCTCGTCCTGGAGCCTGCTGGCCTCCGTCCGCGCCTGGTACTACTCCGCCGCCTCCTCCGGCCCCGCCCCCGCCGCCGCCGCGGCGTGGCCGCCGGCGCTGTACGCGTCCGTGATGTACGGCGCCGTGTTCGGGCTCCTCTCCATGGGCGCCGCGCTCGCCGTGGCGGCGCCCGCCATGCTGGTCACGTGGATCACCGTGCTGGTGCTGCTGGCGTTCGCGGGCCGGCCCCGCCGGTCCCTCGTCGCCGAGGGCCGCCGCGCCACGCGGGACATCGCCGGGCTCGCGCTCCGCGTCCTGCTGCGCGAGGGCAACGCCGTCGCCGCGCTCTGCGCCGCCGCCAGCTTCGCCGCGCTCCTCCTCGGCCGCCGCGACGACGACGGCGGCGGCGGCCAAGCGTCCTGAGCACCAGCTGCTGTAGCCGCCTCCTCCCTTCTTCCCCTCCTCCCAAGCTAATTTCCCAAATCCAATCCTGCTCTGTTTTTCCCCCAAATTTCTTCCTTTTTTTTCTTCTTCGCACCTGGTGCTGGGATGCGCTAATTTGTTCGTTACAGTTACTAGGGGTAAGGACGTAAGGTAAATATTTTTTTTTATCACACGAAGTTGTTTTTAGTTTAGGCATTGTTGCTTTGCTTTGCGCGTCGGCGTGGCATCTTTGCCGAATTGCCGTGTTGCGTCATGCCGACAGCGAGAAAGCCGAGTGCTGTGCTGTGGTGGTGACGGACTAACTGTAATGGAAGCTGCTGGGCGCCGGAGAAGAAACAAAGCCGGTCTCGGTGAATGATGATGACGACGTGTAATGTTAATGCCTTTTTCCTACCAGAATTTAACGGAACAAGATAGGTCAATGTTGATGGCTCAAGACCTCTGTTTGCTCGTTTTGATTTCGTTATAAAAAGTCGGTCCTCTTCATCTTCCGTAGGAATAATAATCTGCAAACGTGGGATATACCAAAGCTGTTCAAATCAACGCACGTGTCGCTTCAAAACGATTGTGGTGCCGAGCTCCTGCTCTCAGGTGTGAACGCTGACCCAAAACCGACCCCTACTTGTCTGCCAAAGTGCCGAGGCCTGAGCCTGAAAAACACCACACAGCTAAAATTCTATGAAAGAAGTTAAAATTTCAAATCGATAAACTTTGTTGCAATCCATCAACTAAAGTTTACAGGAAGAGAGCTTAGCACGGTGAACCATAAGCTGGACTTTCCCGGTAATGTGGTCCTGGCAACGTGCATAAGCTTAAAAAAAATTGTTTGTCTCTTTCAACCTGTTCGGCTGGAAGGTTTCCAGCCAACCAGCAGTATTTTTCTCTCTGCAGAAACCAGCACCAGCCACTAACCAGTCAGCAGTGTTTTTCTCTCAGCAAAAACCAGCACCAGCCAGTCAGCCACCAACCAAACAAACAGGTTGTTATTAAATGGAAAAGTCAATGCAAAAAAATGAAAGGAAACTAAGATGCCATTGTAGCATTGCTCTAATCAAATTACAACAGCAAAACGTCCATGGCTGTATTTAGATCCGTGAAAAAGGACGAAAAAGTCACATCGGACACTGTAGCGCACTGTAGCACTTTTCGTTTGTTTGTGGTAATTGTTGTACTACCATGACCTAACTACGCTCAAAAGATTCGTCTCTGTACGTCAAAACTATGCAATTAGTTTTATTTTATTTACCTATATTCAATACTTCATGTATATGTCATTTGCTATATTTAATATTTCGATGTGATGTTGATACGATGGAAAGTTTGAAAAATTAGGAGGAATTAAACACAGCCCAGCCCATCAGTAAAATTCTGCTAAGTCCAATGCAAGTACACGCTTTGCATCGGTAGCAAGGCAGGAAAATGAGGCACGTGCTTCAGGGCAGATGCTAAAATAATAAGAATGCATTACTATTCTTGTTTTATGTTTTATACGAAATCTTTGACTTTTAGAACATGCATATTCGTCCTGTTCGCTTGGCTTATCAGCCAGCAGTGTTTTTGTCTTGGCAAAAACCAGCACTAACCAGCACCAGCCATCAATGTTTTTCTCTAAAAAACCAGCACCAGACACCAGCCGGCCGAATTCAAACAAAGAAGGCATGAATCATTGTTTGCCCATGATTGACTACCCGATTACTCTTTGGTCCCAATTAATGATCCATTTTTCATTAATGAACTGGTCAATTTGTTGGAAAAAGTCTGGCATTTATTAATTTATTCCCTGCTGTTTCGCGTAATAACAATACTACGTCAATTAGGTCAATCCCAACCCAATGACTAGGATGATGTCCATAGCATTAAATAAGGTGCCATGTAGGACAAAAGATGATGTGGCAAGTAAGTTAAGGAAGAAAGAGGAGGAAACCGGGTCTTGCATGAGACATGGTTTCTATACGCTATCCAAGACAAGATGAGAGAGGAGCAGCATTTAATTTAGTCATGTAGCATCGGTGTCTGCTTTGGGAGAGTAATGTCTTGTACTAGTTTCTTAATGATGTGGAGATTATGGACATCACTACTAGTGTCTTGGGTTGGGATTGCCCTAATGCACCATTTGAACTAATATATAATTACATTACAGATAACATGCCATGGATGTAATTTCCAAATAGCTGAGCCTTTACGTTTCTTTGAAACACTTGCTGAAGAAAACTGTAATGAACGAGAGAAAACATGCGACCAAAAGGGGCATCTCCTGTGGATTTATTGTTCCAAGGTACTCTATGTTATGCAACTTCAGCTCACGTCTTGCTGAACTGGCCCAAATGTGCACACCATCATTTACAAACTACAGATGTCAATAGTTTTCATCACAAATGTACGAGAACTTCAATAGTTTTCATGAACTTGGATATAGATTTGATAACCAGTGTCTGAACTAGCATCATCCGATTAGCCGATGTCAAAATTGCACTATAGTGTTCTACAGGGATATATGCTCAGCACGGCCTAGAATTTAAGAGACATGACTGAAAACATGCTCACACTCACGGCACATACAAGGCTTGCACTTTCCAATGACAGGCTACATGTGGATCTTTCTTTGCGGCTAGTATGGCTGATGCCGGCTTTTGGTTTTCTTTTGCAGCTTCGAAACTAGTGAACTAGAGATCCAAGACTTGTTTATCTCTGCAATTTCATCAGAGCGCCAGCAACACATACGGCCATCTTCACCTCCTGTCCATCCAAAGATGCCCCTATTTTGCCCAAAGCTCTCACGGGCTCCTGCAGCAGGGTACACTGTCCTAACAACTCCTGTATGGCCTCCTTCAAGGATTGCTTCTGCCGAACCTATTGCTCCTGCAGGATCATTTCTTACAGGGAAGTAACCCAGAGTCCCCGCAGCTGTGCCACCAATCAACCATAGCTGGTCATCGGGCAGAGAGTAGTGACAATCAACAAAATAGTCAACCTGCAATATGAAGAAAAAATAATATAAACTGAGAAAAAGGGGGAAACCAGATATAAAAGAAATAATAGAGGGAGAGGGAGAATGGGAGGGATGGAGGGAGGGCGACTGAGCGAGGGAGGTAGAGTGAGGGAGAGAGAGAATGATTCTACTAGATACTCACATGGTCAAGGTTCCACTTATCAGTGGCCAAGGAACGGGCATCTTCTATATTCAATTCTCTAGATCCGTCATTCCAGTCCCAAACACTGCAAGATTTAAGGAAAACAACATAATTGTCCAAGCTTTTGTACTTCGATTATTTGAATGTCTAAACAGATAGGGATGCTCTCTAAATGCGGTGAAGGGTAGAAAGCTCGAACTAATGTTTTTAACATGTGTGTTATTAAAAGACCCTTTTAGCACAGGTCTAGTTGGTTGGGTATTCAAAGCTGTTAGCATAATATCGCCGGACTCTCCTTTATCTAGCTTAGCCCGTACAGCACAGCCAAATGGAGTGAGAAATAAAACTGGTTCAATAATAGCTCTGCCAAATCACAAAGAAGCTACCTTAATGTCTCAATATGGGTCAAACACCACAGCTTCTGATACATATTCCCAAAAAAACCCACTTTGGCAACAGATGTTTCCGCGTTCATAACCTAGGGAGATCAGTTATCAGAGGAGCAAGCATCAGAAATTGTGGAAATAACTTGGTCAGAAAAATAAAGAAAATCTAAGAGAATCATTTGTACAGAAACATGAGTAATAGTATGTTATTTAGCACAATTTTACTTACCAACCAACCAAATAAAAGGCTACACTAAGTCCATCATGGGAACTAGGAGGAACATAGCTTGCTCTATGGAATACGTCACTAACTAGTACAGCAGATTGAACACATATAACCTCTTTGACAAGTTAAAGATGACAGAGTATGTAAGGGACAAAAGGAGGGAACAAGTTTATGACATACAGATAGCAGAGCACTGTCCTCGTCAATGTCCCCATCAGTGTCAAAAACACATACTAATCCATCCACTGCGGCGGAAATGAGTTTACTCTGTTGATTTGGTGCGAATTTGACCTGTCCGACAAAAATAATAAATCAGAACATAATGGTTCCAGAAGTTGCTATGGTTCCAGAAGTTGTTATAACCCTGAACGAGATGAATCGCGCCAATGCAAAAATGGAAATATACTCAATAACAGCAACTTGATGAAGTATCTGGTGCTAAAGGGGCAAAAGCAACTATGGCTTTCTATGCAGAGAACATACAATACTATATGGCAAGTGTTGGAAATTACCCCCTCTCTCTTGAGTGTATCACAAACACAGGTAGTTTTTGGTCGATGCAGCCACACTAGCCCTCACGGTCCTTCATTTATATACACCTGCCCGTGATATTCTCTTAATTAATGCAGCCAATGCCTCCTATGATCTGCCCATTATTCTCATTAACTACAAGCTGAAATCTAGATAGCGGGCTAATAGCAAAGAACCTAGACAGTACCGAACCAGACAGGTGTAATACCAACAGTTCTTAGGATGTAAGCTGTTCTCAATAAGCTGACAGGTGCGCTCTTCATAGATGGTGGTGCAAACTGGGATTGGTGGCAAGAGACTAACACCATCTGTGGAACAACAGCAACTACACATGGCTACGGAGAGCTGGTTGTGCTACTCTGCCTCAATGGCACCCTAGGATATAACCAGACCGCTATACTGGCGGAGCCGAGCAGGAATGTTGTATTGGGGCAGTGGCTTAGTCACCAAGTTCCCGGGTCGATGGGGTCGAGGTACGGGAACGAGGAACGCGATACGCTACTTTCAAAAAGTATGGAACGATGGGGGTATACCCTGTTGGGACGATAACTCGGGACGATGGGACGTGATCCCAGTAAAACCGGAACGATCACATGCAACGGAACTCAATTAATATACATCCTCGCTCCTAATTAAGACATTTAATGTTACATTATAGGAGAAAGATGACAGCAATTAACTGGGCTAATCATCTACCCAGCCCACCATGACCGAATGCTAACAAATAAAGCCCACTATCGTGGCCACCTACTTACACAGCCCAACCATCCGGCAGCTTGGCGTGACGCCTGCACTCTGGTCGCGGGACGCGTCCCAGGTGCGATCCTGGCGACGATCCGCGTCGTCCCCGTACCGCGAACCGGAACGCCGTACCGCGGAACGCGGATCGCTGCGTCGTTCCGCGTTCCCGGTGACTAAGGGCAGTGGTGCACGGTGGCGAAAGCGCAGAGATCACCCGGTGGCAAAAAAAGGGTTACTAATAAAGGAAATTAAAAGGCAGGCAATTGTCTTATTTATTTGCTAACCTAAATATGTGATGCTGACTGTGATTCCATGTCATCACACTATTTCATGTGCCAGAAAAACCATCTAAGGGGTAGTAAATGACTCTGGTTTACATTGTTGGACAGTAAATGTGAACAAAAAGTTTGGAAGTCAAGTAGTATTTTCCGAGATAAAGGGCCTTAAAACAAGGTACAACATAATTTGACACATGTCCAACCAGTCCGTCAACAAGTAATCCACAACCGCTGCCATAACATGATGTTCAGGACAGAACAGTCAAGAAGTTAATGAAATAGCAAAAAGAAAACCTAGGATTTGAACAACTTATACATTCGTGACAATTTTGAATTGATCAACTGTTTCTAAAAAACAATCATTAACTAACAATGCCACAAGCACTCATGACTTCCAAAAAATAAAATGAAACAAAGATAAATTAGTCAATGCCAGTACCAATATCTTTTGTTATAACTTTGTACAAATTGATATGTGCCATGCTTTAAAAAGAAAAGATTGAGCGCAGCTTTACATTGATCATTAGCATCATAATACCAACAGTTCTTAGGATAAATATAAATTACTGAGGAAACATCATTATTTAATACAAGTAGATACATTATAATATAGTTCTTTGGTTTGAGATTTTTCTTACAAATATTTCACAATAAAAAAATCAAATAAACTTAAGCAATGCAGTATAATACATACTTGTGTCACATCATCCATGTGGCATTCCTCTAAGCATGCGACTTGTTTTGAATTTCTCCAATCCCACAACAGAACCTACAATGAAGTGATTAGAATGAGATACAATACAGCCAACCGAATAACAATGCCTCCGTGTCAATTAACATGCAGATCGCCACGCCAACTACGTGCATACTTACTTCTAACTACCATATGTGCAAGCTTTATGTTTATAAGCAGAAGACTCCAGAAGCTTATGATCTTAAATAACATAAGGTTAGCAACATTGGAAATATGGGATTCTCACAGTAAAAATGCCTGGCTTTGTGAGGGAACCAAAAATCCTAACTTAGATTGCACGTGAGGAGAATTCAGGACAAACCCCACATAGATATAGATTAAAACCTATTGGAAAAAATAGAGAAACTAATTACAAGATTTTATACATAAAGATTACCAATCTTAATGGAAACTATCAGTGACATGCGTTTAACTCTTAGGTGGCGTTTGGATTTATGAAAATGGCTGGTGGGAATGGGAAATGAAGGGTTGGTTACTAAATTTTGTTCAAGGAAGATGTACAAATAGGATCAACTCTAGCGCATAAGAACCATTTGTGCACATAAGCACCTTTTTTTCATAAAAGCAACATAACAAAATCAAAAGAAAAGCTTCCCAGATGTAATCAGGATGTCATCTCAAAATCTAAAATTTGAAGTCCAAATTCAAAAAATGCCATGGAAAAAAATATGTTGGCTGTGCATTAACCATGGTTCAGCTAGGCGGCGATTCCGCGCGATTAGTCGAGAGTCGAGGCCCATCGCCTCGCCTAGGGGGGTAGTCGGACCCCTAGGCGGCCGTGGCGGTGCTGGAGGTCAGGGACGGGCGGCGGAGGCCAGGAACGGCCGGCGGTTGAGGCAGGGACGGCCGGCGGCGGCAGAATAGGCATGGGCGGCCGCGGGAACGCGGAGGAGGAGGAGAAGGAGGCGTGGACGCACCTGATCCGGCGGCGGCGAAGTCGACGGGCGGCGGCGGCGGAGTTCGCCTGGCGGCTGCGTCCGTGCGTCGGGCGGCTGCGTCCGTGAGGGTGGGGGGATGTGGATAAGGTGGGAGGAGAGGTGGGCTGCTGGAGAGTTGGGCCGTTCCATGGGCCTTTTTTTGACTTAAGGCCCACTGACTCTCTGTTTTTGTAAATGCTACTTCCTTTAAACCAAAGTATTATGTATTGATTAATTGATTATGGCTATTTTTCAAAACGCCTAGAAACGCCTAGGACCGAGTACTCCCGACTAGGCGCTAGGCAGTGGGTCAGCGCCTAGATTCCGCCTAGCGCCCAGCTGATCCTTGGATAGTTGTATCTTTTCAACCGTTGCCCCGTTTTCAGCGATTCTTGTGCTTCTGTGACCATCGAACCAAGCCCTATCCTTTAGCGTGCTCTTTTAAAGCCTTTTCTTTTGATTGGTGTATTGTTCTTAGTTGTGTATTGTTTGCTTGCTTGTTTAGCTGCATGTTGTGCTCGATGTTTGCTGCGAGTAGAGGAAGGTCGTTCGAGAGATTTCAAGATCAAGAATGAAGAGTCCGAGCAGCTGTATAATGGATTTGAGGCAAGTTATAGCACGGACAACCCTTGCTACCTACACACCCTTTAATCATTTATTTCATACATGCATGTGTCTAA
>OAMR01000548.1:97597-113569 GCA_900205405.1 Echinochloa crus-galli
ATTCTAACACCATAAGAATCGCAATTGAAAACGAAAAGACAGAGGGAGCACAGGGTTCTTACCAAGAAGCAATTTGGAAGACATAGTCATCTCCGAAGTTAGTCTGGATGCTGTTCTTGAGGCCCAACCGCCTCGAGGACACGCTATTCGGGGATTGGGAACCTGACGTCACAGTGGCGGAGAGCCCCGCGCAGGGACTGGCCTCGGCCTCCACCTCCATGGCCGCCGTAGCCGCCTCTCCGTATACATCCATCGCGCAATCCCCACCGAGCCCGCAGTTGGCAGCCGCCTCTGCTCCTCCTCCCGTACGAACTCAGACCGTATAACCGCGGGAGCACAGAGCGGCAACGACCCACAACCGGCTATCAAGGGAATGAACGCTCGAGGGAGAAGAAACGTCCTTGCGAATTGCGAAAGAGGTGCGGTGGCGCGAGGTTGGGTAAGAGGCGGCGTTTGGATGCGGGGTGGTGGCTCTGGTAGACGGTGAGGAGGGAGGAGCGCGGAGGTGCGGCGGGGAATTCACCGGCGGGCGCGGAGGAGCTCCGGCGGCGGGACGGAGGGGGAAAAGGAGGGGCGCTAGAGCGGTAGGGGAGCGCGGGGCACAAAGCTAGGGCAACCTCTCTCCCCCAGCCACCCGATAAAAAATTGACGGTCAAGAAGAACAATACGTAAATGACAGGGATGCGCTCGGGCCACGACAGGGGAGCGCTCCTCCAACTTTCTCGCGGTCGCGGGTCGGGGCACGTTTGGTTCTTCGTCTTGGCCATTGCAGTTGCAGGCCAAGCCAAATTTTGGCGGTGCCTAAGGTAAATTATATTGGTATCGTCTAATAAGTGGTCTCATATAGTGACACGTAATCTGTTTTCGTTATTTTAAAGTAATATAAAATCTCTTAATTCATAAAAAAGTAAAAAAATATTATTGGTTATATGAGCAACGAATGCAATGGTGGGGAGTTGTCTTGTACTCCCAAATTTTAGTATATGAGGCGGTTGTTTCGCGAAGCAACGAACTCATTCTCTCATATCTCTCTCCTCCACATCAGTAAAAATTCCATGAGACGTTCTATGAGACCGCTGATGTGTAGCAATGTACCTGTCCTAAGCATTTCTGGCCTTCGGTTAGTTTACCGTTGTAAGAACGCTAATTAAAAGTCCCTGTCAAATTAGTTATAAGAACATTAATTAAAATATTAAATAAAAATTAAATAAAAATCTATTACATAAATGTGAATTAAACATGAAATTATTAAGTCTAATTAGGTCATAATTTGACAAAGTAATGCTACAGCAAATATATGCTAAATAAATATTAACATGAATTAATTAGGTTTAATAAATTCATCTAGTGAATTAGCCCTCACTTATATAATTAGTTTTATAATTAACCTATATCTTGATACTTTTAATTAGCATCCTTAGTCACTCTCGCGTGGGCGACGGGGGCGACTAACCCAAGCGCGCCACCGCCCCCTCCTCCAACCCTTTCCTGTCGCGCCGCCATTAGAGCGGGCAGCCGAAAGCTCGTGCGGCCCGTGGGGATGGTGGCGGCAGGGCGTTTCCCCCTCTCCTACGGCGGATCCGGGCAGGTGCAACCGGCCGGTGCCCGGAGGTGCCTCGCTGGCGCGAGCCGGCTTTTGCGGCGGTGGCTGACACCGGATCTAGCGTGGCCTCGGCCGGATCTGGTGGTGGTGCGTAGGGGCGCATTGTGGTGTGTGGATGCTGGCAGCGGGGCCGTGCAGTGGCGGCGGAGTCGTGTGGCGGCCTCAGCTAGCGCGGCCTCTCCGGTGGCGGCTCTTGCCGTCCCTGACGGCATGGAGGCTACGGAGTTATAACAGATCCAACTCCTCCGTCGCTCCCACGCGGACAACTTGGACGGACTTCGCTAGCTGCCACACCGCCGCCTTCTCCACGGGTTGGTGTCGTCTCTCTGCCGGCGGAACCTTACTCCGGGTGGCAGTGTTTCATCGACGGCGGCCGGCGTGCGTCTCGTCTTTGCGGGGGCGGCGTCCTGAGCAAAGATGTTGATATCCTTTCGGTGAACGCAACCTTTTCGTTGGCCGAGCGCAGTGGTAATGGTGGTGGCGGTGTTTTGGGTGAAATCCTTGCCTGGCATGTTTTGTCGGGCCGGCGACGGTGGAAGTGTCCATGACATACACCTTTTTGAAGGCACTGCTAAAGTCGTTAGACAGTCCGTCTCCTGCTGCGTCTGTGGATTCTCAATAACTGGTTGAAAATCTAGCTTGGTTTTTCCAGGCCGGCGGCGGCAGCGCAGGTGCGTCGTCGAAGTTCTTGTTCGCCAAGGCCAGACAGTTCTCCCGTGTGGACACCCTGTTCAATATTCAGCTCAGGGCGGAGGTGGCACTGGTTGGCGTAACAGTCCGGATGTTGGTTGACAGGTGGTATCTGCACCAAGTCTTCGCGCTGTTGCCTTGAAAGTAGCATTCAATCTTCAACGGTGGTCGGTGTCCAACATTTTCAGTTCTTTCTTAAGGTCTGACAAACGTGTATAGCATGGTTCAAAAATTCGTCGAAATTTCAGCAAATTTCGCGAAATTCGGTTTTTCGTTGGTGAGCGAAAAACTATATTTGGGCCAAAAATTTCGTTTTTCCAGACTTTTTTTATAACTCTATTTAAGTTCTAGAAGCATATATGAACTTGTGGTGCGGTGGTTTGCCCTTGGAATTGTGTTTTGAGCAGCCAGACTTCGATTCCTGTGAAGACCCCTTTTTTTCAATTTTCCTGTCACTGACATGTGGGTCCGTGTACTCGGGGGAAGGAAAAATAAAAACGAAGCCACCATGACTCGAAACAGGGATCTCTTGTCCCGCAGAAAAGGAGCCTAACCACTAGACCACATGACCAATTATGAACGGAATTTGTATAATAAACTTAATATTCAGTGTAGACACATAAAAAGTTAAGTTTGACCAAACTTTTGACCGAAATTTTTAACCGAATTTCGATAATTTCGCCGAGCGCCGAAATTTTTCCGAAAACGAAATAAAAAACCTTGGTGTATAGCGACTTTGTTTGTCGCGTAGGACTGCTAGAGTCCCTTGATGGGATGTAATTTTTTATATTAATTTATTGGCTGTAGCCGTTTTGGTTAAGGCCAGATAATATATTTTTCATTATCAAAAAAATTAGCATCCTAAAAACAAACACCCCATAAATATTGGTCCAAGAACCTTTGGTAGCAGGAGTACAAACCGAAGCCTTGGTTATGAGCCGTAGGCAAGTGGGGCACAAAGCTAGGACAACTTCTATCCCCAGCCACCCGATAAAAAATTGACGGTCGAGAAAACAAATACTATCTCCGTTCTTTAATATATGTTTTTGAAATAAACTATTTAGTTTAAAAATGAACTAATTTACTTGTTCTAAATGTCATATATTTAAGAATGGAAGGAGTACATCAATGACATGGGCGCACTCACGTCATAACAGGAGCGATCCTTCGACTTTCTCACGGGTTGCAGATTTGGGGCACTTTTGTTCCTGGTCATTGAAGGCCAAGCCAAATTTTAGCACTGCCCAAGCATTGCACCTTCATTTAGTTTGCAGCTGAATATTGGCCCAAGAACCTTTGGCAGCAGAGGACAAACCGAAGCCTTGGTCATGAGCGCGCTCACCTCACAGGCTGAGCTGGCAGGATGTGATTTGCTAAACTAAATGTTTTCTTTTGCAGTTGACAAGCTTCTGGTGGCTATATTTTATAATCCGCATATCCAACTTACAAGCAGATTTTATAGTTTCATTTGTGTAAAGTAAATCAGCAATTCAAGACCCATACTCGTAAGTTCACAAAGGAATGCAATACTTTGGCTGATTTTGTTTCACGATAGCAAACTAAATAACATAGAGGTGAAAATGTGTATATGATTTACACAGATAGATAACTACAAATAAAGTTTGTGTTTGTTATCTTATCTTACAATTGCAAAGTAGATATTTCGTTTGGAACCTCCATACTAATCTTGGAGATACGCCTAAGAAGAGACATATCCTAAAAATTTCTAAACAAGTAGAAATATTACGGAAACTCTAATCATCATTGATAATACTCCCTTCGTAAATATTTATCGCCGTTGACTTTTTTCTACAACTTTGACCATTCGTCTTATTCAAAATATTATGCAAGTACCATCTATTTTGTTTGTCACATGATTTACTATTGTAGGTATTTTAACCTTGACTTACCCTTTTGCATATTTGTGATAATTTTTTGAATAAGACGAATGGTCAAAGTCGTAAGAAAAAATCAACGGCGACAAATATTTCGATACGGAGGTAGCAATTGTTTCTATTTTGTTTACTCAAGATTAACCTTCGCCCCTATCCTAAAAATAATGTAAAATAAATCTCTAAATCCACCTCTATTTTTATGGAAATAATAAGCAACCCTTAATCTAAATCTAAATCTAAATCATATATACTATATATTATACAGTGGAGGACCCAGAAATATTGTAGAGCTTGGGCGAACATTACAATTGATAACAATTTCATATAAACACATCAGCCATTAACATTACTAAAATTGACAACCCCGATAGTTTTACCATCAAAATCGTTGTTTACTACACATGCAAACATGCGTACATTAAGAAAATAAAGATGATCGCAACAATCCGAACAAGCTTTTTCGACAAACAAAAGAAGATTGATATTTATAGGGGTGAATGCTATTAGGGCTGGCAGAAAAGCTCGAGGCTCATGAGCTGGTTCGGCTGGTTCATAAGTTTGGCTCAGTTCAGCTCGGCTCGACCTCCTAAACAAACAGAGCCAAACATGAGAGAGAGAGAGAGAGAGTTAGTTAGTTAGTTTCGATTAGCTATGGCACCGTGGGTTTCAATGCAATTAGAGGGACACGGCAATGCAATTATATCTACCGGATTCATCAATAAAGGTCAGCATGCTCGAAATAATAATCTTTTTCTCATTGTGAAGGCATCTGTTCCAATACTATTTCTGCTTCATTGTCGCACTTTGATATTATCTTATAAGTGACTAGCATGAACCATGTTATTGCAGTTATATGGATCTAACATCATGGCGCCTATACAAGGTAAAGATGCTTACACACTTTTTTATTTTAAACTTTTTAAGCCAAGTCCTGCTATAAGTTCATGCATGAAGCAGTTATATGGATCTAACATCTTTAGTTTTGTTTTTGGTTAAAGTTCCGAGTGCAGGGGTCGAAGCACTCTGGTCATGGGTCAGGGGAGGAAAGGCAGCTCAAGAGCACCATGCTGCAGCTACACAACTGTAAGGATTTTTTTACTGCTCTGCGTAGTGTATTTCTGTTGCCTCATGTTCAGTGATTTTGTTGATCTTACAGAGTAAATTTTAAAAGCATGGTTTCTCTATGAATGTTTTATCCCAGTTTCCTGTGAGAAGCACTTTGTCAGTGGTGTTTTCCTTAGGGAGGTACTTTTGATATTGGAATTATTTTTATTTTTGTGGCTTGCTGTGTCAAAATGACTTGTGGATTGCAGAATTGGTGCTTGGGAATTCTGATAGTAGTATGCCAGGATTGCATGGTCTGAATATATTGCCTATTTGTTCTAGAAAGAAAAAAGCTATGTAGATCTGTTTATTGTTCTCTGTCAATCCACCAAATTGAATAGATTGTTTTGTTGAGTCCAATTTAGCAGCTGATGCTTATAGTTTACTAATTGTTGTTGAGGAAAAAGAGTGATCTTTCCTATTGAATTGTGCAGGCCAGTCAAAGAATATGATCGAGGTATTTCCATGATCGAGGTTTTCCTCCTTTCTCGTGTGCCTATCTCAATTTCTAAGTTAATTAGGGTTAAGGACAGAGGCCAGTCCTGCCATGTACTACAGAGGCCAGTCCTGCCATGTACTAAGTGCTACGATCTGTGTGATTTTCTTGTATGCATATAGTGCATTTGGTGGGCCTTTTGTGCACAAAACTTTCTGAAATTTTGTGGGCATCTTCAAATTCATCTGTCCTATAGAATATTAAAGAAGATGCCTGTTTCTAATAGTATGCAGACTTGATATTTGATAAACATTAGTGTATCTATTTAAGTTTAACAGACCATTTTTATGTGCACCCAACCACTAGCTGAATGCAGAAACTAATATATAGGAAATGATTAACTGTTATAAGGTGTTGAACCCTGGACACCTTGGGGAAGTGGTTTTCGTTCCTGTAGGTGGTACCATTCAGTTAAGCTTATAATATTTTGAGCTATTTGTAGTTTGCTGGATGCACACAGACTGCTTATCACATAATGCATTGTTTTTAAGATTGAGTTTTGAATTCCAGGGGCATATGCTGCTTCTCTCTCCTTTGTAGCATTGGCAGATGAATTTTCTATTTCTGCAATTTGTAATAGATATTGTACATTCTCTGATGTATCTATTGATCCTCTTTTCAGGCAGAGCTAGAGATTGGAATTTCAAGTGTAAGTAAATCGATAAACTCTGTTTCAGTTTCCTTTAATCAAGTAAATGTGACCATTGCTTACGATGCTGATTTTGGTTTAACATGCAAGATAAAGTATCTTTATCTTTCTCAAATATGAACATATTTTTTATAATTGACCAAACAATCATTTTATAATCTTAGTAGCATGTATCATATTAGTTTCATGGTTACAACACCATTTAATTAATTATTGTGTTTCTGAATTCTCTAATGCAGGAGAAAAACCGAGAAATCACTTGGATTTGCACAACCGTTTGAATTCTAAAGGTCGGAGGAAAGGGAAGGTCATTGATTACAGGTACACAACTAGCATAATGACACACATTGTAATGACAACAAAAATTCATATTGAAATATTTGTTGAGGGAAATAATATTTGATTTAGCAGTCCACATGGAGCCTATTCGATCTTGATGTGCATTCTTTGGCTTCTTATAACAAGTTATGGCCATATTTTACTGCTTCCTTTTGTAATGACATGTAATTTTCTGTATACATGGTGTAGAGTCAGTGAGCTTCGGGTTGTACAACTTCTGGATGGTTTGTGCAATAAGATGCAAGATTATGCCTTTTAGAAGTTAGGACAAAAAAAATTATATTGAACACATTCTTATCAATACTGCTTCACTTTTCCAAGTGTCATAAATATTCTATAAATTTAAAGTAGGTTATCAACGTACTTTAGTATTCATTAAGGGATGTCAGTTCCATAGTGATAAAAAAATCTCATGATTCAGGTGGTCACTTATTGAAGATTTGTCTCATTCACCAAGCAACAAGCATGGATTTGTCTTATTATATGTTCTCTGGTATAAATATTGTTTCTTGGGGAGTCGGAAGCATGCATCCTCTAACAAGCTACAAACAACAGTAGCTTAATTAGATGTCAAGTGGCAACTCATGTTAATCCCTTTGGTTGGCCATTCAAACCTGGTTGCTGTAGGTGCTTGACTGTAGCTTAATTAGATCTCAAGTGGCAACTCATGTACTTGAGCTGGTCGGCTGCACAGTAGGCATGCATGGATAGCTTGATCTCAGTAGCTCTGCTCTGTCTTCAGTTTTACCAATAACTCAATAGCTGATCTATCTGTTTTGAGGTGTTTTGGCCTCCAATTTATATCGATCTCTCTTGAAGTCAGGTCGTTGATGGTGTAGAGCAAGTGAAGCAACTGGACTGAACTCTCTCATCTCCCTTGCAGCTTGGACTCAATGGATGTATAGTAAACATTTGCATATTTGACAGTGCTGCGCCCAACATTGCAAATATCCTTGTGCTTGCTAAGGCTCGGAATGTGGTGTGTGGCTGGGGCTCAAGAGAAGCTTGCACTCTTTCGACTTATAGTAACCATACACGTCTTTCACAGTGCTGCGTCAAACATTGCAAATATCCTTGTCTTTGCTGAGGAGGATTAGATATGGCTGGGGCTCGAGAGGGCTCTCTATCTTAACTGTCCCTAGAGTGGTTAGGTTGTGATGTGTTTTCGTCGCTTCTTTTTGTCTGTTACAACATGTGTTGGTGTGCTAAAATCAAAGTGTATGGGGGTGTCTCTATGTAATCAAGGTTTTTCCTACTCTGAATCCTAAGCGTTCGAGAAGAAACAAATGAATAGACTGCTATTACCCATGCTATTTTTTTTAGCTGAGAAAAATTTTTTATGGACAGTTGGACACGAGTACAATGATAGTTTTTTTTAGCTGAGGGCTGGACAAAAGTCAAAATTGATTACATTTAGTTGAAAGAGTTCTCAGTTGAACAAGGCATTTTAACGTGTCAATACTTATAGTTGATCATGTGTATCTATACTAATAATTTTCCAAGACATACGATCTCTTTTAAACACGTGCGTGCCCCGCACGTGCCATGCTACTAGTTCCTAGAGGGTGGGTGGTTCCTGTGTAATCCAAGGTTTTCGCTACTCTGAATCCCAAGTGTTCGAGAAGAAACAAATGAATCTTCTTGCTAATATTAGAGCATCTCTAGCATCCCAGTCTCTTTGCTTTATCTTGTTCTTGATAATTTATCAAGATTTAAGTGGATTTTGAATTTTCCTGACCAATTCATGTACATATGTACTAAAGGGCACTATTACTTTTAGAGAGGTCTAGCAATCATAATGCTTAAAATGGCTGATTGTTTGGTGCTCACGCGGGCAATAAATTTATGGAATATCCTTGTATAAGGTGACCCGTTTGAAGCGTCACCCCATATGTGCAGACATTAGACAGCTCATTGCTTTATGGTGTTCTTCAACTGCAAAAGTTTTTCATGAAATTCTTTCAACTACAATCTTCCTGCTTATGATCACTGTGATTCACATATTGTGAGTACAATAATAGGTCGAACAATTTGTTATCAATGTAAAATATTCATTATGTATGCCTTTTATGGACCTATGCTGGAACCATTATTAAAGATATCATGTTAATGGAGTCGAGTTAGGTTTTCTCATCTCAAAACATTTTTCTGTACCATGTGTTAAGCTTGTATGTACATTTTTTTATACACGTGCGTGCCGTGCACCCTACTCCAGGTTGTACCGATCTCCACTTCATTTGGTCTGTTGCTGTCGAGCCCTCCTCCATGAAGTCAGCACGTTTCACCTCCTTCCTCTTCTGATTCCTCAACATCCCATAGCGATTCAACTCCAAACATTTGAGCCACTCCGATCTGTTGACTGTGCACACCCATTGCCACCATATTCCCTCAAAAAGTCCAGAGTTCCTGTTGAGAACTGGTCACACCACCTGTTAACAATAGAACAATTGAACATGTCATGCACTATTTTGAAAAACCAAACTAAGAAACATCATGGTATTGATCTGTGGACATTCAACTGCAAATTACGTACGAGGCATCAATGGAATGAGATCAAATGGCTACAACTGTAGATTCAAGTTTGGAAAAAGAAGTAAAAACATAGAGAGATTATAGAATAATTTAAATTGGGGAGGGGTAGATGTCAGAAACTTATCTTTTCATTTCCTGGCAGGTTGAACATGAGCGACGAAATACCATGAAACAAACAAAGCTAATAAACAACTTGTATGAGTAAAAACACAGATGCATTGTGTGGGCATGGAGGATCGAGAATGCAGTTTAGGAAACAACACATCTTCATGATTTGGGGCTACATAAACTCTTTTATAAACGTGCCTGTGGCACGTACATACCTACTAGTTAAGAAAATAAAGATGATCGCAACAAGCTGAACAAGCTTTTTCGACAAACAAAAGAAGATTGATATTTATAGGGGTGAATGCTATTAGGGCTGGCAGAAAAGCTCGAGGCTCATGAGCTGGTTCGGCTCGTTCATAAGTTTGGCTCAGTTCAGCTCGGCTCGACCTCCTAAACAAACAGAGCCAAACATGAGAGAGAGAGAGTTAGTTAGTTAGTTTCGATTAGCTATGGCACCGTGGGTTTCAAATTTATCTATAAACTCGACCTTGACCTGTAATTGTAAAATTTTGAGCTAGTGGGCTATGCAAAATATGCCCAAATTTTCAATTGAATGCTGCCTTTTAAAAGTTCAAACTGGACGTACTGATCAGACTAAACTCCCGGTGGAGGTTGCGAGACTGCACCGGTGAGAAGCACGTCACCCATTAGATACGCAGCGAAACTGATCAGCAGGTCGTCCAAATAATGTTGCAAATTGCGTTGAAGTACAATTAAATGCACAGTGTTTTTCCTCGTAATTGAATCTCATCACACAACAGAGCTACAGGCCTACAGCGTAGCATGCATGTGAGACAAGCTACACAGCGCTGCCGCATTCTTGGAGGAAAGGAAGAAGACAAGAAAGAAAAATCCACAGGGATTCTCACCACTGCTGCGGCATCCTGTCCGTGAGGCCGCTAATCCCCTCGCGATCTGCTCCGGATGCCGTCGCCGCTCCTCACCCCACGCCGGTGCATATGAACCACTGAAACCTTGCGAACAGGCCTCGCAGCTCACAAGCAACTCCACGTTCTAGAGAGGGAACAGTCGTCGATCAGCGAGCGAGGAAGCAAATGGCTCCCTCCGTGATGGCGTCTTCAGCCACCTCCATCCTCCATTCCAGGGGCTCAAGTCCACCGCTGGACGTACTCCCCGTCAGCCGCCGGTCCACCAGCTCCGGCTTCGGCAACGTCAGCAACGGCGGAAGGATCAGGTGCATGCAGGTAATACTCCAATAATCTAGCTAGTAACTGTGAATTATATTCTTGCTGGTGGTGTCTCAACGTATCTTAGCTGAATGCATTCACTGGTTGTTCAGATTTGGCCGATTGAGGGCATCAAGAAGTTTGAGACACTGTCCTATACCTGCCGCCGCTGACCACGGACGAGCTCTTGAAGCAGATCGGCTACCTCCTCCGCAACAACTGGGTCCCATGCCTCGAGTTCAGCAAGGTTGGATTCCTCTACCGTGAGAACGCCTGGTTACTACGACGGCCACTACTAAACCATGTGGAAGCTGCCCATGTTCGGCTACACCGAGGCCACCCAGGTATATGCAGAGCTCGAGGAGGCCAAGAAGGCCTTCCCTGATTGCTATTACATCCGTATTCTTGGATTTGACAATGTTAGACAGGTGCAGACTGCATGTGCATGTGCACCTATGAACATGATTCCCTGATTGCTTATACCTATACACGTGTATAAGCAACCATCATTCATCTGATGTGTCTGTGTGTCTTTTTTAGGAGAAGAGGAGGGTTGCCCCTGCTGGTTATATATTAATAAATGTCTTTGTATGGGCCTGTAGACAAGCTAAGCCCATTAGAGCAAGTATTATAGAAGGCTGCAAGAAGGCTAAATGGTGAGGTGGAGGAGAGAGAAGAGGAGAGAAAGAGGAGGTGCGCTGTAAGTTTACAGCCAGCTTGGACACAAGAATCAATAAACTTTGTGAGAGAGACAAGTGGGCTATCTATTAATGATGAAGAGCTAAATTACTATACCAGTAGACTGAGAGATGGGCTCTAAAGATTCTTACAGGATGCTGCTGGCTAAATCATTAGCCTTGCTCTTAAGGCCAAAAGCAGTCTTAGTGCAGAAGGTGCGGATGCACATGCCGAACCACCGGTACCATAGGTCTTTTTGGTTCAGAAGGCTGGAAAAACAAAGGTTGAAGAAGGTACAACCAATGACATAAGTATGAAGGATCCCAAAAGCAAATTCTACTTTAGGTGTTACAAGCCGGGCATAAAATATTTGAGTGCACTGCAGAACTGCTATGTCAGATATGTGGTCACAAGGATCATTTAACTAGCAAGTGTTTGATTATGAAACAACCATGACTTCTTACTCATCCTTGTGGTTATGATGTAAGTGGTCTAGGCTTCTATCACATACCTCATGCTCCAATAGTTCCCAGCAAAATGGATAACTGTACAACATTAATCAGAGTTCAGGGTGGCAGTCCTATCAATTGAGCAATTGGTTTCTCAACTTTGCTGCTTGATCCCTAAGCGATGGAATTGGCAAGTGACATAGCAAGATGAGTATTCTTTTGTTGTGCCGTTTCCAACACGTGGCCTTTGGGAAAGCAATCATCAAGCTAGGATCATGGTGTAAGCTTGCTTTTGGAAGAATGGAGCCTAGCTGAGGAAGGACAACCCTTACCCAGGGTCTGGTTACGGATCTATATATGGCTTCCACAGAAGCTGCATGAATTCTCAGTTTTGTGGGCTCTTGGATCCATGCTAGGAGCTACACATTCTGTTGATATGGTGACATCATTAAGGGAGGACTATGGAAGAATGGAAGTGGCAGTTCTTGATGTCAGCCTTCTCCCAAATAGAATTAAATCAGTGGTAATTGGTGATAGATTGTTCTCTCTACTCATAGTGGTGGAGGGACGTGAGGAGTTTGTTCCTGATCATGAGATGGATCTGGATGATAATATTGGTGGAGAAGGCAATGAAGACAAGAAAGGTGACAATACCAGCAATAAGAACAATGCCAAGATGCAACAAGCGAGTAAAGGGGATAAGGGCTCTCAATCAACACCGCAGAACTCTTCTAATGCAGATGAGAAACGGATAGATGGGATAAAAGTCAAGGTGCCAAGTGATGTGGACACAACTGCCATGAAGATTTCAAATTATCCTAGTAGCTACTCTAACTATGAACTTCCAAATGGTAATTTTGCTTTAAATTTCAGCCATGAAAATCATGCTTTGGGTACTAATTCTATTGTTTCAAATTTTGAACCATTCTCGATATCACTGCCTCCTGCAGCTTGTACTAATGCTAGGAGAAATATATCTGGTACAGAGGGAGAGTTGGGAAATGTCAGGGAGATGATGTGTTTCTCGGTGACAACCCACAATCTGAGACATCTCCACTCATGCCACTTAGGAGCAGTAAGAGGAGGGAGCTCACAGTGCATGAGCACTCTCTTGATCGAGCAGAGAGACTCAAGGTGCGACAGAACATAGAGGAAATGGGTATGTCCAGCAACAAGTCCTTTTTACCCTTTTCTGATGCACACATAGCATCCAACATTAGCAAGCTAGGTGTCTCTTTAGGTGGGAACTTACAGAGAGGAATTACCATGATAAAAAAACATGGAAATTGATGGATCTTTGGCAGCTTGAGCGATACCCATCAAGGGATGTGTCCGATTGTAGTGATAATGAGTCTGATAGGGGTTTGGATCAGGAAGTTTCAGAACACCTTGTTGGTGATTTTACTGAATACGAATTAGGGGAAGACGGTGGTCATAGGCATGACTTTAAAGCCAACCCCAGGAAGAACAACACAAATTCTGGTAAAAAAGAAAACTGACAAAAGAAACCAGTTCGTTCACAATTTAGCAAGTCGAAATGAAAGGAATCATTTGGAATAGCAGAGGTCTTTGGGACTTGGATAAAGGAGGTTTCCTTTCAGACACAATCAAACACAGAACATCTAGATATAATTGCCCTACTAAAAACAGGAAGAAATGACTTCACAAGTAATGAGTTAGCATGTTTTTGTGGCGGAAAAAAAATATTTGTGGAGCTGGGCGCCACCAAGAGGCAGATCTGGGGGAATTCTAGTTAGAGTTAATCTAGAAATTGTTTGTGTTGGAAATATTTCCCATGGCAACATCTACGTGAAGTTAAGCTAAAGAACAAAATAGACAATTTTGAGTGGGTCTTGGTAGCTGTGTATGGGGTGGTTCAAATAGAACATAAACAAAGTTCTTACAAGAACTGGTGCATACCTGTACGATGGAATCACTTCCAATGATGGTGGGAGGTGATTTTAATATCATCAGAAGCGCAAAAGAAAAGAATAGTGATAAATACGATGATCGTTGGCCTTTCTTATTCAATGCAGTCATAAATAGCTTGGATTTGAGAGAACAAGAATTAATAGGGCGTCAATATACTTGGGCTAATAACCTGCAAACACCAACTTTTGAGAAACTGAATAGAGTCTTAGTAACCACTGAATGGGAAATGAAGTTTCCCAAGTTGATAGTTCAAGCACTCACACGAGAGATCTCGGACCATACACCATTGATACTGGACACCAGTGAACCATCACACATTACAAAGAAGCATATGTTCAAATTTGAACTTGGCTGGTTAATGAGAGATGGCTTCCATGAGCCGGTAAGGCCAGTCCCAACCCAAGATGTCCATACATGGTGTCCATATTACGATATCAGCAAGACACTACCTATAGAAATTATACTGTCCAACCCATATAACTAAGACACTACCTTTAAACAATAAACTATTCATTTTTTCCCTCTTTTCCCCTACTCTCTACATCCTTATCTCTTCAACCTTGGATCTGAATGGCGCGGAGGCTGGGGGCATGGCGAGCTCGCGCGGTTGGCGGCGGCCGCAGAGCCGCAAGCTAGCCAGCTCCGCAGCCCGCGTGGGCGGCGGCCGCCGCAAGCAGAGGCGGGACCGCGAGCAGCGCCGCCAGGTGCCAGCACATGCTCACCTAGCGGGGATGGCAGCGCGGTACGATGCACAGGTGCAACGATGGCCCCTAGGCGATTCTGAGATGACTGAAACCGAACAGCGGCAGCAAGCAGCATGTCTCTTTCTCCGTAGAGAAAGGCGGAGAGCAAGCAAGTCACCAACTTGTTTCTTCTTTCTTTGCTCTCTTCCCCACGAACCAAGTACCCTCTGCCAAAATTAATCCAAGCAGGATGCAATTTGTTGCTTGGGAGCAGCACAATTGGAGCTCCCTGCAACGCCAGTGCAAAATCACAACAATCAATATCCAAGATATTGGCGCTGCCTGTGAGCAGGCACAGCTGCGCAGCGCTTGGGCTCAAGGGGACCGGCGGCGAACCTTTGCATAGTGCTACCAAGCCGGCGGCTTGGCCGTCTGTGGGCGGCAATGGCGAGCTCCAGGCGTGCGGCGGCGACGCGACCGTGGATATGTGATGGCAGCTTCCAAAAAGGCGCCCAGGAGATCCCTGCTCAGGGCCACCGAGTGGCCTGATGCCTCGGTCGGCGAGTAGACTCGGTTTCGTGCATGAGAAACGGTGTCTTAGATTTTTAATCTCTCTCCTCAATAACTCTATTGCCACCTTGGACTTTTGTTGACATGTCACCTCATTAAATGCTATGGACATCAGCTGACTAGAAGGATTGGGGATGGCCTAACAGATGTTTGGAGAAATGAAAGTAATGGCAAAATAAAATTTATCTGCTAAGACAATTTTTGAGAGGTTGGCCAAAAATATGAGTGGTAATAACAAAAAAGAGAAGCAGAAAATCACTATGAGAATAGAGCAATCGGATAAAAAGGCTAAAGTATCAGTGCTACAGCCATATGAGGTGGATTTAAAGCACTATTTAAAAGAAAGGCTTATCCAATTAGTGAGGGAAGAAGAAATGAAATGGTACCAACGGGTCAAAAACTGAACAATTTTTAATGGGTGATAGTATCCAGTTGGTAGCAAACGGAAAATCACAGAAAGATACCCATTTTTTAACTTGATAGTAGTCAAATAATCAGAGGGGATGAACAACTGAAGTCTTAGAGCAACTCCAACAGATTGAGAAAAACATATCTCCTATACTTTCTAAAAGGGATTGAGAAAACAAATTTTTAATATATTGGGGAGAGGTGCTCCTGTAGATCCCCTTTCTTATTTTCCCTTTCCATCTTTCCTAGCATGTGGGACCCAATTGTCATTGAATCAATCCATTTTTTTTCCTTTTCTATTCATCTTCTCTCTCTCTCTGGCCTGGGCATGAGCAGCGCGGGAGCTGGCACGCGCTCGCCGACGGCCGGGCGTGGGATGGCCGGCAAGGCGGCTTGCGGGCCTACCGTGCGGCTTGCGGGCGTGCAGCCGGGTGCGGGGGCAGCGCACAAGGGTCGGCAGCGGCACGACGCGCGGCCCACGGACATGCGGCTCACGGTGCACAGGCAGGCGGGCGGGTGGCGAGCTGCTCACTGGCGGGAGGGCGGCGACGCACGGGCGGGCGGCCAGCGGCGTGCTGGTCATGGGCTGGCGGCCAGCATTGTGCAGCGCATGGGCGGCCGGCCGGCGGCGTGCATCTCGTGGGCCTGT
>OAMR01000548.1:113794-145517 GCA_900205405.1 Echinochloa crus-galli
AAATGAAGTTTCCCAAGTTGATAGTGCAAGAACTGACACGAGAGATCTCGGACCATACACCATTGATACTGGACACCAGTGAACCATCACACATTACAAAGAAGCATATGTTCAAATTTGAACTTGGCTGGTTAATGAGAGATGGCTTCCATGAGCCGGTAAGGCCAGTCCCAACCCAAGATGTCCATACATGGTGTCCATATTACGATATCAGCAAGACACTACCTATAGAAATTATACTGTCCAACCCATATAACTAAGACACTACCTTTAAACAATAAACTATTCATTTTTTCCCTCTTTTCCCCTACTCTCTACATCCTTATCTCTTCAACCTTGGATCTGAATGGCGCGGAGGCTGGGGGCATGGCGAGCTCGCGCGGTTGGCGGCGGCCGCAGAGCCGCAAGCTAGCCAGCTCCGCAGCCCGCGTGGGCGGCGGCCGCCGCAAGCAGAGGCGGGACCGCGAGCAGCGCCGCCAGGTGCCAGCACATGCTCACCTAGCGGGGATGGCAGCGCGGTACGATGCACAGGTGCAACGATGGCCCCTAGGCGATTCTGAGATGACTGAAACCGAACAGCGGCAGCAAGCAGCATGTCTCTTTCTCCGTAGAGAAAGGCGGAGAGCAAGCAAGTCACCAACTTGTTTCTTCTTTCTTTGCTCTCTTCCCCACGAACCAAGTACCCTCTGCCAAAATTAATCCAAGCAGGATGCAATTTGTTGCTTGGGAGCAGCACAATTGGAGCTCCCTGCAACGCCAGTGCAAAATCACAACAATCAATATCCAAGATATTGGCGCTGCCTGTGAGCAGGCACAGCTGCGCAGCGCTTGGGCTCAAGGGGACCGGCGGCGAACCTTTGCATAGTGCTACCAAGCCGGCGGCTTGGCCGTCTGTGGGCGGCAATGGCGAGCTCCAGGCGTGCGGCGGCGACGCGACCGTGGATATGTGATGGCAGCTTCCAAAAAGGCGCCCAGGAGATCCCTGCTCAGGGCCACCGAGTGGCCTGATGCCTCGGTCGGCGAGTAGACTCGGTTTCGTGCATGAGAAACGGTGTCTTAGATTTTTAATCTCTCTCCTCAATAACTCTATTGCCACCTTGGACTTTTGTTGACATGTCACCTCATTAAATGCTATGGACATCAGCTGACTAGAAGGATTGGGGATGGCCTAACAGATGTTTGGAGAAATGAAAGTAATGGCAAAATAAAATTTATCTGCTAAGACAATTTTTGAGAGGTTGGCCAAAAATATGAGTGGTAATAACAAAAAAGAGAAGCAGAAAATCACTATGAGAATAGAGCAATCGGATAAAAAGGCTAAAGTATCAGTGCTACAGCCATATGAGGTGGATTTAAAGCACTATTTAAAAGAAAGGCTTATCCAATTAGTGAGGGAAGAAGAAATGAAATGGTACCAACGGGTCAAAAACTGAACAATTTTTAATGGGTGATAGTATCCAGTTGGTAGCAAACGGAAAATCACAGAAAGATACCCATTTTTTAACTTGATAGTAGTCAAATAATCAGAGGGGATGAACAACTGAAGTCTTAGAGCAACTCCAACAGATTGAGAAAAACATATCTCCTATACTTTCTAAAAGGGATTGAGAAAACAAATTTTTAATATATTGGGGAGAGGTGCTCCTGTAGATCCCCTTTCTTATTTTCCCTTTCCATCTTTCCTAGCATGTGGGACCCAATTGTCATTGAATCAATCCATTTTTTTTCCTTTTCTATTCATCTTCTCTCTCTCTCTGGCCTGGGCATGAGCAGCGCGGGAGCTGGCACGCGCTCGCCGACGGCCGGGCGTGGGATGGCCGGCAAGGCGGCTTGCGGGCCTACCGTGCGGCTTGCGGGCGTGCAGCCGGGTGCGGGGGCAGCGCACAAGGGTCGGCAGCGGCACGACGCGCGGCCCACGGACATGCGGCTCACGGTGCACAGGCAGGCGGGCGGGTGGCGAGCTGCTCACTGGCGGGAGGGCGGCGACGCACGGGCGGGCGGCCAGCGGCGTGCTGGTCATGGGCTGGCGGCCAGCATTGTGCAGCGCATGGGCGGCCGGCCGGGGGGGAGAGAAGGAATGGGATTGAGAAAAAAGTTGGATGGTTGAGAAAAGAAAGGGGAAATGAAGGGAGATAAAGGGGATTGAGAAAAATAAAGAAAAAGGGAATCTGTTAAAGCTAGATTTTGACCCCTCAATCCCCTTTAACCAGAAATATACGAAAAGAGGATTGATTTTCTCAATTTGTTAGAGTTGCTCTTATATCACAAAATTTTACAAAGGCCTTTTTGGACCTTCTGAATATGAAGACTTCAGTTTGGATGAAACTCGTAGAGAATACATACTACAAATTTCAGCCGAGGATAATGAAAAATTAGTTGCACAATTACAGAGAAAGAGGTAAAATGACAATTACTACAGTACCCCTAGGTCCATCGGTTTATGTTTTAATTGTTGTTTTTCACATAAAGGGTGTTTGGATCCTCTCCACTAAACTTTAGTCCCGTCACATCGGATGTAAGGATAATAATTAGAAGTATTAAATATAGATTAATTTAAAAACCCATTACATAAGTGAGGACTAATTTGCGAAACGAATCTATTAAGCCTAATTAATCCATAATTAGATAATATAATGCTACAGTAATAATATGATAATTATGCACTAATTATACGTTAATTAGACTTGTTAGGTTCATCTTCGGCAGTAGACATTGCTTATGCAATTTGTTTTATAATTAACTTATATTTAATAATTTGAATTGTCATTTATTTAGAGGACTAAACTTTGGCCCATTGAATCGAAACACTAGTATCGGTTGGTCCCCTACATCCTACAATGCAACCACCGTAAAAGACCTCTGAAAAGAAGTACCTATGACGTCCATGTTATTAATTCCCGGCACACTTTCTATTTTATCATAAATTTTCTTAATGTCTTTTTTGGTGATGCATTGAGCCGGAATCGGCGCACTCTCCTCTTCCTGGCAGTGTCACCGAATGGGTGACGCGAATTGGAAACCCATCTCCTCCGTGTAAATCCTCGACACGAAAGCGCGCGCACACCAAGACACCGGATGTGCGCCGGGCATCCCCTCTCCAGCAAGTTGGAAGTCCCCCCGCATCATCCCCTCTCCCGCCAGCCGCGAGGATCCCAGCCGTTGGAACCGTCACGTGGCGCCCGGCCGCGCCATCAGGATGCCTTGGGCGCTCCCCACCCCACGCCCGCTCTGTGGCTGCCCCGCGGTGAGCAGCACTCGTCGTCGCAGCAGCCACCCGTGCCTGTAGCAGCAAAGGGCAGCCACTCTTTCCACATCCCCGGATCAACCAACCGCCACCTTCCAATGCCCCGCCGATTTGGTTATTTATACAATTATTATACCCTGCTCCGGACCATCGCTCGGGGCCTCAAGCCATTGCTGCTGAGTACTGCATCCTCTGAGCAGGTACTAGTAAGCCATGGCTCCTACCATGATGGCGTCGTCGGCTACCTCTGTCGCTCCATTCCAGGGGCTCAAGTCCACCGCCGGACTCCCCGTCAGCCGCCGCTCCACCAGCTCCGGCTTCGGCAACAACGTCAGCAACGGCGGGAGGATCAGGTGCATGCAGGTAATATAATCTAACTGAAATTCTCTAGCTGATGTTATTGGTTGTTCATTCATGTTGAATGCAAGTTAGGAAGTCATGGTCGCATTCTCATGGATGTCTATGGATTATTGCTTGCTGTTCAGATTTGGCCTGTTGAGAACAACAAGAAGTTCGAGACGCTGTCCTACCTGCCGCCGCTGACCCAGGAGGAACTCTTGAAGCAGATCGACTACCTGATCCGCAACAACTGGGTTCCCTGCCTCGAGTTCAGCAAGATTGGGTTCGTGTTCCGTGAGAACTCCAGGGACCCTTGCTACTACGATGGCCGCTACTGGACCATGTGGAAGCTGCCCATGTTCGGCTGCACCGACGCCGCCCAGGTGTTGGCTGAGCTCGAG
Organism: Echinochloa crus-galli; assembly: GCA_900205405.1. Taxonomy (NCBI): domain Eukaryota; kingdom Viridiplantae; phylum Streptophyta; class Magnoliopsida; order Poales; family Poaceae; genus Echinochloa; species Echinochloa crus-galli. Next base: position 117,779 of record OAMR01000548.1, read on the forward strand.
GAGGCCAAGAAGACCTTCCCTGGTTGCTACATCCGTGTCCTTGGATTCGACAACATCAGGCAGACGCAGTGCGTCAGTTTCATCGCCTACAAGCCCCCGGGCTCCGAGTAGAGACTACCGGACAGCCAGCTCACTCATGAGTGACCTTGAAGTGTCTATTTATTCGGTTTTGAGTCTCCTTGTTTCCTCCTTTTTGGTTTCCTTTATTCTTGTTCATGGTATGGCTGTGTATGTACGTATGTTAAGTTCATGTATCAATGTAGGCTGAGGAGCATGCATATGCATATGTCAATGCTAGCGCCGGCTACACATACACATCGTAATATATTGTACACAATTCCTCCACTACTATCTCTTGCTGTGTAATAATTATCCATGTATATGTGTTACTAATCATATAAAATAATGTGGCTTTTGTAAATTTGATTGATGCTTGTCAGTCTTGATTTCTCTCTATGCATATGGGATTCTTAAAAAAAAGTCTCTATAGGGCCATGATTTTTTTTAATTATCCCTCGCCAAGCTTTATTCTATTTCGTGCCTTTGCTAATGATCGAGGGCAAGGGAAAATCGGCACACGTTTATTGACAATTGAACTGAACGCCTCGCCTTGCTTACACACTCGTCTTTGATCGACGCCTCGTTCATTGTAATTTGTAACAGCTGCAGTTTGGACAACTACTAAAGATTACACATTTACACCATTGCATACATGTACCACATGCATTGTGGCATTGCTGACGCCTGACGTATAGTCGTTTTTCCGTTGTCGTGCACGCACAATGTACGCGCAGCAACCTGCTCGAGATATGCTTTCGGGAATTCGAGATGCATAATAACGTACCTCTTCTCATATTCTTATTTTGGCCGAGCAGAGAGAGGATTTTTTTTTTGGGTGATGTGTGTGTTCACTATTCAGCATAGAGCGTTCCTAATTTTAGATCACAAGTGGCTTTAAGGATAGGTTCACAAAACTAGACCACAAGTGTCCCAGGTATAGGATTAGGTTTGGGATCAACTTGCATTGCGCCGAGCGACAAATTTGACTAAAGCCACCTAGGGTGGTACGGTTTGCTGTTTGCATGAAAGTTTAGGTGTAGAAATATCAGGATCACAATGGATTAGCTCCGCATGGCCAGCAATAATACTCATGGCAGAATAGGGCCAATAACGATCTCTCCGATAAAGAATTATTATTATATATAAAAGTTTTGCAGGTACATGTATTATGTGTATTGTCGTCGCCGAGAGTGACGCGACCAAAAATTGCCAACCGGAAGTCACCGTCACCGACAGGATCACTGTACTGTTGGTTAAAATACTATATGTATCACAGGCTCGGTCATAATCTTTTATACTCTTGTAGTATACACAGTACGAAAACTATGCATAATATTCAGTTATTCATGTCTTTTTTTTTCTCGTATTGACATATTGAAACATTGGAATGAATAGATATGAATGAATTATCCTCGAGAAGCATTTTTCATATATTGCAAGGAAGTAATTCTAGTATTATTACAAAGTTTTTTTATGCCTGAGTTGGATCCAGGAGACCGTGTCAACGCCTAAAATTGCACTTTTCAACTACCAAATTTTCACTATCCCATTGTTGCAAGTATGCCAAATTTTGTAGACCACGAAATAGAAAGGAGTTACATGATGAGCTAGGAAAAAATTACCATGACGTGTTTTTATAATCTGTTTATGGTTTCATGCAAAGTGGTGGTGCAGATTTTTGCAATATAGTCAGATGACCTTAGAAACATAAACTCCCTCTATTCACAAATAATAGGCGGTTTAGAATATTTAATTTGACCCTTGACCATCAATGTATCTTTGCATATTTCAAATTAACTTATAAATAGTATATTTAAATTTTTCTTCAAAAGTAGTCTAAAATAAGCATTATATATTATTTGTTATGTTTTAATACATCAATTTATATACTGTTAATTCATGACTAGGTAAGAATCTAAGTGCTGACAATGCCATTTTTGAAACAATAGTTATATTGACTAAAGAATTTTGCATCGATGAATATTCTAGTCCTAGAGTGCTACACTCAGCCCAGTTAAAATGGCCTAGTAGTGGTCCATGAGTGTGAAATGTTTAGTTCCAACTTATGAGTCCTTGTTTTTGAGTCATATCACCTTTGGGTTAAACTCGAAACAAGAACCAAAGTGTAAGCATGGTGATATGGTACCATCATCGCCGCTGTCCGCGCACCTAATTGCGCCGTTGTGGCTGCCCTGGCCCGTGCTACTGCTGCCATCCGCCCCAGGGCGCGCCACATCCACCTTGCCCCCACTATGTTGCCACTATCGCCCGACCCTGGGCCGCGTTGCGCTGCCGTCCGTGCATTTCCTTGGTTGTGTCGTGCCGTCACCGCCCGTGCATTTCCTTGGTTGTGTCGTGCCGTCACCAGTGCGAGAGAGAGAGGAGCATCAAGCAAAACAAAACGTAGGGGCCTCCCTAGAGACCCTAGGTGAAGGGGATGAAAAAGGAAAAATAAAGACCTCTCTAAAGTAGGGACCATAGTGTGGTCCTTTACTGTAGTGTGTTCTTTTGCTCAAACCTTACTTTTTGAGTAGGGGCTGAAGTAGGGGTTTATTAGAGTTTCTATAAGAAACTACCAAATAGGCTATAGTATTTTTTGAAGTAAAGAAATAGGCTATAGTTCTTAAAAATTTCTGGTAACGAACAACATTTCCTGAAAAAAAATATTATTCACCGAGAAGGAGGGGTAGGGTAGCGGGATGATGATTGCAATATCAACTATCTAGCATAATTAAAAAAATAAGGCAACACATGAGGTAGAAATTTAACTAGTACTTCCTTTATTTTTAAAAAAATTCCATTTTTTTAGTTTGATCATAAAACAATTTTGACAAAATATAATAACAATTTTGACAAAAATTCCAGATAAATGCAATACAAAAATATATTTTATGGCTGATTAAATATGAGTAGTTTGATGTTTTTTCTATAAATTTGCTAGATTTACATAAATTTAAGGGAGGGGCTAAAGTTTAGTCTATTAAATAAATGACAATTAGAAATATTAAATATTAACTAGTAATAAAACTGATTATATAAGTCACGCCTATTCCTTCGCGAGACGAACCTAACAAATTTAATTATCTATAATTAGTACCGGCACTATAATGTCTAATCATAAATTGATTATGCTCAATAGATCCGTCTTGTAAATTAGTCCTGTTTATGTAATAAATTTTTTAATTAATCTATATTTAATACTTCACACTAATATCTTTATATTCGATGTGATGGGACTAAACTTTACTCAGTAAGATTCAAGATAAAGTCATAGTATAATTTGAAAGTGAGAATAACGTATTCCGATATAGGAAAAAAAAATAAAACTGCATATGACAGCCTTCGCAGGCCACACCGATCAGCTAGGCCAATGGGCAATGGCCGTTGGCCGCCGCCCCGCTTCCCCACTCACGGGCTGACAGCGCACGCCGCCACTCCCAGCGGGTGACCAGTTAATCCGAGCAGGGGGAAAAATTGAAATAAAATTTCACACCGGCGCACGCGCCGCTTGAAAATCCCGCGCCGTGTGCGCCGTCGCGCCCGCCGGGTCGGCGCCCCCGCCTCCGCGGTACACGCCGGGGAACGCCGGGTTCTCGCAGGCCAAGGTTCCGTCCGATTGCCCTCCTCGTCGTCGTCTCGGCGTTCTCTTGTATTTTTTGCCTTTTGCATGCAGTGCGTACTTTTCTTGCGATCTTGTTTGTTCTTGTTGGCTCTCTGAGATTGACGGTTGTCTGCCTGCATGTTGCTCGATGATTAGCTCGTTCGGGAGACGATCAAGTCCATCATGGCGGATCGGGCGGGTACAACGAAGAACATCCTCTGTAATAGTTACCGTGGGGTATGAATGGCTTCTGTATTCTGCAGAATGGTTGTTGCAGTTCGATTAATATTTATTACTTCCATTCCCTTCTCCATATGTTTTATCCAAACAGTTCTATCAGAGTAGTATTATTACATAGTTTTTCCTTTTCTTCTTGGAATTTCCCTAGAACAAGTATGAGCGGTACAACCAAACATGTTACCTTGAGCATTCTTAACTAATGACCCCTCATGTTTACTTCAGTACATATCATGCAGGCGCATGTTCTTCACTTACAATGCCTGGCCAAAAGGACGCGATGCGCTGTGAAATCCAGTTTAGAGTTTTTGGCCTTTTGCCAATAAGAACATTAAGCATCCTATTAGCCACCATTATACCAATTACCAAATCATAAAATGGTTCACAAAAGACAGCCCATAAATCCTGATGAACCACTAAGTGTCATATGTAGCTTACTGTTTGTAGGTTGAAAGTTAATGTGGAGCTCAGTATTGTTAGATAGAAAACAAAATAAAGTTTGACAGTAGGACTTTATTTAAGCCTGTCCTAGTGGGTCGTGAATGTGTGAAAAAGGCCATGATTTATGTTTTATCAGGTTTTGATTTGTTAATCCCATGATGCAAACATAAGGAGACATTCTTCCATTATCTAAAACCGATGTTTCTTTAGGTTAGCTATGAGCACATGGTAATGCTTTATTTAAATATAATATTGGTTCTTTCTTCAGTTAACTGTTATCGCTTAACCTATTTTCTGATTGGTCGAGTGACATGATTCTTTGATATGCCTATTTTGTTACCTTTTATCCTTTATTTCTCCTGTTTACAATTGAAATCCTTATTTGTACAGGGTGTCCAGACTGGATGTGTCAGTGAGCTTGTTTCTTCTTCGTCTTGGGATATCCTCTTGAGTAGGGTCAGTAGCTCAGTATAAAGGAAGTTCTTTATGATAACAAGGCTTTTAATGTATTTTCTTGGCATGTATTGTTGTTTTCAGATTGGGGATCTACTCATGTGCTATATTCTCAGGCATTCGTCAATATTTTTGCCTGTTAAGAAGAGTTGTTTTTTACAAGTCACTGGCCTTCCACTCAATGTTCTTCTGCAAATACCAATATCTGCAAGTAGTATGGGCAAAAATCGACAACCCCAATCCAGGAAACAAAGATGTCCCACGGTAAGAAAGTAGTGTTCATATATTATAGTTTGATGATTTTTCAATTAACAGCTATACCCTAAAGAAACTATTTAAATCTTTGGTTCCAAAACAGAAGGCTATTAAGGTGGAAACTAATTTCAGCTGGCTATCAAACATATTGTTGCCATTCTGGATTTTACTTTAATGCGTGCACAGCTGAATAGAATACCAAATTATCTGCCATGTAAGCAGTAATTGGCCTCCATTTATCTGCTTGATCATCCCTCTTACTCAGCTACAGACATATATTTAATTGTTTTGCAATAGCTGGAATGGGAAATGCACCTAGTTACAGAACAGTATTTGGCTTTGCACACTATTACACATTGGCAGGGTTAAGTTTACTAGAAAACAAATTTGACTACAAGACACTATTTTGTGCAGTATTAGTTTCATGGCCATTTCCCACTACAGATAACACTTATTAGCATTTCAATATTTTCGGATTTTTATCCTTCCATCGTGTCGGCATGTACAATGTTTTAGACAAAGGGTTAGGCTGCAGAAGCATTAGTGGCAGCAACAGATCATACATACTAACATAAACCAAGGAGATGTATTGAAAAATCACAGCTACCTGCTGCACTTTATCAGCAGCTTGTGGCTAAAATCCAGGATGGTTTCAGTTAGGAAGAGAATTAGAAAAGATTAGCCAAGTTTGTAAAAGTTAAATTTGGTAGAGATAGTTAAAGATATAGTCTGTATGGTATGAGTTAATGCCTCCTTCCCTTTCATGTTTCAGCTATTCTGTCTCCAAGTATTTCAAAATTGATTTAGGAGTGAATTTTTGCTGATAATAAATACAGTGTGGACATATCCACCATTTACTGGTGTAGTAGCTGATCTAATTCATGAGTTAACAGTGGCCCCAAGCTAATCACACAAAAGTGGACCTGTATAAAATTTGACTTCACAAAATATTCCAAGCCTTGAGGTATATTAGTTGTTTTTGAAGGACTGATTCTATACTGTAAGGTCCACGATAAAAACTGGCTTTGCTTAATGTCCTTCACTTGTGCAACTGGGAATATTAGGCAGGTTACACTGTAATAAATGAAGTTAAGATTTATAACATTGATTGATAATGAAGTCTATTAGATATCTCATCCTGGGATATATTAGCTCTTTGTAATCATTTGATTTGCTTTCATGGAGTAGAGCTGCCATTAGTTAGGGATTTATAGGATCTTGTAACATAATTATTATTCTATGAATTAAACCTGTCCCCACATGCTCTATGAACATGCAATTTCTAGCTATGTCCTTGGAAGTTGGAACAGGTGCAAATTGTTGCTGATCAGCAACCTACGTCTTAACAATGCTGTAGCACTTTCAAAATAAATTAGTCAATTTATATCTCAATAGCACGAACTTTGGTATTCTACTATATCCTACGTTTTCCTTGTCAATTCCTGGAAATGTTGTTGTAACTTGCAGCTGATTCCTTGTCTTTGTGACCTCAGTGCTATCTGCTCTGTAACCCAGAAATACCACAAAACATATCTGTAGGCTCTGTCAAAGACTCAAACATCCCACTTTCTTCTCCAGACACCAGTACTTGGAAATTTGATACTCTACAAAGCTCTGGAAGTTATGGTACTGCAAAGTCTACAGAGTCCAGTTGTTTAAGTGAAGGATGCAATCGTTCCAAATTTCCTTTGACTAATGGATCAACAAAGTGTTCCAGTTTAGATAATCAGAATCCTAGGAAAAGGAAAAGGCTGTACAGGTGGCAACGCCACAACAAACAGAAGCAGATTTGTACTGAGGACAGCCTGTCAACAGGGTGTAGTAAAATAAATAACAGTGATTTCATCGTCCAAGATGTTTTATTGGAGGACTTATGTGCTACAGTGAATGATGAAGTTCACCCTTTGGAACTGACAGTAGATAAAAAATCTTTAGCAATGAGCAGTGATGTGAATAAATCACTTACTAAAGAGCCATATGGTGTATTGTGCTATGAAAAGTCGCCAAGTTCTGTGTTTGACATTAGACCTTCCCAGGGTTACAATACATCAAGAATCCAATCTGCTTGCCTGCAAGCTGGACTTCCCAATTTCTTGCATCCCAATGTCAGTAAATTTCTGATCTTGTCATAAATTATTATTTCATCCAATAATTTGACCATCGACTATTATTTCTGTAATTTTCTGTTTTATGTTTAGACAAAGACAAATATATTTTTTAACGTGAAGTAATGGTTTGATGCATATTTAACCATCATTTGGGAGAGAAGAGTATGCAAGAAATAGTCCTGTATTTTAGTCCATCTAAAATGGGTACTAAAACATTTCTTGCTTAATTTTTTAGTAGTATTCATCCACAAATTGGGAAGCACTTTTGTTATTTGTTCCTTGTTGAATCAGTTTACTTGTACCTTTTACTTTTACATGAGGATATGGCAACACATTTTAGCCAGCACTACATATTTGTTTCGTGTTTTTTCTGGAGAAACTTTCCTCAGCACATGGTGATGGTTATGTTAGAATCCACAAATGAATAATTGATAGAGTTCAGATAAGTTTTGGTTCTTCAGTGGTCCCTGGCCTGCAGGTTACAGGTCACCACTTAATCTTTTGGTGAATGGGAACAGTACTATGTTAGTAATTCTTTTCACATATCTATCGCATTTCCATATCATTTCGTTCAATGTATAATCTTTACTTTGAGTATACTTGATAATTGAGAGCAGCGAACAATTGGATATCTCATTCGTTATTGAAAGCAATAGAGATTGTGTGGAAGTAATAGATTGATTGATTAGAGGATCCTATGTACATATGTATAGGGCCAAGGAGATCTCGTGGCTTATAGAAAAAGAACCAAACGAGATCTCCCCGTATCTCTCTAACCATAATGGGCCGGCCGGCTATACATGCAGCCCAATCCCATACCATACACACACGCATGCCATACATAGCACATACACATGCTACCAATTATATCATGAGCTAATAGAACAAATTATTGTTTGTGCTATATATTTGGCCTGCAGAGTGGTTCCATCTGCTTCAATTGCTTAATGCTGAATTCTTCCAAAAGTGTATCAGTTGATTCTTTGATATCAAGACACGCTGTCTTCTATAATAGAAGGACTTCCTGTGACGCCTTCCATGGCAACCGTATCCTTTTGCTGCTTTTTCTGTACTGGCTTACACTTGTGTATATATTGTTATTTGTAGTCTCTGTTTGCAGGCAATCATTTGTCTAGCTTTAAAATGCAAAAGGCCAGTATGAGGGAAGGGGAATTATGGTTTTGTTTCACTGCTTTCTAGGTAACATTTTGTAACACTGCAGTCCGCTAGCAGCCCCCTTAGCAGTTAGTAGTTGTACTCTTGGCCCATGTGGCCCAGTTCATATTGGTATCCGGTGGTTTAATACCATCCTAGAAGTTTAGGTGGGTGAGGGCAGCTTACAGTCCTTTTTGCACTAGATGAAGACGAAAGTGTAAGCGAGGTGCTATGCATATGAAGGCTCGCCCCGAAGCTGGGCTGGACTGTAAGCAGATTTTGGATGCAGCTTGTTACAAATTCATTAGAGCTATTGCATTGCACATAGCCATGCCCCACTCCTATACTAGATTTCTGCGATCACATATCAATAACTTAACTATGCATAGTTTTATGACCTACAGAGTGAACGATAGTTCAATAAAAAGTGTGGCTTTAATTGCTTTTCCATTTAATATCTAGAATGTTCATCCAACTAACGGGTTCAAAGAGTAAATTTTATCTAACTACACTTATATGGTCAAAATTATCATAAACCTACTCTCTTTTGGAACCCAATGCACTGATGCTATCAATGCATACTTAGGATTTGTGCAATAGCTTTAGGAGCATAGAAGCACTAATCATGTTACCATAATCAATTTTCCACTTCCACCCCTTAACTTTGTTTGGCAAACTTTGTGTTTATGATTTTCCATACATTATGGGAATTTTTCTTAATGCTGTTAGACATATTAAATAGAAGGAAACGACCAGATGCATTTTCGCTTATAAGATATATATTTGGAATCAAGGGATGCTGTGCAAAGTTCATGAGATGTGACTGCCATGGGTCTACTACAACAAATTCTAATTGCTTGTGAGTCAAATATTTAAATAAAACTATTTTGCTAATAAGGTTTACTAAGTGAAGCAGCTTCTTAGAATTTCATATAACGTTTCGCAAGCATTCGACTGAATGTGAATAACTTGATTTCATCATTAAGCAAACATGCATTCATCAGAACAGGTCCATTCCTGTGATTGGCAAAGTGGGTAAAGTTAATAGGTCCATTGTGGATGACACTCATCACCATGGCTCTATGGACATATAATATAATGTAGGTTGAATACTGATCCAGATCATGATTACTGCAAGCTGATTCATGTAATTACACATGTTTACATACCTACTAGAAGCTATTCGTGTTTACATGCAATACATCCATGTTTGCGCTTTTCTATCTTTTTCTCTTTGACAGAGATCTGATTATTTGATCGATTGCATAGAACTTTCGTAGCTGCTTTGGTTGCCTACTGTATATATGTTTTCTCTTATGGATAGCTAGATACAGATACAGCACCTCTTGTAATCTTGTATGATTAGGAAACTAATCACCTCAGATTAAGATATAAACAGGCACCCCCAGCCCTTCCTGGCTGTGCATGGCATTGACCCATATTTGCTCTTCCTCTCTCATTTCTACACTCTTAATAGTTTCTTGAGCCTGGTATTTTTGCTTATTGACTTTGATACTGTAATTTGCTAATGGGTTTTGTTGTCAGGTGTCTTTGGCTACCTAAACTAATGAATAAACTCATCAGGAATTCTAAACGCTGCCAGTATAAGAAACTACTTCAGAAGCATTGTTCTGTCAATTCTAAGGTATATATGAATGATAAACCTATTTAACTGTTCTGCGGACGGAGAAGAAAGGAAGTGAAATGGTGGGCGGCGCAGCTCTCTTTCCTCCTTTCCCATCCTTGCTGGCTCGGGCGCAGCCAGCCATGTGGTTCCGGAGCAATTGCTGGTGCAGATCTGCCCCTGCTCAGCTCCGGTGGTGGCAGTCTGGAAGGGGACGGCAGCGGGGCTCCATTTGACTAGGAGGGAGGGGCTGATTCATGGCTGGTGGAGGTGCTTGGGGGCAGTCTACTCACCAGCTGCTTCTGCGGAATGGTGGCGGCGGGGACTGAAGAGACGGCTCAGAGGGAAAGGAGTCGGAGGGTAGGGTATGTGAGGTGGGAGACAAGGGTTCCTTATGGGCTGTGGCTTAGTTGGGCTTTAGTAGGATAGTGGGCTCATTCATTGGTGTGGTTATGGCCCATTTATAGACTTATTTTTCTCTTTTTCTCAAATTTATCTATCAGTATGGCATCGGCCTTGCTGCCTTACCGCCTCACCTTAAGCGCCTAGGCGATAAGAGGGTGGTGGGTCGCCACAGCTCGCCTTAACGCTTAAGAACCATGATCCGATATTAGTTCTCAACTGTTATGTTTGCTTAATAACCCAAAGCAAATAGTCGTCAATCCTAAAAAAAAGTATTGTCTAGTGTTCTATAGTATGGCATGAATATAAGTTAGTCAAAATGGTAGACATGTATAATTGCAAACTAAATGATTGAAGTTATATTCTTAATAGGTTGCAGCTAATGTGGCCAAGAATCATAGCAAGGCGCAATACTCAATTGGAGGAAAACCAACATGTTATGATCAATCTTATGTTCAATTGGAGGCTTATAGTACACATCAGCAAGTAGTTTCCTTTGTGTGGGCAGTGTTGAGACGAATTATACCAGAGCCTCTGCTTGGAAACTCTTGCAGCAAGAGATCTTTAAGGATAAACATCTGGAATTTTATAAAATTACGAAGGTTTGAAACATTTCACTTGAGCGATTGTATTGGTGACATGAAAGTATCACATTATTCTTGGATATCAAATATTGGATTATCTGATTGCTTATGTTCTGCTCTAATGGAGAAAGAAATTGGGTTATCAAATGGATCAGAGGGGCAGAAACTCCAGAATCTTCTGCATTGTTGGATTAGCTGGATGTTTTCTGATATTGTCATACCATTAGTCCAGACATATTTTTATGTTACGGAAAGGGAATCAAGACGATATGATGCTTTCTATTATCTAAAGACAGTCTGGAGAGACTTAACTAGCAGTGCTATTGCTTCCCTAAACAGACAAAACTTCAAGATTTTGCATGGTACTTCAAGGAAAGTAATAAGGCAGTCACGCTGTTCTTCAAGAGTGAGATTCGTACCAAAAGCAAAAGATATGAGACCATTAGTAAATCTCAAAGCTCAGTCAAAGGATGGACTCCTCAATAAGTGTCACCTGATATTAAAAAGAGCAAGGGATGAGAATCCTGAGATGTTTGGTTCTTCTGTTTTTGACTACAATGATGTACATCAAAATCTCTGCCATTTTCTTTCTTCAGTAAGAAGCCACTTGAAGGAAGAATTCAAGATATATGTTGTTGTTGCTGATGTATCGAAGGCATTTGATTGTATTAGTCATGATATGGTACTGAAAGTTGTGGATGATGTACTGAAATATGATAACTATGTTCTGAGGAAATGTACAAAAGTTGTTTGCAACAGGAAAAATAAAGCCATATACCGTTTTGATTCAAATGTCTCTATCACCAACGGTAACGATATCTCCGATTTCTCGATCCAGTTATCATCAAGCGGTGGTATTTTAGTTGACCAGGTACTATATCATAATTTCAAATTTCTGTACAGGGGTTGACTAACAACAGAACATGATTGTTATTGTATTACATATAGCTATTAGGAAAGCTTTATTCAAGTGTTTGTCATTGGGAACTGTTAGAGTATAGATGGTATGTTAGGATAGAATCCCAGACTACCATATGTATCCACGGAGGAGCCTTGCCCTCCAAGACTTATACTCTATATATACCGGCCGAGGCCTCAATGCAATACAATCACGAGATTAGGTTTTGAGATCCTAGGCTAACCTTCCGCTGCCCTCTCGCGTCGGCTTTCTCCGAGGCCATGGATACGCTGGTCACCATGATGGGCGACCTGAAGAAGACGATCGAAGCTGAAGCCACCGAACGCAAGCGCGAGCAGGGTGCTCTTTGGACGTCGCTCAAGAACGTGCAAACCCAGGTCCTCACCAGCAAGGGTCGTTTTGATCCCAACTTCAGCGACACGTCTTTTCGGGCGTCGTGCCCTACCTCGTGCTGCCGTGGTGGCAGCAGGGGCCCCGGCGCGGCACGTCAACCTCGTCGCCGACGGACTCCATGGAACCACCTCCGCTCCGTCCGACCGACTATCGCCTGGTGCAGCCCGGCGGATTCACTACCGCCCCGCCCAGGCGCTCGTCGCCGGTCGGCGGGATCCGCGCTCCTCCATCGCCGGGTCGTGCGGGATCCGCGGCGCCGCCTCCGCCCCGCTCGGCGCTCGCCGTTGGTCGAGCCCCGATGGGCTCCACCTGGGCCCTGCGCGGAGGCTCGTTGCCGCCGGTCGGCCCCTAACGGATCCGCCGCCCCCACGCCTTATCCACCTCGACTTCTTCCGAGCACGGCCGTCGCCCTCCTCTCTTCCTCTGTTTTATTTTCTCTTTCTCACGGTGTGTTTCACCGACAGTGAAGAGAGGAGATAAGGGAAGTGAGGGGGTTACGCTACGTGCACACTAGAGGTTACACGAAGATCTGCTGCTGATTTTCTTTTGGTAATTTCTCTGATTTTTACTCGAGCACTGCTCGAGGTTGCGTCGCCCACCGCCCGTCGATCCCGTGCACCTTCCTCGACATCGTCACCGGCTGTTATTCTTCCACACCATGTCGTCCGGGCTGGCGTGCGGTGCGCGCTGGTGCACCACCCGCAGCGCCGCCAGGCCCCTCTGCAACATGGTCTCTCCGCCGGTTGTCCCCGACATCGCCGCCACTCCTTCGATCTGCGCGGCATCGTCGTCCGTCGTGCCGTATGTGCGCCCTCGGTCTGATCAACCGATCGGCGTACGATCGCGACAAGTGCGGATTTGGGACGCATATCCTAAGTACGCGTGCACCTCCGCAGACACGAGGGTTGCGGCTGCATCGCCTCTTCGGGCTACAGCGCCGCCCTCCCTGGTCCTCGTCGTTGCATCTTCACTGCCGCCGACTACGTCCTCGACTTCGTCCACGCCGGCCTCTTTGACCGCGTCTCCGACATCGTCTACGACTACGTCAGTGCGCGCCTTGTGTGCACATGGTCTTCACCGAGCTGTTCGTGTTCTTTGTCGCCTTCTTCGAGCTCCGCCGCCGCGTCCTCCGGATCATCAGGCCTTGCGCCGGATCGACCGGGGTTACCTCCTCGCTTCGTCCAGCATCACCTCGTCGTCAGCGTCGCCGTCTCGTTCTATACCCTTTCGTCTACTCCGACAACTGCGGGCTGCATCGCCTGCGACCGTCCTGGAGGCCTTCTCTGCTCCTCAGACAACGGCGTCTTGGTGGTGCACTCTCCCTCGCACGTCCGGTATTGGCAACACCGGTGCGTGCCATCGTCCCCGATGCATTCACGGGTCTGGCAAACCCGGGGATGTGTCGCCCGATGGCGTGTCTGCGTCGACTTCGGCATCGACACCCTCTTCGACTGCCTCGACGCGTCGCCGTCTTCGTCTCCGGTGTCTTCTCTGTCACGCCTCCACCATGGCGCCTCCTCGTGCGCCCGCGGCTTCTTGTGCGGCTCCTTACCCTCGGCGACCTCGACAGCTCCACTTCGACCACGGCTGCTCTACGCACGACATCTTCGACCACGGCTACTCGTCCTCGTCTCGGCTTCATCGACATCGGCACAAAGGGCTACCATCAGCATGAGTTACTCGCCGGTTTTCTCTCCAGTCGCAGCGTCAGCACTGCACCGACGCTACAACTGCGGGGGGATGTCAGTCCGTCGGTTCCTACCTTCTGCTTCTCCTCCAGTCTCACCGTCTGCTGTGCTCCCGCTGTGACTGCGGGGGAATGTTAGAGTATAGATGGTATGTTAGGATAGAATCCCAGACTACCATATGTATCCACGGAGGAGCCTTGCCCTCCAAGACTTGTACTCTATATATACCGGCCGAGGCCTCAATGCAATACTATCAATCCATTATACCAATTCCATCCCTCTACAGGAACTACCGAAATGAAATTATAATATTCATGTCCTTGCTGTTTATTCTTGTCTAACAAGAATTACAGAAAAAATGGAGGTCACCATCATCTAAGAAGCACAAAGTATTAGAGGTGAAAGGAAAAACACGATACTTGTTCAGTCCTAGGTATCTTAGCAGATTGTCTGATTGCAACAAAATGTCTATTTGATTGTGTCAAGGGTCTTTTGTTTTAACATTGAGTTTGTTGAGCTTTCGTAGGTTTGAATCTCTCTCAGTTAGATGAGTGAACAATTTCCTACATACTGAAAGCCCTTCATATAAAACATGTTTGTTTGGTTTAATTAGTTTTGTTCATATAAACATGACTTTCAGCTGTGGCCATCTGCAGAGCATCTTCCTGCTAGATTCTAACAATCTACAGGGTAGAAGGTTCAGTAAGTCATGCCATGTAAGCATGCAATCTATCTGGCAAGTAAAATTTCTACCATACAACATTGCTAGGCTTGGGAAACAACCCCATAACTATCGGGCCAATCAGGATTCTAGTGGTGTGCATCTAGCTATGGCAAAAGAATGAGAAAATGATTTTACCGCTTTAGTTATTTTTGGCTGGCCTCCAATACTCTTAATAAAATCACTTACAAAACCCTCCTGACGTAGGAAGTGATAAGAAAATTTTTCTTATGCTTTTCAGTAAAAAGGTTCTGGGATGATTCTGCTTGCAAGTTGACCATATAACAAGCCTCTATAGCAGTATCTTGCCTTGGCAATCCTTTACTAACTGTAGTTTGTGTCCTGCGATCAACTATCAATCAGCATTATGTCAAAAACCTCTTTTTTCTTCTGAAAATCAGGGCAAAATTAGCAGCATACGGAAGAAAGAGATCCAGCGTCTCATTGCTGAGCAAGTGAAGTGCAATATTTTTAAGATTGGGCAAAACTTCTACTCACAGCAAGTAGGCATTGCGCAAGGAAGCAAGTTATCTCCAAATCTTTGTTCCCTCTACTATGGCCACCTTGAAAATTCTGTGTTATTAAAATTTCTTCATAATGGGAAGATCAATTCAGAAGAGGATGTTTCAGCATGTAAAAGTTTATTGATGAGGTTCATTGATGATTTTATATTCATATCTTTCTCTGAGGAGCATGCTAAAAATTTTTTAAAGAGGATGAGAAGGGGATTTGTCTACTACAATTGCTACATGAACGACAGCAAATATGGTTTCAACTTCAAGGATTCAAATAATGAGCATTACCATAATAGGATATACAGGGGTGATGATGGATTCTCTTTCATACCATGGAGTGGTTTGCTTATAAATTGTGAAACTTTGGAAATTCAAGCTGATTATACAAGGTATGCCTATTGGTCTGATTTTAGTTGGTGAATTCAATTCATTAATAGTATGGTATATGGATGAACTTCACTCGTCCTTCCCGTGTCAAGATGCGTCATGAATTGAGTAGGACTACTGACTATTTTCTCTAATCCTGGTGTAAATCAATCTCAGCTTAAAATATAGTTTTTTTCTCCATATTTCTGCCAAAATCTTGGCATTCCCCTATGTTACTTTTGTTTTCAGTTTGTAACAAACCCACTCTAATACCATTTAAAAAATATCTTTGATATATTTCATAATACTTTTGTTTTCCTCCAGACTACAGGAGTTGCTAGCGAGTTGTCATTGACCGCAGTGGCCTAAGCCCCAAGGGTCCTTGTTCATCTGGTTTCTATAGACCGTGGCGAGTCTTTCTACTCCTGTTTTGTTTTAGTTTGGCAAAATAGCCAAATTCGTCCCTAGACTCTGTGCAAAGGGTCAAGTTAGTTCATGAACCTTCAAAAAGGTCAATCTAGTCCCTCAACTCTTGTTTTTGAGCTGATTGGCGCTGCAAAGTGGCATGGACATGCGGCCTGCCGGAGTGCCGGCCCGATGCGAGGAGTAAAAAAATAAAATAAAAATCCTAACATGTGTGTCCCACCTGTTATTGCCTTTTAGTTTAGTTCTCGGTGTGAATGTGTGGTGTGTACTCGACCTGGGTTTGCCCAGGTTGTACTCTTTTCTTCTATATTAATGAAATGACACGCAACTCTCCTGCATTGTTCGAGAAAAAAAATAATAGTGTTAGCAAAAAAAGGTACAACAATATTGTATTGCTGAACTTACATTTATACATTGAAACTTGTAGTAAAGAAAAAAAATTCTGATGGCACTAGTTTCACATATTAGTCGAGATATATTGCAAATATTAGCAGTCCGAGTTTAGGAAGTTTGGTTGCTCAAATCATAAAAAAATCATATGTATGTATCTAAATGCGGCAGTGTTTTTTTCAAATATTTGGAAACCAAACAGTAATTCTGTGCAGTTCAGCTGATGTCAACAGGTTGCTGGTCATTTCTGTTAATCTTGCCTTCGTAATGGAAGACTTGTTTCTTTACTTTTGAGCATTATTATTATTTCAATCTTGTCAGGCATTTTGTTCTATTTGGCAAAGTATCCGAACCTAATTTTTCAACTTGTGTTGAAGTAATGGGGTGTGCATTTTAAAACAGGTATTTGGACATCCTTATTTCCTCCACTATCACTGTCAAGATGCGTTCTTCGACAAAGTACCTTCAGAGCAAGCTATATCACTACATGCGCCCAAAGTGTCATCCGATTTTCTATGACTCCATGATCAACTCACCGGGCACTGTAAGATTGAATGTATATCAAGCCTTCCTGTTATGTGCAATGAAGTTTCATTGTTATGTTCGGAGCATGGCTGAAGTCAACATTAGCAAACTGGAGCTACTCCATATGATTCAGAAAACATGCAGGTACCAATAATCTTAACAGTTTCTATTGTAATGTAAAGATGTGCTAGTTTTTATCATTAATTGACTATATTAATTAATAGAGTTTCAGTATCCAATGTATTGTAAACTGTTAGTGTCTTTTCTAGCGACTTAAATTGTTTGGTTAATTAAGCAGATATATGCACAGTCTCATCGTCCGGCGGATGCAACAAGCGGAGCTGCAATACAATGTGTGTCCGGTCCTGAAGCTTAGGCGAAAAGAAACCATGTGGCTTGGCCTATGGGCATACCTTCGAGTGTTTCACAAAAAGCAATCACGTTATAAGGATTTGTTGGCATTGTTGAGGGAAGAAATTGGGAGATATGGCCATCTAGACCGTGACAGTGATAGTCTGCGCTATGCTGTGGATGACCTTCATTCGTCAATGTTCTGGAAATTTAAATTTTAGATGGGTACTTTTCAAAAAAAAAAATTTTAGATGGGAACTGGTCTAGATGATTGCTGAAACTAAACTTTTTTTGTTGATACCATTTTTAGTCCAGTTAACAGATGAGTGCACCAAACATGACTGGGTCTTTATTCGCTACTCTCCATTTCGTAACGTATATTCATGGCATTGGGAGTATCTCTTTCACAATTTCCATAAGATGATTTCTGTGTTGCTTAAAAATGTGACTTATGGAGGGAAACCATTGTACGTCTGTAACCTCCTGAATACATTGATCATCGAGTTAAATCTACCATCCATATAATAGAACTCAAGGACACGTAACATAAAGACGAGATGAGGTCCACTACGAGTATATGGTTTAGAAGGATCCTAGTTGCCTGCGAGAGATTGAACCAGAGTTCATGACCAAGTAGAAAATTGTCGGTGGTGCGTTCTCGTCATCAATACACAACACGAACAGCAAAACAGGGCTGAAAAAGGTAGGCCAAAGAGATAAAATAATATTAATCTTGTAAGGAAAATGGCCCTATGGTATTATATATGCTATTATTTATGGTTCTGATGATTAACAATAGGATTATTGTGGCTAATGTGTTTGTAAAGATATAAATTTATAGGTTCCAAGGTTTGATTCCAAGCCATCAAAATAATGGTAAAGTTTTAAAAAAATCAATTGAAACAAAGACTCGCGAACAAACAAAGTGAAAACAACAAAAATTCATGATTAACGCAAATCGGTGCTACTGTTGTTGATATACTAAGTTGAGAGTATTAAGCGATGCTAGCAGAGTATCAATCAGTGTTATTGTCCATAAAGGATAATAGCTACCGGACTGACAGATTGAATCGGTGCTGCTACACTAAGTTGAGAGTATCAAATTGGTGCTACTGTTCATGAAGGACGATAGCTACTGGCAGGACACAGATTGAATCGGTGCTACTGCACTAAGTTGAGAGTATCAATCGGTGTTGTTGTTCGTTAAGAAAAGCAACCGCTAGATTGATTCGGTGCTATTATTCGTACTAACCGAATGAGTCGGTGTTACCCAAAAAAGTTCGTTGTTAACAACTAGTTTCTTTGGTTGGGGTGCTAGAGCTTTGATAAGTTGTTGGTGTGTCTTGTACACAAAATTGAGTGCTCTTTCCTCCGAAGTGATCAGAAGAATATTAGAGCAATTAGCAACAAGGTTTATGTCTTGATTAGTGTAAGTGTAGGCTTATTAGCGCATTGCCTCTAGTTTTGAATTTGATAGCTTTTCTAAAAAAATCTAAATTTTGTTAGAATTAAATAGAAAATGTGTACAATTATTTAAAATAGAGAAATATTTTCTAAATTTAAATCCAATTAATATAGGTTACAATTATAAGGTGGTTGTTGCATTCATGTTCATGCATAGTTTTCTTGTTTGGGAAAGTGTGGATTTTAGAACACTTTCAAAAATTCGAGTATGTTGGTTAGTGTGTTGGATTAAGGATTGAATAATTTCCGAAATATATATTTATAGGCCATAATATTTATTTTAGGGCTTTGCAAGTTTCTTTTCCACTCTATTTCTCTCCTTTCTAAGTCTAGAAACCAGGCCATTTGTGGTCCGCAAAACCCCCAAACCCAACCCAAAGCCATCCGCACCCGAGCTCCCAACCCACAGTCCAGAACCCCCTCCCCCGTCCGCGCGAGCTGGGACGCGGCCCACGCTAGCCCCTAGACAGTATAAATAGCATATACATCCTTATGTTTTCCTGTTTTGCAATAATTGTTTACTGGACCTTGTACATTTTACAAATAGACCTTGAAACTTTTTGGAAATTATATTATTGTCCTTGTTAATTAATAAAAATGTAGAAAACTATTTAAACATTGTATAAAATTCCTTGTTGATGTCATAATTTTATATATGATGTAAAAAGTTACTTTATTTTATTCTAAAAATATTATAATCCTTGACTATGCTATAAAAATTAGTTCTAGCTTAAATAAAATTATTTTAGGTGTTAATAAAATCCCAAAAATATTTAAATCATGATTTAGCTTGTAGCTTTTGCGTCCTAACTCCGTTTTAGTCCGTTCTTGTTGCGATGATGATGTTTTATAAAATTAAATAAAATATTATATTGGTCAATTACCTTTCATTCATCTTTCTACATAAAACTTGTTTAGGTTCATACACTTGCTTTTGATAAATTTATGTTAATTTGAATAATACCAACGTAAATGTGTTTTTGAATTGTAACTTTCTTAGTTCAACACGACACATAAAATAAATCAATTATATTATCTCACATGCTTTTAAATTCAAGTTAAAAATGTTAAATGGTTTAATTCTAATATAAATAATTTGAATAAAACTTGACTAGGCTTAGCTATGTTTTTGAATTTAATATAATTTAAATTAATCTCAACTTACATGTATTTCTTAAAATAAAATGAACACAATACGTAGTTCTTTGCTTTCCTTTCATAACCTAAATAATGTGATAGTTGTATATTTTGAATTGTAGCTCCATTTTAAGCGCTTCTCTTGCTCTTGCGTCTGTTATATCTATTGTTAGCTTCTGGTATGCTTTTTTAAAAGTATTTGTTATTGTTTGGTGTAGTATTCTTAATTGTACATGTATGTTATTTTCAGTTGATTTATTTACACTGAGGAACGCTCAGAAGCGGGGATACTTTGTAAAAGAGGCAACTGTCTTGATCATCTTGACACTTGCGCCTTTATTATTTTACATGTTATCACCTTTTATTTATGCTTTCTTGCATTAGATGTCAATTTGCTTGGAATCCTATATATGCTGTTTACTAGATTTTTCATGACACTCCTTGAAACCTTCAGAGGTACCTTTTTATGTGTAGCATATGCTTAGCTTGCTCAAGGGACGGGTTATAATTAATCTAATGAATTATGCAACATTGGGTTTGGTAATCTTTTTAGCAAGCTGAAACCTTAGGTGGCTCAAGCAAGTTGGGTTTGATGCGAGGTTGTGAAGAGATGGTTGTTGTCAGAGCCAAGGTCTTAAATAAGGATTGATCTACGGAGTGACCACCCGGGGCTTACTATAATAATCTATAAATGTTGTATTTACATAAGGACCACTGTATAATTTAATAGCTTGGATAGAATATTTTGATAAAGTCCACTTTTGCAAAACTACCCTTAACTGTGTATACAAGATATACTTCCTGTCCTTTTGATTAAAGAAAAAAAACTATAATAGATAAAGACCAGGATAGAGATAAAGACTACAACAGTAAAAAATCAAGAAGAAATTAAAAAAGACCCTGGACACCTATGGGCTTCCTTAAAGAGTTTAGAAAATAACTCAACCACGGTAGAAACTAACCCAGCTCTAGTCAAGCCTTACAGTATATATACATAGCACTCTCCTCTGCTCACAAACCGCACCAAAAACTCCCCGGACCATAGAACAGTAGAGTTTGGAGAGATCGAGAGAAATCAGAGCTTTGGAAGTGAGCTTGCTGCTATGGTATGGACCTCAAGCAGATTTACTTTCTTACTACTCATGTTTTCTGTTCTTTCCTCCCTGGTCCTGCTAGTTCTCCCAGCTGGCTTATGCTACGATTAGAGCTCTAACTTGTGCAAACTTTACTTTGCTTTACCGTTAACAAGATAGTAGTATTCCTGCCAGTCTCTCACTAGTACAAATTAATAAAGGCGAAGTAAAAGTACTCTGTAACTGAACTAAAATCTACGTGCCCTCTGATTATGATGGATGATACTTTTTATTGCCAGTGCAGACAATAACGTTAGAACAAGTATGAACGGTTAATCAGGCCTATATATATAATAAAGAATAATAACAATAGTTTGAGAACCGTTACTAACTAAGAGAAATATAAATAGTTAATTCTGAATAGTTTACACAAGTTTGCTACATGATCAGTACTGAGATATGACTGCACATATGACTTATCTGAATACGACTGATAGCATTTGATCATCACTGGGTGGCAGTGAACATTTTGTTAGCAATGACCTTTATAAATTGTCCAGATACTAATACTATGACAACTTAACAGAACCCATCAATATGTTAGGTCCTAATTTGGAGAAGAGCAAGGAAGAACACACTAAACTTGTCCAGGCAAGCTATGCATATCGGTACCTGTTAAATAAACGTGATGATAATTAAACATTGAACCATGCCTGTCATAATTTGGGAAAAGAAATAGGTATTACTCAGCCTGGGACAACCAATCCTTGAAACTACGATATGCGGCAAATCCGATATCAGGGTGGGAAGGGCATCCTCACTCAAGTAGAGGATTTGGTGTTGGTTTCCCAGAGATGAGGTAATACCGTGGGTGGATGAAGGCATCTAGGCCCCAAAATTAAGTTTTGGTAATTAATGACAACACTTGTGGACTAACAATTTCATTTGAGAACATGAGAATAGGTTAGTCCCAAGAGTTGGAATGAGCTTCAAATGGTGATATATGGATGGCATGTGTACTATGAACCATGGGAAGCTCAAGGCAAAGGTATATGATAGGACTTTTAAATTTGACCAGTCATGAGGTGATTAGAGGATGAAAAATGACCGGGTTGATAGGCTAGATAGCCGTACTATCAAGAGGGATCAACTTCATTGGTTCAATGGAATTTTAGTGCCACATTGTTCATTTACTTGAATAATAGTGCATTTAGAAAAATGTGGTGACTAACTTGTGGATGGGCCTTGTTGGATACCAGCACTGGTCGTGCCTGGCGGACTGTCCGAGGGTCTCGGGCGGACAATCAGAGAATTGATGTTTTAACTCAAATAAAAATTCTGTGGGAGAATCCGTTCGAACCTGTCCGTACGTTTCGTGGACTGTCCGCGGTAACCGTTGACCTGTGAGCCCCCTTTGCGCTGACTTGGTGACCTGTGCAAGTGAGCTCAGACTGTCCGGGCCATGGCGTTGGACGGTCCGAAATTTATGTGCTCAAATCTAACAGAGACGTTTCCCAGCGTTCTGGGGGGTCGAACCGTCCGACGTGGGTGGTCGGACCGTCCGCGCGTGTGCTACGGACAGTCTGCCGAGCCTCAACGGCTACTTCTGACACACGTTTAACTTCGCTGTTTTACCATTGGTTTCAAACTCGGACAGTCTGAGTTTGCAGGTCGGACAGTCCGAGAATGCTGTTTTGAACGTGTTTTGAACATCACGGCTAGTTCCGAGGAGAGACCTTATAAATACCCCACCCCCGCGGGTGTGAGGGGTCTCTTGACACTTTGGAAAGCTTGATACACATTCTAGAGCCCTTGTTCTCCTCTCTCTCAATGACTTGCTTTGAGATTGCATTTCTTTGTGAGATTGAGAGCTTCTAGTGCATTGCATCAAGGATTTGAACATTGTGGCATTAGGATTTCATTGAGTTCGTGGTTGATTTGTTACTCTTGGGGGTTTCTGCCTCCTAGACGGCTTGGAGCTCGTAATTCCACTTCCATTGAGCACTTCAAGAAGATTGTGAAGTTGCCGTGGAAGATTGGTGTGAGAGGTCATTGTGCTCACCTCGCCGGAGTGGTGAAGAACAACTTTAGTGGAATCAAGATTTGGAGCGGTTCTTTGGTTCTAACCGGCTTAAAGATCAAGCGAAGTCTTGATAGAGAAGCGGTTGAACATTAAATCCATCTCAACGTGGACTAGGGGTGACCGGCAAGTCATTGATACCACGGGTTAAATTTGTGTCTCTTGCTTGTGGTTTGATTCTTGTTCTTATCTTTAGCATTTACTTTGAGCAAGTTATTTACATAGAACTTGAATTGTATCTTGTCATCCTAGGTTGCAAACCCCTCAACATAGGATTAGAGTAGCTAGGAATTTAATTCACCTTGTGGTTCTAATTAATTTTCTCTAGTGTTATGATTAAAGTTTGAAACCGCCTATTCACCCCCCCTCTAGTCGGTAATCCTAGATTCTACAGTGGAAAATTATGACAGTACAAAAGTGTACTTCTCTACATAGAATAATTAAAAGTTGTTAAATTATAAATAACCTATGCATTTGTAAATACTAACTCTCCTGTGGTAAGCGCGGGAGCATAGGTTAACCTAACTTGTTGAGTATGATAATATACTCATTGTTTGCTTGTTGACTGATATGCGCACAACTGAATGAAGAGGAATGCATTGATGGATTGGGGAGTGATGTCCAGGAGCAACATTAGTTGTACTTTAGTTTTCTTTCACAATAAAGTTTATGTCCAGTACCCAATGTAGTACCTTGTACTCTTCAATAATGTCAAGATTACTGAACTTGACACAGAAACATTGTTCCACATTGCCTAGCACCTTATTGAATTACAATTGTTAATAAGTGTGCGGTGGTTACCATCTCCAAGTTTATGTTTGGGGCGTGACACTTACAGTACAACCATGAGACTGTATGGACAACGGTCTTGGCTGAATAAGTTTGGGTAATCCAGGGGTACGTGTCTGAGCCCTGAGTGGGTCAATGCTCCCTGGAGAACCAATGGAAGGCCTCGTAACCCCAGCACACACATCTCGGAAATGTGTGGAGGTTCGCCACCTCAGCTAAAAGGTATCATGACTCATAGTGAATGTGTACAACCTCTACAAAGTGTAAAAATGTTATAACAGTCGTGCTAGTGGTCAAGAACGGCATGGGCCCTCACATGGTTAGTTGGGTTGGGAGGACTACAATGGTGGTTAACTATGGTTTTTGGTTGGTTATAAGTGTGTCTGATCTTAATAAGTTGGATTGGGTTTTGGGAAACCTGAATATTATTAATCTTAGGTGCTTAATGTTGGCGGTCATTACAACCCAAATCCGACCACCAATACTCAGGAATAAATGAGGTTTCATGCAACATTCCATGTACTTAGGTTTTATTTCTAATAAAGTTCCATGAGTTTTGGTGAGTGTCACTTGTGTAGGTACAACTACTACAAATACGCGCTATTGGGGCCGAAAACGACCGAATCGGCCGAACGACTCCGTTCGGCCGGTTACCCCCCTTAGTCGTACAAGCTACCGGGACCCGTCCACATCACCGATGACCAAGCGGACACAACGTACGACCGCCAACACACCCCGGAGGACCGACACGTCAGCCTGGGCCATTACAACACAAATCCAAGCAGCACAGGCCGGCCCAGATGTTGGCACTTCTTACGATCCAATATCAAAATTGGGGAATCCCGGTACTGGATGCAAGAAGTGTTCAGTGGTTTTCCTTATGGCTTAGTAAAATATATAAATATTCTGCAAGCGCACAGAATCACCGCTGTAGCACTTCACCTGGGAGTATCCCGAGGTA
Source organism: Echinochloa crus-galli (assembly GCA_900205405.1). Lineage (NCBI taxonomy): Eukaryota > Viridiplantae > Streptophyta > Magnoliopsida > Poales > Poaceae > Echinochloa > Echinochloa crus-galli. The sequence goes on from OAMR01000548.1 coordinate 142,497, forward strand.
TCGTAATTTATATTTCCGCAGGGAAGCTTTGGCAAGACTACTAGTGAACAGATATTCGAGAATATCAGAGAAGGGTACACACGACTAAACAAGACGGGATAAACGGTATTGGATAGGAGTGGATATACCGGACACACACGCTCAAGGATACTCGGGTAGATGAGAGAAGGTATAGATAGTTGGGAGGACAACGAGAAGAGATAAAGGATTCCTGGGTACTCTATCTACCTAGGCCAAGTGGTTAGAGATACAGTGGCTAAAGAGCCAGCACTAGTAGGTCTGGAATAAGTCTACTGCCTTTCTTGGGGACTACAGAGCCTCCGACACACAGAAAGGGATGAGAAGGGGTGCCGTTACCCTAAACCTTGGGTCCTAGGACACCGGAACTAACGTGATGGGCTACAAAGACCGAGAGGCTGTCACCACCTCACGGCTACCACCTCCATTGCGACGGGCAGAAACTAAGGCTACTGACAAGTCTAGGAACCACTCCTACACAGATCAATAACTACTTACCGCTAGCAGAAGCAAGCACCCTCGTTACTACTCCTTGGTGACAAGTCACCTCAAGTACTAAGCAAGAACGAAGAACAATAGAGGCAGAGACTTAAGCAAGAACTAGAAGCACTAAGAACTAGAACCTAATATAGAAGCAACTAGCAAGTAGAGTTTCTGGCAGTGTGGGCATCTCTTGCTAAATTCCTTAGCATCTCCATATTGCCAGACCTTCGTTCTGAACGCTCCATAATGTCCTTCATAAGGTGCTCCAGGATACCTCTCCTAGGTTTTATGTGCCTCAAGTGCAGGTATGCATTGTCTGAGTCCATTTTGTATCCAGAAGAGATACGGGTTGTCCCAATGGTGATGTCTGTTCTCGTAAACCAATATTTTCCTATTTTCACCTGGTGGACGACTCCGGAACCTCCGAGGCACAGCTCGACTCGACTCTAACTCCCAACTAAACTATCCTAACTCTACTAAAGAGAAAAGTGGAAATGGAGCTCTTGGCTTGTGGTGTGTGTTTACAAGTGAGAGTGAGGCCCTATTTATAGTTGTCTGAGGTCGGTTTGGAGGAGTAACGGCCAAGGGAGCTAGGGGGGGTACCACCTGATCCTCCGGGCACGAAATGTCGGTTCGGCCGAAGTCAGGCGTTCGGCCGAACGCTGGATCCACCGCCATCTGCACCAAGGGCCAAGATGCAGCCTGGGGAGGCGGTTTGGCCAGGGGAGGCGGTTTGGCCGAACCGCCATGTCCGGCCGAACAGGCCCGGCCCGTGGCCGGCCCTCCCCTGCGCCGCCTTTGCCTCTGGACCCCTCCTGGGCTACCTCTGGTGCGTGGACTCGTGTTGATCTGGCCCAGGGTGATGTGGCATGCTCCGGGATGTGTTGGCGGTCGTCCATGTGGCATGAGATGTGGTTGCTTGGTTGTTACTGACGTGGACGGCTCCCGGCGGCCCGCACGGCTAAGGGGGATAACCGGCCGAACATGTCGTTCGGCCGTTTCTGTCATTTCCGACCCCTATAGCACGTGTTTCGTGATATTGTACCTGCAAACATGACACTCACCAAAACTCGTGGAACTTTATTAGAAATAAAACCTAAGTACATGGAATGTTGCATATAACCTCATTTATTCCCGAGTATTGGTGGTAGAATTTGGGTTGTAACGACCGCCAACAAGCTCCCCCAAGATTAGCTCTTTGCTCGTCCTCGAGCAAAGAAATACACTTAGGCTCGGTGGATCAGGAGTTGCTACAATGTCATTTCTTTTGCAGGTAACTTTATAAACAACTAGTACTCAAAAATACTTGAATCATAGGCAAAGTTTCAAATCACCTTTTTACCTATGGGGCTTATAGCAATCTCCTTCTCTTGGGCGGTTGAAAGGACGAACAGTTTAAACTCAGTTTTATTCCACTCTACTCTTTTCAGGATCCCATCTCGGAATTTTTCACAAGTTTTGAAAACTACAAATTGTTCCTCATTGGCACACTCAATCACTCAAGTGTATTTGAATCCTCACCAAAGGCTTGTGCCTTCTTTTCATCCTAACATCTAATATGGCTTTTTGTGTGGCTCAGGGACAAAGGATGAAGGCATGCATGCATAACGGTATTGGATAGGAGTGGATATACCGGACACACAGCTCAAGGGATACTCAGGTAAGGAAGAGAAGAGATAGATAGCTGGGAGGACAACGAGAAGAGATAGAGGACTCCTGAATTCTTTATCTACCTATGTCACTCTAGCTTAGAGATACAGCGGCTACAGAGCCAGCACTAGGAGATCTAGGATAACTCTAATGTCTTAGCTTCGGGACAAGGGAACCGGTGAACACACAGAAAGGGATGAGAAGGGGTGCCACTATTTCCCAACTGGGGAATCCTACGGACCGGAACTAACGTGATGGGCTACGAAGACCGAAAGGGCTGTCACCACCTCACGGCTACCACCTCCGTTGCAACGGGAATAAACTAAGGCCACCGACTAGTCTAGGAACCACTCCTACACTAGGCAACGACTACTTACTCTGCTAGCAAGAGCAAGCAACCTTGTCAATACTCTTGGTGACAATTCACCTCCAGTATCAAGCAAGATCGAAGAACCAGCCAAGACAAAGACTTAAACAAGACTACAAGCACTAGAACTATAACTGACTATAGTCTAAACAAGATATATTTGCAACTAGGATAAAGTAGAAGCAAGATATAAATGACAAAGGCAAAGTGATAAAGATAACTATATTGATAACTCAAAGTCTTGCAAAAGGAAAAGGTAAAAGATACAAGAGCTTATACCAGAGCTTCTGAAGACGACTCCGGAACCTCCGAGGCAAAGCTCGACTCAACTCTAACTCCCAACTAAACTATCCTAACTCTACTAGAATGAAAGTGGAAATGAGCTCCTTGGCTTGGTGTGTGTTACAAGAGGGGGTATGGGGTCCTATTTATAGTTGCATAGGACGGTTGGGGCTGGAGTAGCCGCCAAGGGACCAGGGGGGTACCCCTTGGGATTTCGGGCG
>OAMR01000548.1:152217-188309 GCA_900205405.1 Echinochloa crus-galli
TCTTTCATTTGGTCCCTAGTGAAGCGAGGGTAGTGTTGTTGGCGGTCGTTACAACCCAAATTCGACCACCAATCCGTGGGAATAAATGAGAGACTATGCAACATTCCATGTAGTTAGGTTTTATTTCTAATGGAGTTCCACGAGTTTTGGTGAGTGTCGCTTGTGCAGGTACGATAACGAGAAATACGTGCTATAGAGGTCGGAAATGACTAATTCGGCCGAACGACACGTTCGGCCGGTTACCCCCCTTAGCCATATACAACGAGAAGCACAACCGGGAGGCTATCCACGTCACCGACAACCGAGCAATGACGGGGGGTCCGTTGAGTTATTTCATCCACGGTGTAACGGACCGCTTCGGCGGCCTGTGTGGAAGCGTGACTGCTTTGATATTGCTGTGGAGGGCTAATAAGGGCCGCATCTTGGAGAGGTGCATGCTCTGTGGAACCGGTCCCGCCTGGTGCATGCTCTGTGGAACCGGTCCCGCCTGGTGCATGCTCTGTGGAACCGGTCCCGCCTGGTGCATGCTCTGTGGAACCGGTCCCGCCTGGTGCATGCTCTGTGGAACCGGTCCCGCCTGGTGCATGCTCTGTGGAACCGGTCCCGCCTGGTGCATGCTCTGTGGAACCGGTCCCGCCTGGTGCATGCTCTGTGGAACCGGTCCCGCCTGGTGCATGCTCTGTGGAACCGGTCCCGCCTGTGGCTTGTTGTATCTGCAGCCATGCTACCTTCATCCGTCGCTCCATCTCTGACTCCATTTCTTGGAGCTTTGAGCCCTGGGCGGCAACCGTTTGCTCTAGGTCCCTCACCCTCTGCTCATATTTGGCCTTCTTCCTCGAACGGCTCCTATAGGTGGCGGCGTGCTCTTGGAAACCTTTCTTCCATGAGATGCTTGTGCCTACGCCGCGCGTCCGTCCAGGATGCTCCTTGTTCCCTAAGGCATAGGTTAGCTCATCTCTGTCTCTATCGGCAACAAATTCTCCCCTATCAGATGCCCTGATGATATCGAGGAGACGCTGAGCTAGTTCTCGCAAGTCCTCGGGAAAAACTAAGGAGCCGTCGATTGGGCTTAGGGTGCCTCCATGACCATAGTACCAATGCTTGGTCCTTGTGGGCCAGTCATGTGTCGCTGGAGTGACGCCTCTAGCATATAGATCTTCTTCCATCTTCTCCCATTTAGCGATGCTTGCCTTGTAACCTCCCGAACCCATCTTATGCGAGTACTTCTTATTTGCGGCGTTTTCAGCGTTTCTAGCGCTAGCCGTTGCACCCTCTTCGGAGGTTTTGTACTCAAGGAATGCTTCCCACTCCTCATCATTGATCTTCTTATACTTCTTAGGATCCGGGGCCTCTCCGGTTTTGAGCCAATGTGAGTACAACTTCTTCTTAAAATCCTGGAACAGAACTGCCATCTTCTTCATTGTCCAATCCCTCAGTTCTGCTTCACGAGTGCTAGGCCAGTCGAATATTTCCTTTAATTCCGTCCATAGCATCTCTTTCTCTGTATCGGGGAGCACGTACTCCTCAGTGGGGTCCGTGGACTTCCATTTTCTGATACTAATGGGCACATTGATCCGAGAAGCACAACCGGGAGGCTATCCACGTCACCGACAACCGAGCAATGACGGGGCATGACACGTGCATCACCACCACGCCACTCTGGGCTGACTCAACTTGTACCTAGAAGACCAGCAACCCGAATCCAACCCGACGAAGCCCACGAGTCCACCGGAAACCCTACAACTCATCCCGGGCCAGCACAACAAGGAAACCAAGCACCAGAGGCCTGCCCAAGGGGGCCCACCAGGCAGAGGCGGTGCTGGGGAGGCCGGCCAGAGGCCAGGACCAGTTCGGCCGAAATGGGGCCTTCGGCCGAACCGCCCCCAGCCTGGAACCGCCTCCACAAGTGCAACCCTGGCCCTTGGATCAAAGGTCGGCGCATCCTCCGGTTCGGCCGAACCGGGGAGTTCGGCCGAACCGGCATCTTCGGGCGAATCAGCCCGGAATCTTCCCCCCGGTGCCTTGACTTCTCTTCTCTCTTTGTTGTTGTCATCCACCTCATCCATGTCATTCACTCCATTCCATCTACCTAGGACAACTTAGTTTAGGATTAGTACACTTCTTGTTCCCCGTGGAAATCGATACCTTGGAATACTCCCGGGTGAAAGCTACATCGGTATCCGTCCGCTTGCGGATTTATTTGTAGGCCGTAAGGAGTGCCAACACCTAATTATGGAGCGTTCAGAACAAAGGTCTGGCAATATGGAGATGCTAAGAAATTTAGCAAGACCATCTACCTAGGACAACTTAGTTTAGGATTAGTACACTTCTTGTTCCCCGTGGAAATCGATACCTTGGAATACTCCCGGGTGAAAGCTACATCGGTATCCGTCCGCTTGCGGATTTATTTGTAGGCCGTAAGGAGTGCCAACACCTAATTATGGAGCGTTCAGAACAAAGGTCTGGCAATATGGAGATGCTAAGAAATTTAGCAAGACCATCTACCTAGGACAACTTAGTTTAGGATTAGTACACTTCTTGTTCCCCGTGGAAATCGATACCTTGGAATACTCCCGGGTGAAAGCTACATCGGTATCCGTCCGCTTGCGGATTTATCTGTAGGCCGTAAGGAGTGCCAACACCTAATTATGGAGCGTTCAGAACAAAGGTCTGGCAATATGGAGATGCTAAGAAATTTAGCAAGACCATCTACCTAGGACAACTTAGTTTAGGATTAGTACACTTCTTGTTCCCCGTGGAAATCGATACCTTGGAATACTCCCGGGTGAAAGCTACATCGGTATCCGTCCGCTTGCGGATTTATCTGTAGGCCGTAAGGAGTGCCAACATTGATCTGGCCCAGGGTGATGTGGCATGCTCCGGGATGTGTTGGCGGTCGTCCATGTGGCATGAGATGTGGTTGCTTGGTTGTTACTGACGTGGACGGCTCCCGCACCACAAGGTTTTGTGTCTAATGTAACACCAGAAAAGTGTTGCAAAATGGCTAAAATGGTTGCAATAGACACATTGGCTACGAAATTTTAGCGTTGTGAGGCGTTGCCATTGCATATGTGGTCCAAAGTTTGGACCATGGTTTATTTTGGGTGTTGCTATTGTGTCCCCCCTATTGCAACTGCAGGATTTTTTTTGCAACTCAAAAGTAGCGTTGTAAGTCTCCTTATCAGCAACCATCATGGGTGTTGCACTCATTACTATTGCAACGCACCAGGCATTGGAAGAGGTATGTATTACCACATAAAGGAAATGTAGTAATAGTAGAAGTGGCAACGATACTATGTGTTGTAACAGACCCTATTGCTACGTGTTTGTAGCGTTGCAAAATATATGCCCTATTGCAACATTACTCTTATGGTTGCTATATGAGGGACCCTTTATTGCAACATTAACATTTTGGTTGTTATAGATGAACTCTCTATTACCACTACAAAAACTTGGTTGCTACATGCTTCTTCCCTTTTGCAACACTAAATATTGTGGTTGCTATAGGGTGTCCCTTTATTGCCACGACCAATACATGTGGTTGTTGTATGTAACACCTCTATTGCCACCACAAAAACTTGGTTGCTAGTTGCTATAGGGTGTCCCTCTATTGCCACGACCAATACATATGGTTGCTATACTTGGACATGTTGCCACGCTTAGCTTCTTTGCATGCGTGTTTTTTTTGTTGCTATAGCATATAATTGCAACGCCATGCTTATGCCACAATAGTGCATATAACAATGATTCGTTTGGTAGATTCAAACAATCATTTCAAATTAAACAATATATGATCAATGAAGCATTTAGACATCCATTAACCCAAAAGTACAATTTATTTGTGCACATCTGTAAATAATCCATCCACAGCATCTAGTCCAAACACACGCACAAGTGGAACACACAATGGTGTCCAACACACATAACTATTTTAAAAACAACAAAATATAATGAGCTATGCAGCACAGGTTGCCTTCATGTTGATCATCCCATGAATCATGCGCTCCACTCAAACCTCAAGATCATGCTCCTAAAAATGATCATTAACATTAGTGCAAATATACATTAGTTGAATCCACATTTATGTCAAGCAAAACATGCCGCGGATTGGCATATTTATCAAAAGTGATATTACTCATTGAAACATCGTATGATCGTGCATGCCAAATCAAGTCCTAAGCACACGTGCAGCAAGCATCACTGGGACAATCATATAACAAGATGATTGAAATACAGAACAGTGTTTCTGTGCATTACCTGATTCATTATATGGCATAGGGCAGGGTATATAGTAAAGCAAGAAGCAATCGCATAGTAAACATGGCTCTTTGATTCCTGTATGTGAGATGAAAGCATAAAAAAATAATCCTATATATCTTCAGCCAAAGTAGCCTCAACATGTTTTCCTCTCGTCTCTCTTTACCTCTACTCTGAAGAAATCAGTCAATATATGTCATGTCAATTTACTAAATATATGTCATGTAAATAAACTGTAGTAGGTATATGATCCAATCCAACCTTGCACTCTTGCAGGACTCCCAAGTTTTCCTAGCAAATGAGTATTCCTATCCTACACAGCAGAGAAATAACCATAGCACTACACGGCAGAGAAATAACCAGAGCAGGTGAAATGCTAGTATGTAATTGCCCAATACTCGAATAAGTATTTAGTTTCACGCAATCAATTGAACTGCTCATCAAGTATGACGACTTGAGAATAATTATTGAGATGTCTCAACCATAGATCAGAAGAATGAAATCTCATACTTTCATCATAGTTCATAATAATAGATAAGATCAACCAGTTTGCAAATTGGCAGCATGCAACCGGTACTTGTGAGAAAAATAAACACATCATATAGGAAACTAAACATGCAAAGCTTGGCAGATAAGGTTTAAGAAATTAGAAACAATTAGCAACGTGCTCCAACCACTATTGGCTATAAGGTTGTCTCATAATGTCATGGTGATTTTCAGGGATTAGACAAATAGTACTGTAATTTTTATTTCGTACAAACAATTGTCAAACGCATATTAATCAAATTAAAAATGGAATTAAACAGTGACTAACTTTAGAAAGGAAATTGCTTTTAATACCATTTGCTTCTTTAGTGGATGGTTAGTCCTTCCCGACGTCCTAGGCTCCTGATTGATGCTGATGAGCTGACGCTATTTCCCAACAGTCCGCAGCTCGCCTAGGACGCCATATAAAATGATGCATTTGAGCAGCCAAATTATGCAAATAAAGCTCTATATGCACCTGCTATAAATTGTATGGCTGGGGTGCAAAAGAATCAAATAGATGTGTTATCTAAGTCTGGAGATATAGAATTTATGAGAAAAGCTAATTGGAATACAAAGTGGATATGCATTTTGAATTGGAAAAGAAAACTCCTAATGTCTGAAAAAAGATATTGCAAAAAAATCACAGACATACGTACTATCTTGTCTACTGTAGAATAGCCCACTTGTCATTTTCAGAACTATTTTTATACAACAGCATTGTGGCTAGATTAACACTAATAACCAATCCTAATCAAGCGGCTCATGTAGGAGAAAAAAAATTCGATCTATGGCAGAGCATTGCGGGAGATTAGCCCAAATTATCAAACCTAAATCAAGCGGCAGCATGTAGATGTAAGCAAAAAAAAAAACAAATTCGATCTAAATCAATCAGTACTTAATGGAGATCACGGCCCTTTCCCTTGCAGCAATAAAATAGAAGGTAAGAAAGATAGAAACAACTTAGTAGCAATGAAACGTTAATACCTGCTTGCTTCTAATGTGAACAATTGGTCCTTGGCGACGTCCTTGCCTCCAGGCTGCTGGTGAGTGGTGACCTAACCCTTATTCCCCGCAGCCTGTGCAGACGCTGTCATGATTTTTTTTTTCAAATTCTTGCAACATTCCTGTGAAGCACTTGCACCATGCGCAGATTCACTCATGAATTGCGACATGTTTGTGGTACATGATGAAGAGGTGATGAAGGAGTAAACATGCTCACCGGCGTACAAGATGGATGCCAACGGCGGGAGGCTGGAGTTGGTGAAGATTGATCACCATGGCACTAGCGAGTATTGAGATTGGAGAGGCATTGGATTTGCGGCGAGGGTAGGACCAGTGCGGGCGGCGAATGATGGGTGCTCGTGGCCGCGATTTCTCGCGGTGGCGTCGTAGAGTGCGGAGGACTCCTGATCTGATCTAGCGAGATTGTAGATAGGTGAGGAGATGCAGAGGGCCGGAGGTTAATGAGGAGATGGGAAGTTAACTGACCCAGTTTTGTCGCTAATCATAGATCCGTCTGGTGATTAGTCGGCAAATGGAAATGATATGCACAACAATTAGGCGGCAAGCACTCCTTTACATAGCAATTAACCGGGAAGAAGATATGGCCTTCCAAACTTATAATTTTCATTTATTTCTATATCTAATAATTGCAATTTTTTGTTGCAACATTTTTACATATTGATAATATTTAATAATATGTATATATTGAATATCCATGAACTTACACATTTAACTTTATTTGTAAGCACCGGAAGAAGAATGTTAACATTCATGGAATGGGTGTGGTTTTCAGAAATTTATTCATAAATATGATTTTGAATATACATGAAATTTGCATTTTCAATTTATTTCTAAGCATAGGGTATTTTTGGCTTTGTCAGCTTTATATTTGCATTCTTCTTGTAATTAAAATATGAAAATTAATGATTTTTGAATTTGAACAATGCCCATCGAAAAGATAAATAGGATGACTTTGTGAGGAAGTGCATAGCAAGAAATTGAATGGTTCAAATATTGAGTTATCATTATAAAGGAAGGGAAAATTCTAATATTACTGTATTCATACACATTCTGAAGAATGGGACAAGTAAGATATATACGGTTGATAGAGCAAGGGGCATGCTATGGTTTGTTCTCGGTTCTAGCAATGGCCTTTCTAGTGACACTATTTCGGAAGAAGAGGATGACAAAGATGGATAGCAACTTGAATCGTCGCCATTGAGAAAATTGACATTGATGTGCCTATCCAGGAGACCACAATCCAAGTATTACTTTAACCTATATGCTTTTCTTCAGAGATCAAATCATATAACATTTATAATTTTATATCACCTAAAATGTCACCTCAGGTTTATAACCATTGCACGTAGAAACAATGATTCTGTGTTGCAAACAAAAAAAAACAAATATGTCAAAATATGGTAGACTCATCGGAATTTGGTATACAGACCAAATACCTAGGCCCGGCCTAATGGAGTGGCGACTGCAGAGATAGCCGGTGACAACATTCAGACCTACCATCACAAGGGACCGGATTTGCCGGCGTACACATCGACAAGGAGATGCTGCCGCAGAAGAACGCATCAAGAACGGGGCATCAGAAATTCAGAATTCATCCTCGAATTGCGTGAAGCAGAGGCCCAACACACATGTATCGGGAAGTTGTCGATGCGGCTGCCTTATATTCAACTAATTCAAGGTTTATAGAATTCGACAAATACACTTTGTGCTTTATCTAACGAATGTACACCATAGTGGAGCAATGGTATGACCATTGGTTAGCTACTTGGAGGCCACGCAAGGTTGGAATCTGAATGTTGCCACCACCTTTTTTGCATTTTTATTTCCCATTATTTTATAATATTACTTCACTGCTTTTTTTTAATTTTGGTGGTTTTCAGCCTTCAAGATCAATTTTAATATATATAGTTTCAACATATATTATTTTCCATTTTTCCATCTTCGATTTTTTTCATCCTTCAATACCAATTTGAATAAGCATGGTTTCATTCATGATGGTTACAAATATTAGGCGATACCACCTTTGCCACACATGGTTGCACGGTTAAGTGGTATGGAGCAGGATGTGTTTTTCCTACCCAAGGATCGACTCCCCCATGTAGGACTTGTTGTTTTTTAAGTCCACGTTTTCTTAGGATTTGTTTGTTTTTTTTTCTGCCGAACAGTGGCGTGGCATGGGTACACGAGCGGCTGGGTGATGTGGAACATGCGGCTGGCGGGCACTAGTGGCCGGGTGTTGTGGCACAGGCGGCCGGCTAGCGTGGCACTAGTGGTTGGGTGACGTGGCACAGGCTGCCGGCGAGCGTGGCACTATTGGCCGAGTGATGCGGCACGGGTGGCCGGGTCACGTGGTATGTGTGCGGCCGGCGGACGTGTCTGGGTGAGAGCGGTGACTTAGCACGGGCAAGCGTGGTCGGGATGTGTGAGGTCATGGGTTCAATCCCCTTAGGCAGCACATTTTTTTGCTGCCGATTTCATAAACAGTTGTACGTTATATAATTAATAAATAACAACATCCATCAGAAATGGTGCTGTAGCCCAATAGAAGAGGCTTTGAGTTTTAGTTTGGAGGTCTCAGGTTCGATCCCCTTGGACATCACTTTTTTTGCCCGCGATTTCATAAACAGTTATACATTATATAATCAACAATAAATAACAACATCTTTTCGAATACCTTTGGCAGCACCTTTTTTTTGCCGCTGATTTAATAAACAGTGCTACATTAACTATAAAAAGTAAAACACGACATCCACCACAAAAAGTGGAGTAGCCCAGGAAAATGCTTTGGGTTTCAGACTTGAGGTCTCATGTTCAATTCTCTTTGGCAGCACTTTTTTTTTTGCCGTTGATTCACCTTTAGCTATATATAAATAATACAAACTGAGTCGTAAATATGAAATATAACCATGTTCTAGATTTCAAGCTCATATGAGATAGAAAAACCAATTACAAGTTTTAGTCTCGGATTAAAAAGAGAAATATGAAATATAGCCATGTTCTTCGGCTGCGGCGACATTATGAACATTTATATAATAAATATATTACGTTACATTGAATCACACAATTGGAAAGATGTCTTGGTAAGTGATGTCTTTTGGTGCCATGAGGTCTTGTGTTCAATCCCTAGTTACACCATTTTTTTTATTATTTTCTACACAATATACAGAATTGGCAAAAAAAAAATATCAAAAAGGGGGCTAGGTCCAGATTCGAAACAAGGCCTTCTTCCTGTCAGACCAGTGAACATACCATTGTGCTAGTTGAGTATTTTTGTTTCAAAAAACCCTGCAATTCTATTTGACGTTTCTAGTTTACAGTTAACCTTGAATCGCGCCGAGAGCAGCAGCTTCGGCCTCGCTTCCGCCCACGCCTTTGCCCGCCGCCGACGTCCAGCTTTGACATTAGGGTTACAGAAAGTAAAAAAATAATAACATTTCTAATGCTATCACAAATGAGATCTTAGCCCAATGATAAACCACTTGGTGGTAAAGCGCCCAATGACATGTCCGCACGGGTTCAATTTCGATGGGCGACATCTTTTTTTAAAACTGCAACGCACGTGGTCTTACATGCGGGCCTTGCTGACTGGACCTAGCACGGCGCAAGTGCTTACTGGACACATGACGTTTCTTAGGAGCATGACACAGACAATAAATGATTATTTACATTCAAAGGAAAAGATAGACAAAAACCATTGAGTAGTGTGGTGGTATTGGAATCTTAGACTAACGCATGCAGGTCACATGTTCAAATCATGTTACGTGGCCTTTTTGTCTCTTTTTTCCTATTTTCATTCTTTTTTATTTTGTTACATTTATAATTTAATTTTAATCTTGCACCTCTGTTTTTCTGTTTTGTTCTATTTTCATTCTCTTTTATTTTGTTACATTTATAATTTGGTTACAAGTTTTATCAATAGATCCATGTGAGGTCAAATCTAAATATGACTGGATAGCATAATTTGGTTACAAAATTTTGAAACTTGACTGGTTAGCATTATTTGGATCCATAAGATTTAAAAATGATTTTTAAAGGCAAACTAAATATTATTATGACATTAATATATTTGCAATTGTTTTATATAACTTAAAGTCACATTTTTGTTTGAAGTTATACGCAAGAAAGTCTACTTTCTTGCTCATTCATTCCTTAAACTTGTATACATACTTATATTTAGTCTCAAATTACATGTGAATCAACATTGACGCATTTATAGCAACTCAAAAAACCGTTGTAAAAGGGAAATCATATTGCGTCTATTTAGGTTTCTTGTTGCAGTAAAAAATTACAATTGCAACACCAAACAAGGTTTTTGCAATTCTAAAACTTTGTTGCAATAGGCACAAGCTATTGCATCCACATTAGAGTTTCTGTTACAATAATCATCTATCAATCGCAACACCACTGAAATTTATTGCAACATTAAAAAATTGTTGTAAAAACACTAATCAAAAGCAACCATTTCAAATATAGTTGCAATAATATCATACTATTACAACGAAAAAATAGTGCTATTGCAACTCCAAAGTGACGTAGCAATAACTCCAAATAATTGCAACCCAAGCCCAATATAGTTGCAATAACATACCCATATTGCAACCAAAAGTCACACCTAAGCAACACTTTTAGTTCGTTGCATTATAGGACCATATTGCTACCGTTTTGAACAAATGTTGCGATATGACCCCCCTATGGTAACCAAAATAGTGGCGTTGTACATGTGTAGCGTGGCATTAGCCAAGAAACCTTGTAGTGCCATAAATATGAGGATAATTTATTTTTTGAGTATTTGATTTTTGATAAAGGGGCCAGAAAGCAAAAGAAAAAGGCATGAAAAAAATACTATGTGAGACCCATGCTGTAGCGTGGGCCCACTTGTCCTAGTGGCAGTGGGACCCACCCTAATCTTGTATTTTTCTTTTGAAAATTTATGACATTTAACAATTTTGTTAAATGACAAAACAAAATTTGTCATGATTTTGGCTTTGCTAGTGTTTGTGACGATTCTTAGTTACTCTTAACGACGAACACCTCATTTTTGTCGCTAACTTGTGTTGTATGATATAAAACGTCACAGAACCAAACATGATAATGACGAATAAGTCAAACGTCATCCGGTGTTCGTCATAAAAGGCCAATTTCTCGGAGTTTTCACCCTTTTTGTGAAAGATAAGTAGTTCCTCATTGGCTCACTCAATCGCTCAAGTGTATTTGACTCCTCACCAAAACATATTTTTGCCATGTCTTTTTGACATGCTTTTCTTTTTCTCATATTTTTGCCATGTCTTTTGACATGCTTTTCTTTTTCTCATATTTTTGCCATGTCTTTTGACATGCTTTTCTTTTTCTCATATTTTTGCCATGTCTTTTGACATGCTTTTCTTTTTCTCATATTTTTGCCATGTCTTTTGACATGCTTTTCTTTTTCTCATATTTTTGCCATGTCTTTTGACATGCTTTTCTTTTTCTCATATTTTTGCCATGTCTTTTGACATGCTTTTCTTTTTCTCATATTTTTGCCATGTCTTTTGACATGATTTTTTTCTCATATTTTTGCCATGCCACTTGGCATGCTTTTCTTTTTCTTTTGCATAGCCCATGCCTCTACTTCACAGATATTTGGAGAGGGAATCAAAGAACATGAAACTTTATTTATAGAATGGATGATGGCATGGCTTGGAATAAAGCATGTGCTCCCACAAGGTTTAGGTTCATTTTTACTCATGCCAAATAACTCAAGTACAATCTAGCAACTAGTTGAAACAAAGTACTTGCAAGATTAATGACAGAGCAACTATTCATCATTTCCAAGGTGAGAGGCATATGATTCATTCCATGCATAGTTGGGAGTTATTTTTATTCAAGGGAAATGTTGATTAAGGGAAATATTTTTGGTCTTTTTATCATTTTTTTTCAATGCAACTAATCATGAAGGGAAATGGAGGAAATCAAAGTGCTGAGATTGTTCGAGCGTACCTGGTGGGGGTCCTCCCCCAAGCTAGGACTTCTCACTGGTAGGGGTTGAGCCTTGAGAGGTACTGGCTCAGCTGCTCCGCTTGCTCGTGGACATCTTGCTGGATAGACGCCACCATCCCTTCATTCTCCTGATGGTACTGAGAATGACGGGCTAGTGTGTCCTGTATCTCTCGGGTACGGTCGTCGATGACATCGACTCGGTCGGAGATGTAAGACAGCTCCCAGCCGTAGTCGAAGCGCGCGGACTGTGAGTATCCGGGGTAGTATGGTTGGGAGGTATGGTCGTACCCCCCTGCATACCGACTCCCGGACCACGCAGAGTCCGTATCCTGGCCGTACTCCCAGCGTCCTGAGGCGTAGTAGTTCGGGTCCTGGTACTGCCCGGAGCCTCCTGCTCCGGACGTCCCAGCACCGGTGTACGTGTCGTAGGCGGCCTCGAAAGCGGAGGTGTGTCGGTGTGGCATGGATGGTGCATCTTCTGGCTCCTGTGAGGTGGCGAGCCCGGCATCACGCCTGGCTCGTCCCCTCGTAACTGGTCCGTCACCTGCAACGCTGTGCCGAGCGGGCTCTCTCCAAGGTGGAGAATCGTCCGACTCGGTCCTCAACTGAAGGGTTAGTTTCGGCGTGGTATACAACTTTAGTGCTGCACAAGGCAAAGGCACTTCAGTTGTATAGCCATGGTAAATCATAGCCAGTGTTGCATCGGGCGTCCGCCGTATCATGTGCGCTGCACAAAGTGCTCGGCATCCACGACGGAACGCGCTGTCTCGATGTACGTGAGCCGGGCGCATTGGAGGACGCCCAGATGGTTGGCAAGGCGAGTGACTAGAGAAGTCATCGCCATGCTACCCGTACGAGAGATGTGAGACAGCCAGTGAGAAACCATATCTTTAACAGGAGAATAAGGAATTTGCTTACCCATGGCGTAAAGAACTCGCAACTCGATGGTGTTGACGGGGCGCAAATCTGCCCGGAGGAATACCGTCATAGACACCCAACGATGCATGAAACGCAAAGTGGGGTTATGGATACTGTTCGTGCGGGGCGCATGACAGTTGGTACTCCCCGAAATCTTTTTCCAAAAGCCTACCCTACCAAACCTTTTCAAAGCCTTGCTCGGGTCTAAGGAACAACGACATGCAAATCCGAGACCCGAGCTCAAATCCCTCCAAGAGCAGAAGAACTCTTGGTTGAAAAATCGGAAACGAATCCCCCCAGACTCAGAAACCAAAGTTGAAAGAAATTCGATGGTAAGTAGGTACGAACCTTGTTCATTGATGTGCCAGAAATTTTCCCAGCCGATGGCCTGGAAATCCTCTTCGAATTCTTCATCCATTCCCGTGACCCTGAGCAGGTCCTGCTCAAAGACACGGGTGTGCTCGAACGTCTTCAGCCGCAGCTCGTTGAAGGTGTTCCGTTCCCTCTCCGACCTGAGGTTGATGTCGTTCTCGCTCAAGAGCTGCCTGGCGGGGGGTGTGGCATTGCCCCACCCCGAGCCGGCTGCCTCGTGCTCATCCGTGTCCATCCGGCTTGAGCCTCGGGACGGAGCTGGGGAGCTCCCAGCATCGTCCGTACGGCGGTTAAGCCGGGTCGAACGATGGAGCGCGGCAATGAACTTGACATGTTCCTGCAAAAGGTTTGTGCAAAAACAACTACCCGAAGGACTGAATATAAGTGGTTAGCACAATAAAATCAAGTCAGTCGTTCGAGAAAGTTAGTCGTTCTTGTGGGGATGAAAACCTCCACAAAAGGTTAGTCGTTCTTGTGGGTGTCGGTGACCACCACAAAATCGTCCAAGATTTCAGCACAACGATCACAACAAAAGCAAAATATTTTTTTGGGATTTTTCTCTAGAGATGCAAAAGAACTAAACTTGAGCTAGAACTTTGGAAGAACTTGAGCACAAGAACTTGAGCAAAGAAGTGAGAGAGAGAGAGAGAGCTCCTAACCGAGATTTTTCAGAATATGAGAGTGTGTAGGAACAAGCAAGCACCCCCCCAGCATTTATAGGCCAAGGGGAGGCAGGTCCCTGGTTCGGCCGAACGGGGTTGTTCGGGCGAACCAGGCCCTGGTGGCCTGGCCACTTCTCCCTGAGTGGAGAGCCTCCCCTTGCTGGTATCCAACCAATTTTTGTGTGGCCACAATTTTCCAAGGACATGTGAGTGGTTTGTGTTAGGTGAGATGCAAAATTGACATGACCAAAGTTGGATTAGTGGAGTCACCCCCATGCTGCCATGTTGGTGATTATTGGTGAGTGTGCAGCCATTTTAGTGGGGTAGACATGTTTGTTGCTGGTTGGTGGTGATGGTAAATAATTGGAGATGTTCTAGAAGGAGTGAAAATGATAAAAGTTACCAATTACACTCATCCTAGGCAAAAATTTCAGCATATGTCCAATTATTTTAACCAAGCTTGCAAAATTTTCTACTCTCTCTCAAATTTTTATTCAAGTGGTTCATTTATTTTGGAAAGGGAAACATGCAAATGCAATTGGAAATAAAAATTTGGAAGGGAAATATGAGATACATACCGGTTTTCCTCGCGGCGAGAGCTCAGCTTTTAAGTCCGCGAGCGGGACTCCTCCTGTCTTCAGTTGCTCTTGTCATCGTCCGGTCCCGGAGTGGATGACTCGGACGATGCAACCTTCTTCCGCCACATCTTCTTGTTCTTCTTCTTCGGCGTGGTGGCGGTGGGATCGGTGTCTCTGGAGAATTCCAGAGGGCTTGTCTTCCTCGTATTTCTTCACGAGGCGGTCCATTTCTTCTGCGCTCACTTGTTCCGTCGGTCCGTACCACTCGGCTGCTCTCCACCGAGTATCTCCAGCTCTCCACTGATGAGAGCCTTGAGGAAACACTCGGCGCTCCTCTGCTCCGGTGTAAGTGGTTCTACCTTCTTTTCTCCGTGGTTGGAACTTGAAGTACGTCAACCTTCCGTCGATACGGAACGAGACTTCTCTCGCATCCATATCGATTCTAGCCCGGGGGTGTTCAAGAATGGTCGGCCCAGGACAAGGGAAAACGAGTGGTCGTTTCCCGTGTCGAGGACAACGAAGTCCACAGGAACGTAACGTCCCCAAATGCGGACCGGTACATTTTCGATCACCCCCTCGGGGTAGCGGACAGTTGAATCCGCAAGCTGGACCTGGGCAGTAGTAGGAGATAGAGTAGGGTAGCGTAACTTTTTAAATAATACCTTAGACATGATGTTGACGCTGGCCCTCAGATCACAGAGCGCATCATCAATGCGACGATTCCAGATCGTGCATTGAATGATGGGTACTCCGGGATCTTACTTCCGGTCCGGAGAGGTCTTGATGATCGCCTTCTTTGCAGCTCTCGGCAGGTGGTCCATCTTGGTGTTAGCACATGGATATTCGAGACCTTCCCTGCATGGTTAGTACGGAGAATACTACGAAACATCTTACCCTGTCTCATAGTAATAGCATTCACTGTTTCGAGGGGAGGTTCGGGTTGCACCGGAATCTTCCCCGACTCAGTGACAGGAACAGCAGCAGCTAACTGAGCAACTTGAGTTTCTATCATTTTATTAAAGATCAGTTGATTTTTCATGGCAGAAGCGAATGATTCCATCCTAGAGTCTATGTTTTCCAGAGTTTTATCATTAGCAGAAAGCTTCTTACTAATATTTTCAGTTATTTTCATCTGGTTAAACACAAGATCTCTAAGAGACGGCTGATTATTGAAATTGCTGGAATTGAAATTGTTACCTTGAGGCCTCTCGAAGGGGAGGTTTGGGCGCGAATTCCAGCCTTGATTGCCGTAGTTGTTCGGTCGGTACCCGTTGTTGTTGGAGTTGTTGACGTAGTGGGCATCTTCTCGCGTTTCGGGGCAGTCATTCCCCGAATGGCCAGTGTTACCACAGACTTCGCAGGTCATGCGAGCGTCCATGGCTTGCACCGTTTCTTGAGCAGGGGCCTCCAGCTTCTTCATCAGGAGGTCCATCTTGGCAGCGAGCATGTCCAGAGCTTACACTTGGTGAACTCCTCGGGTCTTTGGTTGAGTCCGGTCATCGGACCAGCCTTGGTTCTCAACCATCTTCTCTATGAGGGCCTTCGCACGACTCTCCTCAAGAGAGAAGAACGAGCCTCCAGCAGCAGCATCCAGGTACTCACGGGCAGAATTTCTCAGCCCGTGATAGAAAGTTTGGATTATGAACCAACTCTGCATACCATGGTGAGGACAAGCAGAAATATAGTCCTGGAGGCGATCCCATGCCTCCGGGACTGTTTCATCTTTTAACTGCTGGAAACTAGCAATTTTGTTCCGGAGGGCGTTGGTTTTCCCAACCGGAAAGAATTTTAGCAAGAAAGCGCTAGTGCATTTATCCCAGGTATCTATTGCTTCGCGGTTAGCATAAAACCATTGCTTCGCCTTGCCTAATAATGAGAATGGAAATAAACGAAGGCGAATGGCATCGATACTTACTCCGCGGATGGTGAAGGTGTTGCAAATCTCCAGGAAATGCTGGAGATGAGCATTGGCATCTTCGTGTGGCTTGCCGCAGAATGGGCTAGCCTGTACCATGTTGATGAGGGCTGGCTTCAGCTCGAAGCTACCATCTCCGACTGGCGGAGCTGGTCCGACACGTACGTTCTCGCTTGATGGAGCGGAGAACTCACGGATCGTCTTGGTTGCCATCCTCGATGTAGCCTGGTCAACGACGGGAAGGACTGGGTTCGTCGGAAGGAGTTGCTTCTGAGGAGGTACAACACGGGGTCGTACTTTCCTCACAAATGACTCCGGATTTTCTTGGAAGTTTGACGGTAGTTGGAAACCAGTCATGCACTGCTCTGTTCCACAAAGACCAACGAACAGAGCAAGGATAAACCCGCTTGAGTAGCGGTACTCAACTAAGATAGCATGGATGATGGCATGATTTTTGCTAACTCCCAAGAGGTATCGTAATTTATATTTCCGCAGGGAAGCTTTGGCAAGACTACTAGTGAACAGATATTCGAGACTATCAGAGAGGGGTACACGACTAAACAAGACAGGGGATAAATGGTATTTGGATAGGAGTGGATATACCGGACACACAGCTCAAGGGATACTTGGATAGATGAGAGAAGGTATAGATAGTTGGGAGGACAACGAGAAGAGATAAAGGATTCCTGGGTACTCTATCTATCTAGGCCAAGTGGTTAGAGATACAGTGGCTAAAGAGCCAGCACTAGTAGGTCTGGAATAAGTCTACTGTCTTTCTTGGGGACTATAGAGCCTCCGACACACAGAAAAGGATGAGAAGGGGTGCCGGTTACCCTAAAGGGTGCAGGCGGCCGCAAGGGCGCGATGAGGTCTTAATGGGATCCATTGGGGAACTATGGTACAGAACCGGCAGGATGGGCGGTGCCGGCGGAGCACGGCCGCGCCAACTAGGGCACCCGTCTAGGAACCACTCCTACACAGATCAATAACTACTTACTCCGCTAGCAGAAGCAAGCACCCTCGTTACTACTCTTGGTGACAATTCACCTCAAGTACTAAGCAAGAACGAAGAACCAATAGAGGCAGAGACTTAAGCAAGAACTAGAAGCACTAAGAACTAGAACCGACTATAGTCTAAACACGATATAGAAGCAACTAGCAAGTAGAGGCAACTATATAAAGCACAAGTAGAATAAAGTAGATACTAGATTGATAACTTGAATGTCATACAAAAGATAAAGTAAAAGATACAAGAGCTAATACCAGAGCTTCTGAAGACGACTCCGGAACCTCCGAGGCACAGCTCGACTCGACTCTAACTCCCAACTAAACTAACCTACTCTACTAGAAATGAAGTGGAAGAGCTCCTTGGCTTGAGTGGTGTGTGTTACAAGTGTGAACTAGGGGCCTATTTATAGCTTCCAGGGTCGGTTGAGCTTTGTTCCCGCGGATTGATGACTTGGCATGGGTCCGGTTGAGTTGGCGGGAGTTCTGCGTGGCTTGCACAGTCACGGATGACTTGGCAGTGACGTGGACGGCTTCTAGTGGCCTGTATGGCTATGGGGGATAACCGGCCGAACATGTCGTTCTGCCGTTTCTGTCATTTCCGATCCCTATAGCACGTGTTTCGTGATATTGTACCTGCAAACATGACACTCACCAAAACTCATGGAACTTTATTAGAAATAAAACCTAAGTGCAAGGAATGTTGCATTTGACCTCATTTATCCCCGAGTATTGGTGGTCGAAATTGGGCTGTAACGACCGCCAACACCAGAGCAGTCCACGACCAAATGCGGTGCTGGGGGAGGCCGGCCACGGGCCAGGCCCAGTTCGGCCGAACCGCCCCCAAGTGCCAACCGCCTCCCAGAAGCCATCCAGGCCGTCCAGGACAGAGGCGGTGGATCTGAGGGGTTCGGCCGAACCGACCTGTTCGGCCGAACCGCCTCTCTCCGCCCGAACCGCTAGGGAGCACCCCCCTGGTCCCTTGGCGATTACTCCATCCAACCGTCATTGAAGACTATAAATAGAGGGTCACTTTCACTTGTAAACACACACCAAGCCAAGGAGCTCATTTCCACTTTCATTCTAGTAGAGTTAGGATAGTTTAGTTGGGAGTTTGAGTCGAGCTTGTTTGTGCCTCGGTGAGCTAGCTGTGATGATAGCCATGTTTGAGTGATCAAGTCTTCAGAAGCTCTGGTATAAGCTCTTGTATCTTTTACTTTTCCTTTTGCAAGACTTGAGTTATCAATATAGTTGTCTTTATCTTCTTGCCTTCATCATTTATAGCTTGCTTCTACTTTATTCTAGATGCAAATATATCTTGTTTAGACTATAGTCAGTTATAGTTCTAGTACTTGTAGACTTGTTTAAGTCTTTGTCTTGGCTGGTTCTTCGATCTTGCTTGATACTGGAGGTGAATTGTCACCAAGAGTATTGACAAGGTCGCTTGCTCTTGCTAGCGGAGTAAGTAGTTGTTGACTAGTGTAGGAGTGGTTCCTAGCCTAGCCAGTGGCCTTAGATTATTTCCGTCGCAACGGAGGTGGTGACAGCCCTTTCGGTCTTCGTAGCCCATCACGTTAGTTCCGGTCCGTAGGATCCCCCAGTGTGGAGATGGTGGCACCCCTTCTCATCCCTTTCTGCGTGTCATAGGTTCTATTGTCCCGAAGCTAAGACAATAGAGTTAACCCGGATCTTCCAGTGCTGGCTCTATAGCCGTTGTATCTCTAAGCCAGAGTAACTTAGGTAGATAAAGTATCCATGAGTCCTCTATCTCTTCTCGTTGTCCTCCCAACTATCTATTCCTTCTCTTATCTATCCGAGCCTCCCTTGAGCTGTGTGTCCGGTATATCCACTCCTATCCAATACCGTTATCCCCTGTCTTGGCTAGTCGTGTATCCTTCTCTAATAGTCTCGAATATCTGTTCACTAGTATTCTTGCCAAAGCTTCCCTGCGGAAATATAAATTACGATACTGCGGGATACTCCCAGGTGAAGTGCTACAGCGGTGATTCTGTGTGCTTGCAGAATATTCACATATTTTACTAGCCATAAGGAAAACCACTGAAACACTCCTTACCCTAGTACCAGGATTCTCAATTCTGATATTGGATCGTAAGAAGTGCCAACACTTAATTAGAACTTGACCCACTAAAACTTGAGTTTTGTAGTTCACCTTTTTTAGATAATGGATAATAAATATCCGGCCTTGACTATGATGGCTACGGCCCCAAAATTACAAATTTTACAACACCTCTGTCTGCACACTCAAACTTTAAACAAAAGAGCACACCATATGGTTGATTATAGAATCAGTTGTAATCCTATTACTAAACCTCCAACCATGGTGTGCAAACAGGCGCTGATGTTGTAGTTCACCTAAACAACCTTCCTTGTTCATAAGCCCTCCATGTCATATATTTTCCCAACCGAGTTTGTGTAATGACCGTGGGTGACTGTGAGAGGGAGGAGAGGCCTTTGGTGTTTTACCGAAGCTCTATTGAGTGGAAGCGGTAAGTAGCATCCGGGAGAGGCAATGTGGTGTCTCACTCGAGCATGGGGAGATCCCATTGGCTATCCACGGAGTTACTTGGCCTGAGAGCAAAGCCCTTGCGTGAGCATTCCCTTGAGAGGAGCTCCAACAAGAACTAGGGGAAAACGTTGTTTTCTTATACTTTAGGATAAATTGACGTGCTGAAGTTTGCATTCTTTACGCTCTTTACATTCCGCATTATTTGTTATAATATTTTATGTATTATCTTTTCTAAAATTGTCATAAGTAGTTGATAGGATTGGAACGCTAAACTTTTAAGCGGTAGAGATAGAATTACATAGAAAAATCTAGTGTATATTTAGATAGAAATTAGAATAGATTTTCTGTTTAGGCTTGGTCGCTTGGAGCCATCTATGCTTGAAGCCGGCCTTAATTGTTAAGAAGACCTAATTCATCCCTTGTTACAATGTCACGGACACTTCAAATCCATTTATGGATTCACGTTGGATCCATCGGCTTGCACCCATGTACTATATACTAGGGCAGCAATGACTTCTCCATTAATAATTGAACATGTCTTAAGCTGCGGCCAAATTAGAGGTCAGGGTCCACAACTCCTCCTCCCTAAACAGTTGATCCTTTAGAAAAAAATAGTAAAGAAATTGGACGTTTGTTCTACACACCGCTGCCTCATAAACATCATTACACACCGGATGGTCTACCGATAACCTGTTCATGTCGGGCATCTCTGTTTCGAATCATTCCCTTCTTGCTTCATTCCTCACACTTCGCATATACGTCCGGACAGGAATGCAGATGCGAAATCTTGAGAATCCACCAATGCCTTATATCCACTGGATGATGGTCCCACGGTGAAGGCCGAGGATGCCGGATTATCAAATGTTCCCAAAAAACGTGGGCTGAGCCACTATTGATTGTCAACAACATATATTCACAGAAGATAGGGCACATCAATACAACATCAGCATCATACCAAGTGACCTGTAATTTTGCAAATTAAACATATCAGATGTGACATGCACGATAAGATTCTGATAGGAAAATATCAGTTATAGATTTCCAAACATCAAAGCTTTAATGGAAAATGCATGATCTTCTAAGCATACCTAAGTTCCTCAAATTCAAATTAAGCTTCTTCAGTAATATCAGCTACTTCTGTCTGAAAAGATGGCAACCATATCTCAATACGACTCCCTCCAGTGCCTATAACTGCATCAAGCCTTCGAGGTGATATCACACGCAAAACACATCCATAATTCTCAAGTACCTCACGCGCAACAGTTAATCCTGCAATGAAGTTCCACGTCATGTTATCTTCAAGCATATTGTCCGCAAGGAGGTCTGATCCAAATGGGGCTAGGGAGCGCATTTGAGTCTGCAAGGGACAAATAAAGATAATCAGAAACTCAACTGCCAGCGATGAAGCATACATACTGTGAAATGTAAAGGTCATTACATAGTTTGAAATTAAAACAATACAAATTTCACCATGATTCCAGATTCAGGCGAGGCATGAGAGGAAGATGTAGAGGAAGCAGAAACAACAGCAGGAGTGACCCCAGGGACAATACAATGATTGAATATCACAATGTAGCTTTCCTTAACTAAGAGATCAAGTGTTGTTATCCTTTTCTACAAATAGTATGGGGGTCCTCACAAGTCAAGCATGGAACGGGATTAGAAAGCCTCTCTTATGTATCAATTGGAGTATTGGACACCAGTCCTCTTCCCATTCCATGTGCACCCTCCTATTCTAGTGCTGCTCTTCTACAGGTGTTAAATAATTATTTTTTTAACATGATTTCCAGCTCATGCACATGCTGTAACTGTTATACATATGACTCAACTCTGTCATGTTTGCACTCTTAACCACTCCTGAAACCACAGATTTCCACATGCTAAGTTAAAAACAGTTCAGAGTTCACCTGAAAATTGAAATCAACATGCCTTTGCCAAGCAAGAAATTTCATAAAGACAATTTGGAAGATACAGTCTTGTATTGATAAACCAAATAAACTAATTATGCCACATATTTGTCAGCCATTGCTAGAAACCTCTATAATAAGGAACATGTTTATTTCTATTTAGAACATGCAGACCAATGCTGTAGTAGTATCGTCTGACAATCAAGCAGGTGCACTTTTTTCTTAATGAGTTTTAGCTTTGTTCTTCTCTTACCATGTATTGCATGTCAGGCCCATCGTCATCAATGACCACGAGAGTCCCTCCTGCAGGTGCTTCACCTGCATATATTTGAACTCTTCCACCATGCAGTGTACGTAGAAGAGCTCCCTCTATCAGATTACTCAAGGCTTGTCTTAAAGCAGATTCCTCAACGGCAACATGAAGTGGATGTGAAATTCCTGTTATATCTAATGTGCGTTGCTGCTTATAAGCAAGTGGTAATGCTCCTGCAACTAAATCTTTCAGCACATCACAGAGATCACATGGTCTGCCTGACAACAAAAAGAGAATAATAACTGACACACAGGGGCGGACCCAGGGCCCGGCGAGCCTGGGCAGCCGCCCGGGCTCCTGGCACAAAAGACCTTCTCCGTGTCCGTAGAAATCAGCAGTACATGGTCATATATAACTTGTTCTGTAGATAGAGACCAGAAGAGAGAGAGAGAGCTGCCGTGGACTTTGCCCGGGCTCCGTGCACCGTCTGGGTCCGCCACTGCTGACACATGATATAACATTGAACTCAGGTGGAGCATCTCATAGTTTCAGATGTCAACAAACAAATTTTAGGTGCAAACAGAGAGACAGAGTAAATGTAAAAAAGACAAACTTGACATAGACCCAAATAAAAGCATTTTACACAAAGCGACCATGCAGAGCTGAATATGTAATACCATGAGTTTGGCAAGAGGTTGGAATATTTTCTCAATTTATTGTCATTTAAGATCGATGAAGGGAAAAGACGAGGTGAATGAAAATTTAAAAGAGATACATCAATATGAGCAATATAATAAAAATGAAAGGTAAAACAGAATCAAAAGCTCGGAAACATCTTGTTAGGATATAACAAAGAAAAGTATTACCACAACTGGCGCCACAATCCGTGGCTGCCCGTTTTTCAGGCTGGTGGAAACGAATGATTAGATCAGCCCCAAAGGAGTCCAACAAGGGACTCAATTCCTTGGTAATTTTGGTAGCCTGGGAGCTGTGGAAACACCGTAATGCCTGTATTTTTGAGGGGAAGAGACCGAGCATTCAAGAAGTACTCAAGGCAGTTTGCTTGGAAGGGGGTCTGTGGTGTATGGCAGGGGCATCTAAGCTCATGGAGTTGATGCCCAGGTCGCTGCTCACCATGGCTTAACAGCCTGGGTGTTCTGCTGGTCGTCACTTTATTTCTATCATGGCGATTTTATAGATTTATGGGGAGGGGGGGGGGGGGGGGGGGGGTGTGTGAGGGGTGCCATCTCTTGGCGCCTAGTGTGGTCTGTCTAGACCGTTGTACCTTTTTTCTACCTTAATGAAATGACGCGCAGTTCTCCTGCGTGGTTCGAGAAAAAAAAAGAAAAGTATTACCTAGCATCTTGTTGTTGCAGAGGAGCTAACCATAGAGGTGGCATAGGCATCACCATGTCGTGGTCATCAGAGTTTAGAGCTAACACTGGATCTACTTTTCGTGAATCATTGCCATGTAGTGATCCATAATCCGATAAAGCTCTTGAAGGATGTGTTGACCCCTGAATTTTCTTTAAAGTCTCATCACTGCTTCTGACTATGTTTGCCTATTCAGATGAAATATGACAATTTAGCTGGATAGGAGACATATGACAAAAAGAAAGGAATCTCTGATACCCCTTGTAGCTGTTTGACAAAAGGTGATCGGTATATGAATAGAGTTAAAAATCAAGGGATTTTACAATAAATTTATAAGGCCCATTTTTTTCTTATACTTCATGAGGATTATCAATCTTAAAGTTTGTTTCCATACGAGCTATTTTACCTAATATTGTCTTCATAAAGAAAAAAACACTTCCATGGTGCCAGAGGTATCTAACTCAAATTAGTTACCTATTATTTATTAACGTTTAAACTGGGAAACTAATGTGGTGACCGAACTGTCCTTATCTATAGTCACACCCTTCTAAGGGAAACAAGAATTCAAGAGTTCTTGTCCTCTAGACATCGTGATCCTTAATATCTATCTGCAGCCTATTAGAGAATCTCCAACATTCATTGTCGGCTAACTATAAAGGAGCTAGCTATAAGGGAGTCCCTATCAGAATTTTTTTTTTACAAACATTAAGGAGACGTATGTTAGCCCAAATAGGATTTTCATTTCATCGCAACCATACATGGCAGGTTTAGGAGGGTATATATAGCCACTATGGTACAATTTTAACCAGCCCCTTGACTCTTAACTAATGACTCTTTTAGGTGCTGAAAAACATATTATATGCACCAACTACTAGTACTAGTAGATACATGCACACACAAGACTTATTTCTAACAATCTCCCCCTAAATCTTGTGCAGCTACTTTGAGGTAGTTTGAGTTATGCCGATCCTTGCTCACAGTTTAGAAGATCAGCGAGCTGGTCTTGGATCTTGGGCGCTGGTCCTCCCGAATGACGTTAGGAGGTCTGCCGTAGTCGGAGCACATGGTCTTAAGCGTTCGCGGTGTGCGGTGCCTGCTGCAAGCCGTTGAGGGGTAGCTGGTGGACGTATACCTTCCCCTTCAGGTTGCGATGACAGGGAGGGATATCAGCCACTTCCCTGGTCGGGTTCTTCTGCTTCATTGCGGGCACCATGCCGCGTGTCCCTCCGCCTAAGTGAAGGTTGTGCCCAGAGGAGTAGATGCTTGCACGGGAGAGTGGGGCATAGCCAACGGTCTCGATGGTGGAGAGCTTGCCGGAGTCGATGGAGACCCGAGTACTGGGGTACGTAGGCTTGGTGGAGAAGACGAGCTAGCAACTCCCCCATGTCCCTCGAAGTGGAGGTACTCGACATTGATGTCGCTGATCGTCGACGTTGAGCTGTCGACCACCGCCTTGCCTCACACCATCTCCTTGGTGCCAATTTGCGCCACCTTCGAATGGAGGATGTAGAGCCAGTTGCTCCCCCTAACCACCTTGGCCAGGAGGTGCTGTCGTCGATCCCAGATACGAAGCACTCCGCTGTCGATCTCCACGCGTGAGCCATTCTCATCCAGCTGCCCGAGGCTGATGATCGAGTTCCATAGCGCGGGAATGTAGTAGACGCCGGTAAGCAGTCGGTGCTCGCCAGTCTTGGCAACGAGGACGGTAGAGCCGATGCCCTTGACGTCCTCAGCCAAAGAGTCGCCAAACTAGATGGAGCCGTGCATGTTCAAGTCGGAGAACTCCCGGTGCCTGTTCATGTGGTGTGTGGCACTACTGTCCAGGAACCAGCCGTCAATTTTGTCGTCGCTGGCCTTGCCGAGGAAGACATGTGCACGTGGCTCGTCGAGGTGGAGAAGAGCAGTCACGGCCAGTGCCGCGGAAAGTAGCTCAACGGTCCCGTGAGCCAGGATCAGAACCGATTCCTCGCCCTCCTCAACATGTGAGACGTGAGCCTAGCCGCATCTCGACTGCTTGTAGTCCCTGGCCCAATGGCCAGTCTTACCACCGTTGTAGCATGTATTGTCTCATGCCACATCACGCTCGCCGGCAGGGATGTCCTTTATGTCTCCACATGCGCCGCCACAGCGCCTCCTCTCACCTTGGACGACTTGCGCGGCTTGCACTTGCGGTCCCTCTTCTGCTACGCCTGGCGGGCGAGCCACCTCTCCTCAATGAGGAGCTGGCCACCGATGGTGACCTCCCCGCTAGAAGAAGGGTCGTCGCGGTTGTCGACCGCCTTGAGCCGCCCCGTCAGCTCGGAGAAGTCCAGCAATGTCTCGATGGAGATGGCCAGCTGCGAGTACTTCTTGGGTACGACACACAAGAGCTTCTCGACAGCTCTCTCCTCAGTGATGTCGTCGCCGCCGTACCATGCCATCTATTGCTTCAGGCTGGGGAGGCGGAGGGCGAAGTTATCGACTTCCTCGCCCGGCTTGAACGCCAAGTGGTCCTACTCCTGACAAACCCTCTGGAGTGTGGACCTGTGTACGAGGTCACTGCCAATGTGTGACGCGGCAATGGCGTCTCAGGCAGCCTTTGCAGACCTCTTGTCCACGAGGCCTCTTGTTCGCAAGGTGGGATACCAACTCCATCGAGACTGCAGCGAGGAGTGGCTCCAACGCTCGCCGGTCCTCGTGGTAGTCGACGTCGCCGTGCCACACTGCGTTCCACATCTGTCGCACCTCCAACTTCATCATCATCGAGCTCCACTCGGAAAAGTTGGTGTTTGGGAGCATCGGCCACGGCGTTCTCCCCGTCTCACGGACGATGGTTTGGACGATGGGAGAACCATGCCGACTGGGTGGCCACGGTGCCGCTCCGGAGAAGTAGAGCCATGCCGGACCCTCGGAGGTGTCCGCACCAACTGCTAGTTACTAGTAGATACATGCACACACAAGACTTATTTCTAACAAGGTAAAATTTTAGCTACTAAAAGTAATCAGTCTTTCAAAGCTATTTAGACAGACTACTAAATATATAGTAACATGTGAGACCCATGTTAACTTTAGAGATTGTATTAGACCTAGACTACAGGAGAGTTGCTTGTAAGGCCTAAAGCCCCAACAGTAGCCGAGGATACTCACACATAGAAACACTTTAATTACGTGGTGGATTGGTGCTGCAAATGCTTACAACTTTTTTGATTTTGTTCTCTACTTATGCACAGCCAAGAGCTCCAAAGCTAATAACCACAGCCATTACTACCTTGATTGGCTTATTATTGTCACTAACTAGCAGCTAGAAAATCTGCTACCTAGACAAACTGAACCTGGACATACGCAAACGATTACTGCTAACATTGCTGTCTTTTGTGTTGTGCTTAACATGAAGCGGAGATGACATGGCACAGAGACATGTAGCTCCATTGGTCGTGATTCTCTTACATCGTACTTGCTAGTTTACAGATTACCAAAGCTAGCCTCTCAAAGGAAAAGGAAAAGAAAAAAACAAGCTACGAAATGAGACAATCTAGAAATACAAAATTTCGCTAGTAAAAGTAAACTTTAAATGCTACCTTAGTCACATACACAGCATCTTGAATTTGTTGCAAAGCATCTTTCAGGTGATCACCTTGGATGACAATATCTTCAATAATATCAAAAGGAATCTATAAAGCAAGAAAAATATTAGATTAACCAGAAAAATACATGTGACGGGCTAAAAATTTGCCTTTTTGTAAGCAGAGAAAACTAAAAGTCTTAAAGGACCTCAGTTCTCTTGACATGAACGGATAACATCTTTGCAAGAGCTCGAATATTAGAGAGTTGCCCCCGAATCTGCAAATGATTTTTTTTCAAGGATAAATTATGTAATTTTTTCAATCAATATTTTTTTGAGGATGTAACTTACCTGTTCTACTAAGCCACTCATTCTAACATTGTTTTGCCAGGAAGTTTGTTGAAGCAAATATGCTTTCTGCAGATGGTGAGGTTATGTAAGCAATGGGAAATCTTATCATGCTTGAGGACATGAAGAGGAGCAATCATGGTTTGATATTGCCCTCAATAACTCAGTTTTTTTACTTTTTTAACAGAAATCTGATGAACGCATGATTTGTGTGAACAGAAATGAACATCTGACGTATGTCCATGACATAAAGAAGGTGATACAACATAACTGCAATGCAAATTGCTTGTCTTGCTTGATGGACAAATGAACGTCAGAACGAGTACAAGCATCGTTTTGCAGCTACAGAGCCTACTTAAAAAAGCCTGTTTGTTATTGATTAAAAACTTCGGTAGCTCCTTCCCTATTCCAAGTACATGAGTATATAAATCTTTGGGATCCACATAATAGTTATTTGTATGTTTTTCTCAAAGCTTAACGTATATAAGTAGTATGACTTGCATGTATCACTAGTAGTAATTGTTAAATATTATCCGACAAAAATGAATGAAGTACCTGGTCCATAACATAAGCCATTGCCAAAGTCCGAGAAATCAGAAGAGCGCTATTCTTCCATTCATTTACAAGCTGAGAATAATTATTTGCCTGATCACCACAATTTTGGACATCATAGGCTTTAAATTTAGTATATGGAGTTATCTCAGATGACTTGTCCATGAATGTACTAGATGGTAACTGAATATCAGAAGTATGAGAGTTCATGGCACGCCCACCATGTAGTTCTGGAAGCTCTGCAACAAGGAAGCCAACAACAAAGGGATGTTTCACCATCGGAAGAACTATAGCTCCAAATTCAGTTACTACTTCCATCTGCAGTATATGTGTGAGATAAGTACGATGAAAATATGATGAGCGGAAGCAGCAGAGAACAATTCTTCTTGCTCTATAAACTGCCAGGGCGCCTACTAATCATGGTTTCTACAACCGGATGTCATAGGGTCAACTGATGGCTTATGGGAATGATCAGTGTGGCTCATCAAAGCTAGAAAATAATTGTTTGTGAAATAAATTAAAAAGGGCATAATTAATGACCTAATATGAAAGGTATTATAGAGGAAAAGCCCGAAGAGTAATTTATCGTCCCAAACTCCCCATTGAGCATTTTTCTCATTTCCCCACTACTTAATCATGAATCTATATCAATAAGCTAAACGATCTCATGACACTCCAAGAATAGCATCCTAAGAAATGCTTACGAGATTAATGACAATGTGGTTGGAGGGGGTTGTAAACGATGACACAAAGTATGAAATAAATAAGACTGCACAGTATAAGAAATAGATGGTGGTTCAATTGGAAGAAACCAAAATTGGCGCCACAACCGAACATTACAAATGGGTCCAAACTTAGTTGATCTGGCTGGTTTTTGACTGAACCACTCTAAACTGGGATTCACTGAAATATAAGGCAAGTAGAAATATTATGCTTCCCTGGGAATTGAGCTTAAGACATGGGGACACAGTGAAGAGGAGCACCAACAACCTATACAACTGAGATGTTATACTACATAAAATTATACTTAATAATTTATTCAACCACCAGCTGGAACAATGAATGGTGGTAAAACCATTGAACCAGCATCCACACCAGATCAACTACACCGTTAATTTTTTCATACCTTGGATACAAGTGGCTAACTGCAAAGGAGAGCTAGTTTAAATGGTTTGGTTATGGTTTTGGTTCCTTTGCCTGTCCAGTAAAGTAAAACATCAACAACATACTGTTTTAACCTGTATCCCCTCCCCCCTCGGACATAATCTCAAACCCCAGCAGTGCAGTTGAGCAATCTGCTGGGGTTCTACTGACTATGCTACTATTACAGGAAAGACAATGGACCAATTACCTGTTGTTTTACTAGAAAAGCTTCTGCTGCTCTTAGTCCAGCTGATATAGAAAAATTACCAACTAGGACAACGGTATCTCTTTCAGGAACATTATTAATTCTAGGATACAAAGCAACTCGGCGTAGTTCAAGCTGATCCATAATATAACTGCCAGCAGGTCTCACATAGACCTTTAAAATACATAGTAACAGATAAATATTAATCATGGGTGCTTAAACAAGCTCAAAGATAGAACGACAAGATAGCCCAAGGTGATATTATTCAAAATCAACAGGAAATTAACAATTTAAGTTAACCCTTGTCTTGTTGCAATACATATGGATAGGGGCTCGGCCCTCGAACTCTAAAAAAAATAACAATTTAAATTGTGGTTTACCTATTAATCCACAACAATTCATTGGCAACCAAAAATCAAATTTGATCATACTTTTTGGTATTTCCTAAACTGTATTATGTACCATTCGTTCTTTAAAATGACCCCAGTAGTTGGCAGCAATTGTTCTGTAAACCGCACACAAATTACGCATAATAACTGCATGAGTCGGTGCTTACAGAAAGTACGGCATCGCGGGATACGACCATCCGGAACATCTCGAGCTGCTCCGCGCAGAGCCGGCGAAAGTCGGCGCTCGGCTCCGCCAGGCTGCCCTCCTCGCCGTGCGGCCCCTCCTCCGTCTCCCCAGGCCGCACGCGCCTGAACCGCACAGGCGACGCGTTCGAGGCCCGGCGAATGGCAGCCGCCAGTGCCGCCGCCGAAGAGGGTTCCAGGTTATCCTCATCCTCCTCGCCGCCCACCCCCTGCCCTGCCCCTTCCTCTTCCGCCGGTGATGCGACGTGCCGTAGGGGCGAGTGGGCGCAGGCGCGGCGAGCAAGGAGCCCGTGTGGGAGGGGGATGAGGGGTGGGCTGGAGAAGGATGGTTTAGGGTGGTGGGGGGCCGCCGGGGAGCACGGGCGGCGAAGGTGGAGGGGGGCGTTAAGGATCAGGACCGGCCGGCTGGCCGCCGGCGGTTTGTAGCGAGCGCTTGGGCGGCGGAAGCTGGCTGACAGCTTGGCTGTAGTGTGGCTGTGGGATGGGAAGTCAAGTGGACGGACGCCGGTGGGGCATTATCCTTCCCTCCAAATAAATAGTAACCCTGTTTACAGCATTTGAATCATTCACTTGAGTAAAAAAAATCGTAGCTTAATTTGTTTGTAGCTCACTTGTAGCGCTGAGATGGTACTTTTCTTAATAGCTCACCATAGAACAGGGTTAGAATTTATTTTGATTTATGACGACACAATTGGTTAAATACCATCTGCGATAGTATCCTTTCCGTAAGTTGAAGCTTGGGAAGTTTAATTTATGACACAATTAAAATGGGCTATAATTTGGATCTAAATAGGAAGTTTTTTTTCTTAGCCAACTACCTGCATATATGTATATTTAATAAAAAATGATAAACGACCTCCTTCCCGTGAGAACCATCACTTGCAGCTACGTAGGGGTGAATGTCGAGCCGAGCTGGCTCGTTTTAGTTCGGCTCGTTCGAGCTCGTTAGCTAGACGAGCCAGCTCGGCTCGGCTCGTTAAGGAAACGAGTAAAAATTCTGGTTTAGTTTGGCTCATTAAGCTTGCGAGCTAGAGTTAAATTTAAAATTACCATAATAATATATACAATATAAAAAATTATAGTATGTATATTGTCTTAATACCTCCAAAATCAACTCTATCATACTATGATAATAAAATAACATAATATCATCTAGAACTATGTACTCCATCCATTCTGAAAAAACTGACGTTTAGGACAAGGTTTGGGTCAAACATTGTGAATATAAATCATCAATAACCTTTAAATTGTTGAGTTTACAAATGTGAAAACTATATAAATAGATTTGTCTTAAAAAATACTTTCATAAAAGTATACATATATTACTCTTTGATAAATATTTTTAGAATAACTGGAGGTCAAAGTTGTGTTTTAGAGACCGTGTCGCTGTCCTAAACGTCAGTTTTTTCAGAACGGAGGGAGTATATTATGTATATAGTATAGATATATT
The DNA here is from genome assembly GCA_900205405.1 of Echinochloa crus-galli. NCBI lineage: Eukaryota > Viridiplantae > Streptophyta > Magnoliopsida > Poales > Poaceae > Echinochloa > Echinochloa crus-galli. The sequence goes on from OAMR01000548.1 coordinate 183,345, forward strand.
ATTATTAATTAATAATTTACTAATTAGTCTATTAAACCTTCTAGCTCGTTTGGCTCGCGAACAGCTCGCGAGGCAGCTCGAACTCGCTCATTATACTAACGAGCAAAAACTCTTGCTCGGCTCATTAGAAATATGCACCGAGCCGAGTCGAGTCAAGCCGAGCCGGCTGCGATCCGGGCGAGCCATACAGCTACATCTCAACCTAATTAGAAAGTAAGGATTATTTCTGTGGTACGTCAAGATTTTACAAAAACAACCCCAATATTTCTACAAATTTAACCCGCAGTCCTTTGGCAATTTAGCAAAAGTAACCCTGATGTTTCACTTCCGCTGTGATTCGCTCATTGCCAGCCAATTTGGGCGGGGCGTGCGCCACGACGGGGTGGGCACGGTGAGCTCGGTGGCAGGCCGAGCACCACTAAGCGGGCGGACGCCGGCGGTGGGACGAGCGCAACGGCGGGCCGAGCGCCACTAAGCGGCTTGGTGGCGATCTCGACGGCGAGGCGAGCGCGGCGACGTGAGCGGGCAGGGCGAGCTCGACGGCGGGGGCGGGCAGGCGCGGCGAGCTCGACGGCGGGGCGAGCGCATCGGACGGTGACGGCCGCGCGAACTTTCAGACAATTTTTGAACTGATGAAATCTGACAGAAAAATTAAGGTTGCTTACTAGAACTACTTGTAATGCAGAATGGGGCAACTAGAAAAACTATGACAGATGTTAGTACTTAGTAGAACTTGAACCCTTCCATTCATTAATAAAGTCCGCCACTTACATTAACCTGAGCAAAAATTTCTACAAGTCTAAAAATTATTTTATTTCTCCTTAAATTACTATACTGATGAAAATTATTGAACTCCAGTTTGAAAACATTGTTTATGAGAATATGGATGATAACTCCTTGTGGTTTCAAGTTCTATATAAAATTAATTGTCAGTTAAACTTTTCTTGTCCTATTTCTACTTATGAATATATTGGAAAGGAGTTCTTTGCAGCTAGAGTTTCCCACCTACACTAACTCCTTTGACTCTTGTGTTGTGTGAATGAAGTCCCAAATCAAAACGGTACCACAGTGTTGTTATAGAAATGGAGGAACTGATTTTGCTTGCGTAATTCCCGTAGCAACGCACGGGCAAATTTGCTAGTATACATGTAATAGAATCACCACAAAATTATCAAACTAATTTTTTCTAACTAAACCACCCAAATAGCTTTCCTAATTAAATTATCCAACTATTTTTGTCAACTAAATTATCCAACTTAGTTTTCTAACCAAATTATCCAATTAATTTTTCTATCTGATTTTTCTACCAATTTATTCTAACTAAATTTATTAGAGGGGTTTTTACTCGCTGACAGTTATAGTTGGCATTACTACTGGTTCTCGCTAAATTGGCACTTCTACCGCCACTATCAGGTAGGGGTGGTAATGGATTATGGCTCTATTACTTCTTCAAAATTCAACAATTATTTTTTGTTTAAAAACATATAAAAATTCAACCCAGTCCCCTTTGAGTATGATCCTTCACATTTCTAAGCTAAATTATTGGGCCCTTTCACTACCCCTGGTACCGGTCATGACAGAGTCCATAGTGATGTGGTGGGAAAGGCCACCTCGTGTTAGTGAATAAATATGTAACAATGCGACGGTTATCAAGACAAAGAACTTGTAGCCGAGCAAGAGGAGTTTCTCATTCCATTAACTGGCCAAATATGTTTGCAAATTTGCTGATGTGGTATAAAATTCAATGCCCATGAACCTATCCAATGTGACAGGCCTTAGGAAGTTGGCCAGTTGGGACTGAAAGTTATTGCATTATGACCAGTCACAAGAATAATATGCACACCAACAGATATTATTCCTGTGTTGAATTCAAATAATGTTTCGCCAAAAAAATAAAGAAACAATAAAATAGTGGAACATAAGAACTTTTTATGTGAGACAAACATTCTTTATTGGGAAATACTTACGTGGGGTAATCTGGTGGAAGTATTTTTCTTTGCACAAACTAATATATAAACAAATATGGAGCACGAGAAGAACATATAGTTTAAGGAAAGTGGCAATAACAGTAATATAGGAAATTTGTCGTGAGATACACAACACAAAGACAGCACAAATCTCCATGGTACCTTCCTCTTCGGTGGTGCCCTCTGGGTAAGGAGGCTGACAAAGAAGACACAATAAAGCTGGCGCAAGGACTAAGAACGCGGGCAACTTTGGTAGGACAACAGGCGTCTGACCCAACTGGCATTGGCTGAGCTCATCTTCGGCCTTGTTTAGATGTTGGATTTGGGAGTGTGAATTTGGGAGTATAATGTCACTTCGTAATCATTGCGTCACTGTAGCATTTCGTTTGTATGTGTGAAAAATTGTTCAAAAATTGATTAATTAGGCTTAAAATGTTCGTCTAGCAGAGTATAACAAAACTGTGCAATTAGTTTTTGATTTCATTTGCATTTAGTACTCCAAACATGTTATGACATTTTAATGTGACGAGGAATCTTCTTTTTGCATAGTAAATTTGGGAGTTCCTTTTTGAAACTAAACAGGACGTGCATCTCCCGGCTTCCATGGCATTTGCATAGGGGTGTAATAAACAGGACGTGCATAGGGGTGTAATAAATAGATGTAGATAAAAGTGAGGCATTTAAACCTATAATATAAAGATTACGATAACTTGGTGCAATAATTAGATCTTAGATAAAAGTGAGGCACTTGAACTTATGATAACTTTTAAGAGATCTAGATGAAACTACGATCTAATAATTGCGATAACTTTTAAGAGATCTAGACGAAACTATAGCGATACACCCGATAGTTAAAGCCTAGAGAGCACCAGGTAAAAGCGGAACTTATAAGAGAGCCAGAGATCACGGAGATGCAGCCCGGCGAAGACATGGAAGAACTCGTAGAACTTTGATCACCGGTGCAAAAATTGGGGTCAACAGAACTCTCGGTGCCCCGTCATGTTGTGTGTGTGGCACCACTGTCTTGAAACAAGTCATCGATCTTGTCGTCGCTGGCCTTGCCGAGGAAGACGTGTGCACGCTGCTCGTCGAGGTGGAGAAGAGCGGTCACGGCCGATGCCGCGGGAAGAAGCTCGACTGTCCCTTGAGCCAGGAACAACGCCGGTTCCTCATCCTTCTCCTCGACCTGCGCGATGTGAGCTTGGCTGCGCCTCGACTGCTTGTAGTCCGTAGCACAATGGCCAGTCCTGCCACAGTTCAAGTAGGTGTCGTATCGAGCAATCTCCATATACGCCGCCCTCGGCGCCTCGCGCCTTGGATGACTTGCACGGCTTGCTCTTGCCGTCCTTCTTTTTGCTCCTAGCGGGCGAGCCACCTCTCCTCAGTGAGAAGGAGCTGGCCTTCGATGATGGCCTCCCCGCCAGAAGGCCTGTCGCGGTCGTCGATCGCCTTGTGACGCCTCGTCACCTCCTCGATCGTCAGCTCAGAGAAGTCCATCAACGTCTTGATGGAGCATCGGCCATGGTGTTCCCATCGTCTTGCAGACGATGGCCTGGATGGCAAAGCTACGCGGACCCTCGGAGGTGTACACGTGCTACCGCTCCAGCTGTCGTGGTTGGAGTCAGAGTCATGGTCGTGGACGGAGATCGGAGTCCCCGGTCTCCTCCTGTCCCGAGGACGGACGCTCGTCATCCTGCACCACCACCTTCTTCGCTCGTTCCTCCCACTGGACCATCTCTAGAGTGCGCTCCTAGGCATCGGCACCGCTCCTGCACCACCACCTTCTTCGCCCGTGCTCCTAGGCCTACGCCGCTGCTTCTCTAACGTGCGGCCCCGCCGCGCTGCTCCACCCGTCACTGGGCCGTGCCCTGCGCCCGAACCTACGCAACGCTCAGCGCCGCGCCACCGCCTCCTTCCTCCGGCCTGCGCGCCGCCTGCTGCAAGCTGCCGCTCCGCCGCGGTCCCGCCTCCACCCTCACCTCCGGCGCCGCCCGCGCCCTGCACGAGCTCGCCCTTGCGCCACCGCCTTCTCCGCCTCGTGCTGCCGCCGCCGGTGGAGGAGAGAGAGAGAGGGGGCTGCCGCCGGGTTAAGGGCGTCGCCGACCTTGGACATAGAGGAGGGTGTCGGATGAGGGAGGGAGTGGAGAGGAAGAGATTTGGGCTTGTTGGGCCTTGAAGAGAAACCCTAGCTCTAGATACCAATTGTTAGTCCAAATAGGATTTTCATTTCTCTCAACGATAGATAAACAAATTTGGAGGGTAAATATAGCTACTATGGCACATTTTCAACCAATTCCCTCGATTCTTAGCTAAAGAAACATGGGTGTTGAAAAATATATTAAATGCACCAACACTAGTACTAATAGATACATGCACACACAAAACTTTGTGCATTTCTAACAGATCCACCAACGAAAACCGAACAGACACTTCATGGCTGCTCATGCAGGAGTGTTGATCTGAGTCTCGGTAGCTGCGCTTAGTTGCCGCCGGTCTACTCGCTGCCCGGGGGCTTGTAGGCGATGAACATGACGCACTGCACCTGCCTGACGTTGTCGCTGTCTCTTATACACATCTAGATGTGTATAAGAGACAGAGCCAGACGTGATGTTGGGCTCGGCACCTCATAGGAGCCAAAAGATACACCACAAATGCCGCACCAACACACTTCCGCTTTCGAGGCCACCTACGACATGTACACCGGTGTTGGGACGTCCGGAGCAGGAGGCTCTGGGCAACACCAGGAACCGAACTAATTTGCCTCAAGACGCTGGGACTACGGCCAGGACACGGACTCTGAGTGGTCTGGGAGCCGGTATGCAGGGGGGTACGACAGTGCCTCCCAGCCATACTACCCCGGATACTCACAGTCCGCGCGCTTCGACTACGGCCGGGAGCTGTCTTACATCTCCGACCCAGTGGAACTCATCGACGACCGTACCCGAGAGATTCAAGACACGCTAGCCCGCCATTCTCAGTACCACCAAGAGAATAGCGG
>OAMR01000548.1:189742-213535 GCA_900205405.1 Echinochloa crus-galli
ACTATGGCACATTTTCAACCAATTCCCTCGATTCTTAGCTAAAGAAACATGGGTGTTGAAAAATATATTAAATGCACCAACACTAGTACTAATAGATACATGCACACACAAAACTTTGTGCATTTCTAACAGATCCACCAACGAAAACCGAACAGACACTTCATGGCTGCTCATGCAGGAGTGTTGATCTGAGTCTCGGTAGCTGCGCTTAGTTGCCGCCGGTCTACTCGCTGCCCGGGGGCTTGTAGGCGATGAACATGACGCACTGCACCTGCCTGACGTTGTCAAATCCAAGGATACGGATGTAGTAACCAGGGAAGGCCTTCTTGGCCTCCTCGAGCTCAGCATACACCTGACTGGAGTCAGTGCAGCCGAACATGGGCAGCTTCCACATGGTCCAGTAGCGGCCGTCGTAGTAACCGGGGGACCTGGCATTCTCACGGTAGACGAATCCGACCTTGCTGACCTCGAGGCACGGAATCCAGTTGTTGCGGAGGAGGTAGTCGATCTGCTTCAAGAGCTGGTCCGTGGTCAGCGGCGGCAGGTAGGACAGCGTCTCGAACTTCTTGTTGTTCTCAATCGGCCAAACCTGAACAACAACAATAATGCATCGTAGACATCGATGAGACTGAGACCATGACTTCGTTCCTAGCTAGGTTGCATTCAACATGAATGGAACAAAGTGAACAACCAATAGCATGCATCAGCTGGAGAATTTCAGTTAGATTACATTACTTGCATGCACCTGATCCTCCCGCCGTTGCTGACGTTGCCGAAGCCGGAGCTGGTGGGGCGGCGGCTGACGGTGACGGGGAGTCCAGCGGTGGACTTGAGCCCCTGGAACGGAGCGACGGAGGGGGCCGAAGAGGCCATCACGGTGGGAGCCATGGCTTTACTAGTATCTGCTTACTCTCTAACGAAGGAGAGGAAGGCCGGGCTTGCTCGAGTCCCTGTCGGCTCCCCTCCGATCCCGAAGGCCTATATGAAAATATAGCCGCTGCCCGCCGGCGTCTCCCCGGCGCCCCCATCCTCCCATCCCTGGCAGGACGAGTGGATGTGGGAGGAGTATGTACGTGGCCACCGTTGGGCCGGTGGCGGCACCCGGCCAAGCTGGCCTGTCCTGATCGTCGGCTCCGGCGCCAGGTAGCGGACATGACCGAGTGGCGCTGGCTTGCTTGGCCGGTGTCTCGCCGCCAAGGTTTGCAGCTTGCTTGGCCCTCTTGCCTTGTCCCCGAACCACGTGATGGGAAAACGCTCCTGAGCGTACTGCCAAAGTATTGAAAAACTAATTCATTGCATTGAAAAGTATTGAAGAAAAACTAATTCATTGCATTGAAAAGTACAAGTAGCATGATAAAGCAATCAAATTTGTCAAGGTTTCAAGGAAAATCTGCAAATATTTGAGTTTATTACATAGTTTTGATTTTGAAATATAGTGTGTTTATATTCGTACACCAATCATCAGCATGTATGCCAAATAGATTCTACGTCGACCATTACATAACGTATAGTAAAATATTTCTATATTGTTTAGTGATTGATGGAAATAAGTATAAAAAATTTGTGTTCCAACTTTAAAGTTACCCGGGTATGCATACTCTTCATGGAAACTTCAACGGTGATTAGTTGAGGATGATTTCCAACTTACAATCGTGATATATTCCATCCCCTTCACGATCGTATGCTCACATGTGACATCGGAGACCCATTGATCATGAAACAAAAGGATGGCAATTAAGTACTCAAAAATAGAGACCACGCTTAATGGGATGAGGGGCTACCAACCGGTGCTATCGAGAGATGCAGAGGCAATTCCTAGTAATTCAGTCTTTGATTAGTCTTCATTTAAACCACGAAATGACATAAATTAGATTGATAAGATTCATTTTCCTCGTAATCCAAAACAAAAAAATATAGCAACTCAGTAGTCGCTGATAGAATTATATATTACTGATGTTCGTCGGAGCACAGCTAATTTCTGAGGATATATACATTATATGTACAACCATCTATGCATGCAATTGCGTTCCTGTGCCTGTCTCTTATACACATCTAGATGTGTATAAGAGACAGACGCTACAGTTGGAATTCTCGTTGTTATACCCATGGCATCCCGTGAGGTCGCTATGGCAGGGGACGGATCAAATCAGCCAGCACCAATGGTCCTTTTTCAATCATTGCTGCGTTGCTTCACTTGATGCAACTGGAGCAGTTTTTCTCCAGCGTTAACCACCAGGCTCCGCTAGGATTGCAGTGAGAGATCAAGATTCAAGAGCCAAATGTTAGTTACGTTAGGATGGAGAGATTAGCAGGATTCTCTCTAGAGATTAAGGAGACACGGGGAGGTTAGCTATGGGTTGGTAGATGTGATCGGTAGGATATTTTATACTATTTTTTAATTAAAAAAATATAAAAGAAGGAGCAGTACAAAGGCTAGGCTCGAGGTTGGTTTGGGTGATAGTTTTTGCGGTCGTGCTAGCGCCCGGACGTATGATCCGGGCGCTAGCGTCGGACGCTGCGACGTACTCACGTACATCATATCAAATCCGGAACATTCAACATAAAAAAAAACTCCCACCACAACATCCGTCAATGTTGCATGCAACATAACCGACTTTCCGAGGTTCCGAACGGCCGTTCCTGAGTATTACCGTAAAACAAAAAATTTATCGGATGGTCCGTCGCAACCTACAAAATGAGAAGTTACAACATCAAATATTACTTGCAACATCAAATATGTATAAAAAAAATAACAGCATTGATCACAGGATTCGAAGAAAAAAAACAAATTCTTACCATAACATATGGTGATGTTTCATGGAACAATTAATCCAAATCCTTTTTTTCCTCCGGAAAGAACTATAACTTTGTAATTCAATATTGAAACATCCGAGAACACATCGTGCAACATCATGAAACCACAAATGCAACATCACGGAAACCATAATTGCAACATCACAATCAGCGCGACATATATAGCATCCGCAATGCAACATCATGAAACCGCAAATGTAACATCATGAAACCACAAATACAACATCGTGAAAACCATAATTGCAACATCACAATCAGCGCAACATATACAACATCCGCAAAGCAACATCATAAAACCACAAATGCAACATTACAGAACACTTGTTGCAACATTCCAAAATTCTCACAGCACTCTAACCCCTATCCTACCTCATCAGCCACGGATGGCGTCTGCGGCGGCGCACGGAGGCAGCGTCGCACGGGGCAGCGGCGCCTCGGGAGCGCGCGGGACGACGGCGTCCGTGCGGTGAGGGGGGCAACGTCCACGGTGGGGCGCAGGGGCGGCGTCCGCGGCCGGAGGATCTCTATGCACGCGCACACCGTCGTCTCTGCTGACCTGACGACCGAGCTGACGACCTCCGCCTCCCGGCCCCGCGGCGCGGCACGGCGCGGCGCGAGACGAGCAGCGGCTCGGGGCGGTCACACGCGAACGCCCGGCGCGCGAAGGGGCTCCGCCTTGGACGGAGCGGAGGCGGACTACGCGTGCCTGGTCCCCGCCGTCGGTGGCGACGCGTCGCTGGGGAGCGAGGTGGGGGCCGGCGGCGGCGGCGCGTGTAGGAGGCCGGCGGCGGCGGTGCGTGGAGGAGCGCGGCGGTGGGGAGCGACGAGGGGCCGGCGGCGGCGGCGCGTGGAGCGCGGCGGTGGCGGCGTTGGAGAGAGAATGAAGACGATATGTACAAGGCTGCGGGAGAGAAGCTGGGGGATAACCGGATGGAACGGTCAGTGGGAACATGTGGTGTAGAAAGGCCGAAAGGGTCACGTGGCTTTAGTGAGCGTCCGAAACGACACGCGCGTCCGGACGGCCGGACCAAGCATTACCGTAGTTTTTTTGCTGGTATCTATAGGGCCTCTCGACTGTTTTTTTTAATGGCAGATGTGGGAAATTTTAAAGTAAATATAGGGGGTTATGTTAGACTAAAATTTTATAATGGTATAAGTGGGCAATTTTTTAGAATTAGAATAGATCTAATGGTTATAATAATTACGATATATTAAATTGATGGCCAAATGTTTCTGATTTTTGTGAGAATTTTTAGGATTTATCTTTTTTCCTAGCGCTTTGCGTGAGAATTAACGTAGAGGCTTCAAAAGGAGCCTCCAATTAGTAATAGTAAGATTAGACACTCTGGTGAGCTAGCACGACATCTACCGTAAATTGTTCAATCCAAATATTAAGAACAAATCTTTTTTTAAACGGAAATATTCCGGCCTCTGCAACCGCACACAGCCAAATTCTTACATCATATTCAGCCTCAGAGCTGATCATTAAAAGCAAAACAAAGTTCACTAATAAAAGGGAGATATCATAAGCAAATTCTATTATAACCTTTCCATCCGTTCTTGGCGAAGATATCCAAGGCAACGACCTCCAACGCCTTGCTTACCAATCGGATAGTTTCCCTTAGCTCCTCAAGCTGCAATAGGGACCAAAATCGCAACCAACAAGCTCCCCTGAAGACTGCCTGCATAAAGAGGGTGAACTGTTTTTTTCTCAAACACTATATCACGGCGAGTACACCAAATTGCTCACAAAATAGCAGCAACCCCCACAAGGATCAATTTTCTTGTCTTCTTATCTATGCCGGTTAACCAATTTCCCAACATATGATTAATTGATTTAGGGGGGGGGGGCGTTAGGCCAGTAGCAATATGAACAATTCTCCAAATATTTCTAGCATGCTGACAATAAAAAAAGAGATGCTTAATTGTCTCATTACAATCACAAAAACTGCATTGTTGATTACCAGTCCAATTCCTCTTTGCTAAATTATCCTTTGTTAAAATAACACCTTTATAGGTGAACCAAAGAAATTTTTTTATTTTTAGAGGAACTTTCAGCTTCCAAATAAATTTTCTAGTGAACGGGGTATCCTGAAAAATTGACCGTGTTTATGTAGCTCCCAGAAAAAGATGTCCCTATCATAACATAGCTGAAAGTTTGCTACTTTAGCCACCAGGTTATTCCAAGCTACTAGTTTATCTCCAACTATAGCTCTTCGAAAAGAGATATTCAGTGGTGCTTGATTCATAACATTAGCCACCGTAGCATGAAGATAATAGGCTATATTATAAAGACCGGAGAATTGCTCTTTAAAAGGTTGTGTCCCTACCCAAGTGTCCTCCTAAAATCTGGTTTATGAACTATCATTTATTTTGAAGGTACCACATCCCAGAAAATGTTCTCTAACTTTTAAGAGACCTTTTCAGAAATGTGAGTCACCAGGTTTAATTTGAACCTGTGTCAAACATTTTGAACTCAAATATTTATTTCTAAGCAAGGTCTGCTAAGTTCCTTCTTCGTTGAGAAGTTTAAACAACCATTTACCAAATCTAACTAGTAAAGAAATCAATTGAAGGTACGCGAATGACCGAACGGGAACACATGCGCATACCCATGCAAACTTTGCTCTCAGCAGGCAACATAGCAGGCATGCAGCGGGTCCTCGACTCTTGCCTCTTGACTCTCAGCGGTTGGGAACGGCGACGGCGGTGGCAGCCTCAACCTCGTCGACGCCGATGGGTGATGGTGGAAGCTCGCCTCGGGACTGAATTTGCCGCCTCTCGATCTACGCTCTATGCGCGCGCGGCTTTCTCATGCGGGCCTCACAAATTGACCGGCGCTCATGCACGCGACAAGCCGGGTCTCTCTCCTGGTTTCTCTCTCCAACGCGTCGGATTTGTCTAACGTGGCTCAGCGAATTGACGAGCCAATGTGCATTATTGTACTTGCTTTAAGAACAATCGAGTCTCTCACTGTTACAAAGATGACGACCAATCGACTGCAACAGTACCGTGAGTATTTTCATTCAAATGAAAGGAGATTTGGACATCCCAACGATCGATATTGGAAGCGAATACATCAAATCAGTGATTTCGGTGAATACCATTTGGCAAGGAAATTAGTATCAATATATATATTACCGTGCATGCAGAATTACTGAAAATTAATGCTAGTATCAATATATATATTACCGTGCATGCAGAATAACTGAAAATTAATGCTTAAAATTGACCTTTTACCAGGGCCTTCAACTCGGTACTCTGAGTGTTTCTCTTGGAGCTTTTAGTCGCGGTGGGTTATCCGCGCATTTGGATTAATTGGATCTCCACTATTCTCTCCATGGCTAGTCGCCCTGTTCGTTTGGCTGGTGGCTGGTGGCTGGCGCTGGTTTTCGCTGAGAGAAAAACATTGTTGGCTCGCTGGAAACAATCCAAACGAACAGGGCGAGTATGAAGGCCTTAATGAATGAGGTATCAGGGCGCACGATATGTCATGGTCGCGGCCTGCGATAGGGGACCCCTTATCACCTATGCTCTTTGTGCTGGTAATGGAGTCTTTTCACAAAATGCGCGCTAATACGCAGTCACAAGGTCTCTTTAAAACACTAGGCCCAGCACATATTAAACATCGTGTCTCACTGTACGCAGACGATGTGGCTATTTTCTTGTCACCAGTGGCAAAGATACGTTATGGCCATCCTGGCTCCGCCCCATAACATGCTGCACACATTCTCTCACCCACAGAGCTCTGCATGGGTACAGGTAGGAGGAGGACATAGTGCTATTAAACTATTACTATTAGGGTGCATTTGGCACCTCATGGGAAGGGGCATGGAAATTAGAGGTAGGAGTTGATAAAGGAAATTCACTTGAGAAATTGATTTTTAGTTCCCCTGTTGAGGGTGCCATTGCGGGGTGCTTAGTCCTGTAGCATGGGGTCTTTAGGGTGAAAACCCTGTCCACTACTGGACAAGCGACGGTGGCGCCATTGGCATCACCTCCTCGTTGGAGGTGTCGTTTCCTGGACCTGCTTGTGGCAGTGAGTGTGGTGGTATTGGCGGTGTTACCATGGAGGTGTGCCATGTCCGTGTCGGCGGGGAGGTGCAGAGGACCCAGGGGTGCTGGATGTCTCGTGTTGACGCGCAAGATGCAGTGGTGACCTCGGTGTCAGTTGGGCTGAGGTGATGCTCTCGAAGCGGTTTCAGATATCTGAGTCCTAGGCGGAGGTGTGTGAGGCGGTGGGAGAGGCGAGGCCCCCACGCAGAGTGGCCAGGATCAGTGGTTTTCAATGTGCTGTGACGGGAGTGCTCTGCTGAAGCAACACTGGAGCAGGGGGATCGACGACCGTGTGAGTTCGACTTGAGAGGGATAGCCCCTTGGTGGAGGAGTTCGGGTTGTCGCTTAGACTTGCAGCGGGCCACGGCTTTTGGTGTGGCACATCGTTGGCAACGACGGCGCAGTTCATGGTGGTTTCTTCTCCCAGGTTGGGACGGTGTAGTGTTTTGTTGTGTGCGTTGTTCGCGTGCGTTGTATGTGTTGTGGGGTGTTCGCTTCGGCGCGTGATGTAAACTTGCTTCTTCTTCTTAAATGACAGAGCAGTGCTCCTGCTATCTTTTCGAAAAAAAATTGATTTTTAGTCTCATTCCTTTATTTGAGAATTAAGAGTGGGAGTTTAAATGAGACTTGATATCCTTTGTTTGGTATGGATCTAGAGATTGGGAATTATATTTTAAGTCATGATTAACAGTGTAGATGTATCCATTTTGCACTCAAAACAAATTCCCACCCCTCATCCTGGAAAGAGATGAGTGAGAATTGCTCTAAATTTCTCTTCCCCATCCCACTAAAACTCTCATGACCATGAAACAAACAATCGAATTTTAATCTCTCATTCCCTTTATGCGCAGCAAAGTGAGACTTTGGATCACCTCCTTATTAGCTGCATATATTAGCCGACAGATTTGGTTGTTAGTGTTCCGCCAGGTGGGGCGCGAAACTATGACGCTCAATGAGTCTCTTTTTGGCGACTGGTGGATAGGGACACACAAAAGAGTAACCAAGAAGAAGCGCGTGAAGTTTGACCCACTTACTTGGTTGATCACTTTGGAAAGAGCATAATAGAAAGATGCATGATCGAGCAGCACTAATGCATGTAACTTTAGCACCCCTGATTTTGAAGAAGGCCGATAAGGACTAGAGCTAGCTTTGCAGATTTGCTCACTCTTCTTAGCACTTAGATCTTCTTTCATATTTTTGTTAGCACTTTGTTCACATTTGTACTTTCCTTATACTCCCTCCAGTTCATATTAGAAGTCGTTAGGGCAGCGACACGGTCACCAAAACACAACTTTGACTTCTCTTTTCTATAAAAATATTTCTTAAAAGGTTATATATGTATATTTTTATGAAAGTAATTTTCCAGACCAATCTATTTATATAATTTTTATATTTTCAAACTCAACGACTTAAATATTATTCATGATTTATATTCTCAATGTTTGACTCAAACCTTGTACAAAACAACTTCTAATATGAACGGAGGGAGTAAATATTTTTTTCCTTCTTAATAAAAACGTAGTATGCACGTTCTAAAAAATGCAGAATTACTAAAGTCTAAGGCTATCAAATAAAGGAAATGTGCGCAATAGCATCAGGCCACGCAAGCCATACTTCACTGGAATTAAAAAAAATACAGATTGAAAATAAATCAAATACAACAGGAAACTGGGTGACATCGTAGGATGGTCCTTGTTTTAGGGCCTGCTCATTACTCAAAACCCTAACACGATAGCCCTCGAAATTTACAAACAAGCAAACATACGCTCTGTGCATGCTTGCATGGTAACCAAAAGCTTTACAAAATTTACAGTGTATTCATGTATCTGAGAACTAAAAATGTACAGTCACGGAAATTTGACCTTCTCTTCCAGTAATCTCTATACTATAAAAAATCCACCAACCCAACCTTACGGGCTGCATGCCCAAAAGATGCCACAATGCATGTATGGATGATATATGCAATGCCAATTGATGGTCACCTGCATCCGACATGGACCATCAATCATTACCACTGGTCCACTTATGCCTTATCCTCATAGAGGCTGGCCACTGCACCCTTGATTTCATATACAATCAGTAATAAACTGATAACAAAAGACAGAGCAACCATTGCAATGGAAAGGGCTCGATTGTTGGAACGCCAGAAACGATCACCTGATTCAGTTGAAGTTTCAAAGGGATAATGAGAATAAAAGAAATCTAAACATTTTCCAAAAACAAACCTAACAAAGGCACCCACCGATGTACCGTCCAGTGATTTGGTAAGACAACCATGCAACGCCAAGTTCAAAGCCAAAGGCACCAAGGGACCACAGCCACAGCCATGCTTCTTGTCGAATGCATCGACAATGCCGAACACCGCAATGCTAAAAGGCAGACTCCACGAGACTGTTAGCGCAGGAATTAAATTTCTGGAAACAAGAAAATAAGTTGGAGATTTAGAGTAGTAGATAATTTAAGAAACAGACTGAAATTCTGTGGACAAAGAGTCAAAACCATGGCCTCAATTGGGGCATGTGGGAACTTGCTCAGCCTTCTTACAGAAACATCTTCTTGGCCCTTAGATGTCATGAGAAAGTTGGCTTCCATGGAGCCTAGTCAAGAGGTATTCAACATTGCATCAACGAGGCTCAGGATAAAAGGGTTCTAGAGAACCCCAAGTTTTTCCCACCTTTATTTTTGTGCGCAAAGGTACTGAAACATGAGCAAACAGCAATTCAGTTTTAGCTTGGTTATGAAGAATCGAACACAAGTCAACCATCCAAGTTCAGATTAAAAGTGATACCCAAGAGTGAAGCTGCTTCCTCCATACATATCTGCAACAGCCTTGTAGCTTGTGCTACCATAGATGGATCAACTTCCAATACCAACTCGTCATGCACCTACAAAGAAAAACATAGTTATATTCATCCATATTTTTTTCTTGAACACGCAGGAGAGCTGTGCAGCATTATATAAAGAATATAAAAAGGAGTAAAGAACCCATACAACACAACCAAAGAAACTCACACCCAGGTTCTAAAATTACATGCGCCCATGCTAATAAACAAAAAAACAAGGAAAACGGGTCCATGTTAGATCCCAAAATACCTGTAAAATAAGGTGACAATGGCCACCTATTTCTGAAAAGTCCCTCATAACTTCATCAGTTGAATCAACTTCCCTAGTTCTGTTGGTAATTACCGAATGAACTCTAATCATAGCCAACTTGATAATATCAGCAGCAGAACCCTGGAAATAAGTGCATATTAATCATATATTCAACAAAATGAAGCATCTAAAATATGTGAGACAATGCTATTACCTGGCAAATAGAATTTACTGCTTGTCTCTGTGCTTTAGCTTTCTCTTTGCTGTTTCCAGCCATTATTTTTGTAAGAAAACGTCGCCGGCCCATCAATGTCTCCACATACCTGAAAAGTGATAACAAATAGAAATTACCTTAACGCATGCCTAGTTGGATCATCAATACTGATGTCTCTTCTTGGGTTTCATAACTAGCCTACCCAACTTGTTCAGGAATAAGGCTTTGTTGTTGTATGTCTAGTTGGAGAAAAACCAATGGGACCCATTCTTCTATCTTTCCACTATACAAGTGAATGAAGTGCTTATGTAGTACATGATGAAATCTTACATGACACATGCCATACAACATATACAGAAATGAATTTGAGATAGAAAATTTTATTTGTTATCTATGTTTCATACACCTGAGGAGTGAGGTCTAAGGACCAGCGACACTTAGGCATGATTGAGATGACCATTGGAAATATTGTAGTGTCGAACTTATGAAGTCCCTAGTTTCATAATCCAAAGGATGGTAATTTAAATGGAACTGAAAGATGTGAGTCATATGTGATGCATATGATACATGGAAAGAAAATTGCATAAAATCATGTAGTTTCTGGCAACTCTCAAGAGTATCAGTTGGTGAGGGCATGCATATGTCTGTGTACACGTACAGTCAATCTTTCAAATGATAATGGAACAGTGATCTTAAGTAGTTGTCATATAAATAACAGAGACAAAGGACGGTAAATCCTAGAGATTTCTTCAAACACAACCAACTTATCCTATATGTATCCATATTCAATTCAAATGATTAGTGAGAAGCAGCTCAGATACTAATTTGTAAGCATTAGATGATGCATGTTCAAATGTCTAAAAGTAGTGTCTGGAGTAACATTTTTTTCCAGATCTGATTCTACATTAGCATCAAAGGGATGATATGATATTATATATAAAAAGAATACGAAGGGAAACTGGTACGAGGTATAGACTAACCCTTTTTGGCGACAAGATGCCACAGCTTCGTGTAGCCATGAGGAAACACCAGGAAAAAATCTCTTAAAGATTTGAATTTTCTGCGCAGCTTCCTTTGTGCTGCACTCAAGTTGTTCTGCAAGGGAGTTTGCACCCATTCCATAAAGGATGCCGTATATGAATCTTTTAGCGTTCTCTCTCTCTTTGGAAGAGATCAAGGCCTCTTCTTTGCCAATCCATCTTGAAGCAATCATAGTAAAAACATCACCATCAGGTCTACTTAGAAGCTCAATCAATGTAGGATCTTTAGAAAAATGAGCCATTAAACGCAGCTCAATCTGCGAGTAATCAGCAGTTACCAACAGCCAGTTCTCCTACAAAATGAAAAATAGGACATCACATCATCTAAAGGATTGTTACAGGAAAAAACACATTTAACTATCCTAATTACAGGGAGAACTCATATTCAATAACTAAAAGCCAAATGAACAAACCTGGGTGGGAACGAAAAATTCACGGGCATTGATTTGATGATGATCAACTGCTGAAACACTTGAGTAATCTTTATCACCTGTATTGAATTCCACCAAGTGCTCAACACACTACAAAATAACAGGGTAAATCAGTAGGTTATTCCTAATAGTGAAATCCAAACAGAACACACAAAGCATCTACCAAAATTAAATAACCTGGAGATTTGGCTCCTCCATGGATAAACGGCCAGTGGCAGTTGATGTCTGAAGCCAATTTCCATGGATGATATACCTTTGTGATTGAGTGCACAACTGAGCACGTGAACAAATGGACCCCAATGTGCCATTCAACAGTTTTGCCAATGTTCTGTGTTCCTTAATTACTGGGACAATTGGGTGTTGGTCCCTGTGCAAAGAGAAGAATTGAAAGTTTTCATTAAAAATGAACGAACTAAAGTGCTCCTACATTACTGGGATAATATATACAAGCTTAAAGAGAGCATTTTGTCCAGATAGAAAAGGATTTTATAATAAACAATAATGCCATAGAAATTCTAAGTGGAGGAAAAATTTGGGCCAAGTGAAACCAAAAGAATATCATATATTAAAAAAAAACAGATGTAAGGCCTCCCTGGGAAGGTTGCTGTAGTGTTATTTCCTTGCTAGAGATATTCAGAGTTTACATATTAGAAACATAAACAACGGCCTATGATTGAAAATAAGGTAGACAAAGGAGTGACAGTGGTACATGTGCCTCCATTTTATGCATTTTACAGAAACTTATTCAACCTCTACTAGTCCTACATGTGTCAAATGGAGTGAATCAGAAAATCATAGAATCTGCCAGACACTTGGTAGGCAAAGTTCATTTGCACCATATATCCCCATAGAATCAAAGGCCAGAGGGACAGGGGAGTAGGAAGGTAAAGGTAGAACTTCCCTTCTCTTTGGTGAGGTAGCTTCGGTTACCTGATAGATATCACAAATAGCTTGTTCCAAATAAAAGATCTTACGTGAACATGTATTGAAATTATTGCACATCACCAATTAGGGAGAAACATGAGTTAGTCCCTTAATGTGCACAAAAAACAGAAAATGGATGCCTATTAGTACAATAACTGTCGCAAAGAATGTCCAGAAGATGATTAAGTAACAATTATATCACTGCCCACAAGCACTTTCCTAGATTTTTGCCAGGACAGGATACATACATCAACTCTTAGTCAATTTAGGTGACATGGTCATCAAAACTTTGTGTGTGGCACATATGTAACTGCTTTCTGTGGGTGTGTTTTTTTGGGAGGGGATCTTAGTGACCTCTTATTCGTGTTATTTTCTTTTTCTCAGTGAAATGAAACACACTCCTTTGTTTTCAAGAAAAAAAATAACATAACTCACACAAATTGCCATTGGACAACTTACGGTAGACACACCAGACATACCTGCACATACAAGTTTACAAACTATATGGCAAAATATAAAGTTTCTGTGCAAATAATGTCCTGCCATGAAAAAGTACACAAGTCTAAAGAATAAAAAAAGGCATGTTTGACATCATAAGTAACAACTGAAAAGAAATGAAAATACCTTAGATGGTCTAGAGACTGCTTGTCAGTGCTAGGATGCAACTTCCCTTTCTCACAACCTTTTGGAACTGGCAATTTTAAGTGTGTGTATAAAATGTCTGCGATATCAGCAGTTGCATTTAGAGAAAAACTCTTGCCAGCTAATCTGTAAGCTTCTTTCTCTAGTTCCTTCAGCTTTTTTATTATAATATGCCTCGCACGGAGACAAGCATCCATGTCAGCACCAATTCCCCAAAGTTCCATATCAGCAAGAACGTTTACCTATCAAAATGAATGCAAAAAAAGATAATTAAAGCATAATATAAGCAACAATCTTGCATTTCAGTCACAAAAGAGTCATTTTGTTTCGTTTTAATATAATGGTACACAGCTCTGTTGCAGTGTGTTCGAGGAAAAAGAAGTGTCATTTTGCATATCAAGACAAACGCTAATACACTAGTTTGACTGCTAAATGAAAGTAGAGAGAATTGCGTGGAACAATAGATTGGATTGATTGAGGGATATCTGTACATATATAGGGAGAGGAGATCGGGGCTTATAGAAACAGAACCCAACACAATCTCCTCATATCCCTCTAAACATATTGTTGGTGTATAGATATGTAGCCCATAGGGCCCATGTATTAGGCCCATCTAGAGCTGACTGGGCTGGGTGCCCGGACACTCGCCGCTCTACCTCCGGACGCCGTCTTCTTAGGCGGCAATCTTGTCTCCTGGTCGTCCAAGCGGCAGCCGGTTGTCTCCCGCTCCAGTGCCGAGGCGGAGTACCGGGCTGTTGCTAACGGCGTGGCCGAGGCGTCCTGGCTTCGACAGCTCTTGGCGGAGCTTCACAGCCCGCTCCCCAAGAGTCTACTGCGACAATGTCAGCGCCGTGTACCTCTCCACCAACCCGGTTCAGCATCAGCGGACGAAGCATGTCGAGATTGACTTGCACTTCGTTCGCGACCGGGTTGCCATCGGCGATGTTCGGGTCCTCCATGTACCGACCACCTCCCAGTTTGCAGACATCTTCACGAAGGGTCTTCCCTCCTCGACGTTCTCGGAGTTTCGCTCCAGCCTCAACATAGCGGGTGGCTAGTTGTGGCTGCGGGGGAGCCCTGTTATGTGTGTTGTCTTTATTTGTTGTCCAGTCTTGAACACCGCTGCGCCGGTAGTTCAGACTGCGGGGGGGTGTTGGTGTATAGATATGTAGCCCATAGGGCCCATGTATTAGGCCCATCTAGAGGCCCATGTACAGAGACTATATTACCCACCCATTAGGGTTTGGAGGAATACAACAGAAATTATTCCTTCTACACATATCTAGACAGGGGTGCCGGCCGGCTATACCAGGCCCGGGCCCACCTAGTACACGCACAACACAAATACATTCTAACACTAATTGCTAGTATAAAATGTATGCAAAATACAGCAAAGTAATAATATTTTGAAACTACCTTTCAAAAGGAATCTAGCTACACCAGTATCAAATGATCCATTGAAGTATTCAAAAATATTATGGATGATCAAAGTTCAAACAAGAAAATTACACCTCTATTCTGACTGGAGGTGATAATTAGGCAAGGATAAGAATTATACCAATGGGCCCTCGATTGTGTCAACCAAATCATCAAGATTTTGAGAAACAAGTAATTTCTTCAGAACATTATACAAAGCCCGTGATTGTGCAGCACGTCTACAGCAGCCATTGTGTGCTGCTTTGTGCATCTGATTTCTCCATCTTCCATCCCGATTTGCAGCAGCAGCAGCAGCTTCACTATGAAGTCGTCTCTTGACTAACTATTTACCACAAGAGTGAAAATACATAAGTACTACATTACCAGAAATAGATCAATTTCAAAATTAGCTACTATTATTAACAAGATCAGAAGAAATCAGCCTAAGCTGATGAGATTGAAGAGAATGAAAAGCTAAAGGTATTGCCAAACACAACATTATGATGTACCTTCTCAAGATTTGGCACTGTTCTGCTTTCTTCATCAGGCCAAAGAACCCATGCCACCAGGCATATGTCCAATCCATTGTAAACAGAGATTGGTGATAGCAACACATATGAGTTGTCAATTACTTCAATATTGTCCAGCATTTTATGGTCAATATGAAACCTTGCAAGCCTTTGGCAGGAGATATAAGCTGATTTAAGTGCCTGAATCTGGATCTTCAAGTTCCAAGTCATTTTCTTGGCACTCTTATGTTGCATAATTTTAGCTATTTTTTTCCATCTTCTCTGAAAATTATCCCACATGTCACTCGAATCTTTGTTACCAGTAGTGACTAGATCTTTTGGGAAGTTGCAGTAATATATGGGCGAATTTTCCCAACAGACAGCCAGCCCAAAAACTTCAAAAAGGGTTGAGGATGGTTTTATTGATTTATTGATAAAATGGACATCAAAGGAAAATTCACTAATAGCAGACCACTGATCAAGAAAACAGTCAAATCCACCTGGAAAGTTATATGCGTTGACAGGACCTTTGTCAGCCATATTTGTACTACTCGATCCAGCAATAATTTCTGTTGACAAAGGTGACGCTGCTTCCTGTGTAGCGATTTTTGCATTGTTGGCTATTCCTAGATTCACTTTCATTTGAGTTGAAGAACCAGGGCGTTCCTCTCTTAGATTGTATGTAGAAGTCCTTGGAGCAGCATAATCAGAGGAGTTAATTTTATTTGTATCATCTCCACAATCGATTCCTAAAGCTAGCTTGTTGCACTTAGCTTGATTCCCACAAGAAGAAACCATGTTATCTTGAGCTGGGGAGTCCTCAATAGCTGGGAGTAGAGGTGCAGTGAACTGAGGAACTTCTACACCAAGTGACTTGAAAGCTGAGAATGCTGCTACTCTGGCAGCTTCTGCCTCCTCAAGGACAATCTTGCGAGCTCCATTTTTTATCTTCTTGGCTATACCAAATTGCATTCGTCGTAAACCAGAATCATCTATTAATTGGACAGATTGCCATTAGAGCAAGTTTAAAAAATAAAAAAGAAATAGGCAAAGTAATTGTACATCAGAAAGAAGATTATGTGCAAAGCTTTTACTGAACACGTCCAGAAGCAAAAGAAAAAAAAAATCTGTATATCAGTAACACTATCACTGCTATTGCTATCCTTATTGCCACTACCATTATCAACAACAATTAGACTAAGTACTGAGTACTAAGGAAAAGATCAAGCATAAATAGAGAGCATACCTTGCCCGGACCAAGAAGATTCAAAAAGAGCTTTTGCAATTTCAGGAATAGATGCTTCAGCAATGGCAACAGGAGTACGCAGACCAGACTTATACAAAGCCCTTGCACGTGAACCCTATTTCATATTTTACATGACCATAAGTAAGAAAATAAGATGCTGCAACACTTGGATAACTCATATATGCATGATAACGAACCACACCTTGACAAAAGGAATTGATGTAAGTTCAGCAATCTCTGCCCTAACTCCAAAAGAGACACGATTTTGGAACTTAGCAACAAGACCTTCTAAATCATTCCAACCAAGTCTCTGACAAAATGCAGAAACCATTGAAGCAAACCTGCCAGCATTTTCCTGTAGTGCCTGAATCATACCTCGGGCAACCTTAAATGCCTCACAAACATCAGCAACAGGAATCTCCTGAAAGAAATACTAAATGAGAACAGAAAATACAATTTTTTTCAAGGAAAAAAGATGGAAACACAGAACACCATAAAAATGGACGCAAAATTTAACAAAGACAAGAGACAGAAAATATCACAAAAACTATCTCCAAGGCTATATACTACAAAATGCACATAAATTAAACTATTACACCATACAGGACATAACCTTTCTGGTTGTGCAGAGCACAAGAAACACGGGTCAGACATATCTCAATTGGGACATTACAAAGTATCTCAATTGGATGGCATATGAATAAGTTGATGTTCAAAACAGTATGATAAATGTCTGGTCTTATTGTTTAATATAATAGGAGAAAAGAAAGAAAACAAAACAAAACAAAACAACAGAATGTAGGGTTCAAACTAACAAGGAAGATCCTACCAGATACTGAAGGAAAGGTAACAACGTAAGACAGGTAAACATCACAAATCACGTTTTTACACGTATGCTGAGGTGATGGAAACCATCTTCCCCTTGGCATTTGTTCTCCAGATGCACCCCGCCATCCTCTCTCAGCAATTCAAGGCAGGTAGATGAGAAAAAGATAAGTAGGTGGCATTGCGGAGTGATGAGAGGGGAAAGGTCAAAGCAGAGACAAATGAAAGCATGTTAGCTGTCACAGACACTAAAATCCTAAAACTAATGACATTTCAACAGTCTTCTTTCGCATAGGTAGAGTTTACCAGTGGATTTTCATATGCCGATATAAAATATGACCTAATATTTCAAGTTGCCATCTTTTTTTTCTTCAAAAACACAGGAGAGCTGCACATCATTATATCAAGAAGATGAAATGGGACAAGAACCCATACAACACAACACAAGCCACACACACACCCAATCTCACACCCACTCCACATGTTATATCAAACAATAAGACCTGACGTGGAGGATAGACACATATGGAGGCTTACTCCAAATGGGCAATATTCGGCCAAGTCGGCATATGAGGGCTTATTCTGGGGGTCTACACTCTTTGGGCTGTGGGGAAGAGTTTGGAAGACACGGGCACCGCCCAAATGGCGGTTCTTTGTTTGGTTGGTTGCTCACAGCCGCTGTTGGACAACGGATCGCCTAGCACGGCGAGGGCTCCCTCATCCTGAGCGCTGCCCTCTGTGTGACCAGGCTGCAGAGATCATTGATGATCAGTGTCTTTGCAAGAGAATTCTGGTTCCATTTCCTCTCACAGATCAGACTTCAAGTCTTCTCCCCACAGCCCACAGAAACCACTTTCCATGATTTGTGGGAACGAGTGAACAATGCTGCTACTGGCATGATAAGGCAACGAGTCAACTCTCTGATAATCCTTGTAGCATGGACTTTATGGACACACCGCAACAGGTGTGTTTTTATGGCACAGCTCCAAGTATTGCAGGCGCACTTGTTGTAACTGGAGATGAACGAAAGTTGTAGTTTTTGGTGGGGGCTCGAGGTTAGAGTCTGGGTTTTTTGGTCAAATTTAGATCTTATCACAGGCACGAATGTAATCTAAGGACAAGTGGAGTGAGGTTGTCATCTATATAGTGGCATAGTGCCATAACATTCAACTTTTGTTTCTCCACCAAACTAATTTTTACACTTTGCAACTTAGGCTTTCTACCAACCTTGAGCACTATGCATTGACCCAGGACAAACACGTAACCTTGAGTATTATAAGCTAGCAGATAAAGCTGCCAAGTAGTTATTAGAAGATACCTGAGCAAGCCTTGATAACATCAAAGCCACATAAAAGCGTTTAGACACTCTGATTGTCTGCTCATTAATAAGAGAATTTCCACTAGTCTGTGCTGTAGACTTGTCACGTACACCGGTGTTTCTCTGAGGCCTTCCACGAACAGGCATTGTCGCCCCATGAGCCATGTGCATCAAGAAGGGCTCAATTACTCCAACCCGGTTGCCCACTGACTGCATTCAAATGTATACCAACAAAAAAAAACAGAAATTAACACAGTTATATACATGTATTCTATGAACTGAAAATAGGAACAGTAAGCAACATTTTGATTTTTGAACCAATGATGTTGAGAAAGACACGATTATATACGCTTTATGACACTGCAATGACAATGCCATCCATAAAAGTTTGATGTTTGCAATTGTTCTGCAAATAACATCATGTCAGTTGTTCTTTTTTTTTGTTGGGCCAAAAACACATATTGGGATTCCGAAAACTAATAAAAACATTTTAGTCCTAAAGGAATCTGGTTGGTTGCTCACAACCGCTGTTGGACAGCGGATCGCCTAGCATGGCGAGGGCTCCCTCATCCTGAGCGCTGCCCTCTGTGTGACCAGGCTGCAGAGATCATTGATGATCTCCTAGTCCTTTGTGTCTTTGCAAGAGAATTCTGGTTCCGTTTCCTCTCACAGATCGGACTTCAAGTCTTCTCCCCACAGCCCACAGAAACCACTTTCCATGATCGGTGGGAACGAGTGAACAATGCTGCTACCGGCATGATAAGGCAAGGAGTCAACTCTCTGATCATCCTTGTAGCATGGACTTTATGGACACGCCGCAACAGGTGTGTTTTTATGGCGCAGCTCTAAGTATTGCAGGCGCACATGTTGTAACTGGAGATGAATGAAAGTTGTGGTTTTTGGTGGGGGCTCGAAGTATATCCCTGCCCCCATTCCAGGAGGTTAGAGTCTGGGTTTTTTGGTCAAATTTGATAGAAAGTAAATCACGCTAGAATAGATTGTATTCATCTGAGAAACAGGGATTACAATATATAGGCCAGCTATGTAGGCAATCTCAACCACCCTGATATATGGAAACAGAAAACAGGGGAGGGAAATGCCTATTGGGCTCTATGCGTGAAGTGCAAGGCAGGCAAAGCCATGCCGCACGGGAAAATAAACAGAACAGAACAGAGTTTGCTAACAAAATTTAGATCTTATCACAGGCATGAATGTAATCTAAGGACAAGTTGAGTGAGGTTGCCATCTATATAGTGCGATAACATTCAACTTTTGTTTCTCCACCAAACTAATTTTTACACTTTGCAACTTAGGCTTTCTACCAACCTTGAGCACTATGCATTGACCCAGGACAAACACGTAACCTTGAGTATTATAAGCTAGCAGATAAAGCTGCCAAGTAGTTATTAGAAGATACCTGAGCAAGCCTTGATAACATCAAAGCCACATAAAAGCGTTTAGACACTCTGATTGCCTGCTCATTAATAAGAGAATTTCCACCAGTCTGTGCTGTAGACTTGTCACGTAAACCAGTGTTTCTCTGAGGCCTTCCTCGAACAGGCATTGTCGCCCCATGAGCCATGTGCATCAAGAAGGGTTCAATTACTCCAACCCGATTGCCCACTGACTGCATTCAGATGTATACCAACAAAAAAAAACAGAAATTAGCACAGTTATATGCATGTATTCTATGAACTGAAATAGGAACAGTAAGCAACATTTTGATTTTTGAACCAATGATGTTGAGAAAGACACGATTATATACGCTTTATGACACTGCAATGACAATGCCATCCATAAAAGTTTGATGTTTGCAATTGTTCTGCAAATAACATCATGTCAGTTGTTCTTTTTTTTTGTTGGGCCAAAAACACATATTGGGATTCCGAAAACTAATAAAAACATTTTAGTCCTAAAGGAATCGTATGCACCAGGTCAATTTACATATGAAGGGGTAAACTGCAACCAGGTACAATGCAAACAAGTCCAATTAACATATTTTAGTCAGATTCATAGTTAGGTGAAACTGCCACAACAGATTTCACACTTTCTGATTTTGACTGATCATTTTATACCACAACAGATTTCGCACTTTCTGATTTTGACTGATCATTTTCAGAATTCATTTTTGCTTCACATAAGTTCAACAAAGTGGATAGAATGTGAATCAGGACGAGAGTTCGGTCCTGAACGGTCTCGCCGAGAGCACGGCGGGAGTCCGCCATGGCCTTTATCTTCCGACAGTAATCTCCGATGGAGAGGTCCCCCTGGACAAACTGGCAGAACGCAGCATCAAGGTGGAGGGCGCGGGCCTCACGGTTAACAAGGAATCGTTCCTCGACGGCGATCCAAGCATCGTGGGCCATGCCGTTAGGGACGCCCTCGAGAGCGCATAGCGTTCAAGCATCAGAAGAATGAGGTTGCACCATCCATTGTAGTGGGAGGAGGCGGGATCCAGAACAATGGATACAAGAGATCGTATGTTCTGGATACCGCAGGCTTGGGCGTGGATGTTGGCAACGATGGCGGTCTCGTAGGTGGCGGCATCGTGGTGATCAAAGGCACCATCGGCGTCTGGCTTGACGGGGGGCTCGGCACGAGCCTTGGTGGCAGCTGCTTCTCTTGCCAGGTCGGCGGCGTCCTTACGCTCACGCTCGAGGGCGGCTAGGGTAACGTGCACACGATCCTCGGCGTTAGCAGCGGCCTTGGCAGCAGCATCGGAGCTTCAGGAAGCTCCTGGCGTTCCTTCTCCTGGGCGGCGGCGCGCTGTGCGGCATTGGCGGCATCTTGCTCGCAATGCTGCACGGCAGCGGCTGCAGCAGTAGCATCAGGGGGAGGGGCGTCAGGCATGGTGCCAAGGGTCGACGGCAGCTTAGGGTTTGTAGCAGAAGTGAGAGGTCACGAGATCGTGATGGCCTCTTTGTTGGAGTATAGATATGTAGCCCATAGGGCCCATGTATTAGGCCCATGTACAGATAACCACATAACCCACCCTTCTAGGGTTGGAGGAATACAGTGTGCATTGTTCCTCTAGCACTCTTGTTACCATGATAGAATGTGAATCACGTGGAATAGATTGCATTCATCTGAATGAACAGGATTACAATATATAGAGGAGATCAAGTACATCTCAACCACCGGACTTATAGAAACAGAATCAGGGGGAAGATACCGATCAGGTCCACACATGATGAGGCCAGGCGTCCAATAGGACTAGACCGGCCGCACATGAAGGAGGAGGTTAGGGGCAAGAGATCTCGCAATGTTCTAATCAACACAGATAGAACTAGCATTTTGTGTGCATACAAATTACAGTTCCATAATGAATTTTCAAGTGCAACACAGCAGAAGACTTGCGTACCTGCTCAAGAGAAGAAAGCTGCATGAATCTCTCGTAGTATAATTCCCAATCAGGTTCAAGATCTACATTTATTGGTGTGACCAAGTAAACCAAATGCAAATCAGATGCCAGAACAAAGCCTTCTCTTGCCCTTGAAAGATCATCAAGCACAACCAAAAGGAAAGATAAAGTAAGCTACCAGTGATTCCTCAGGATTGAGTGAACTTCCGAAAGCTGCTCTACCAAGGGGAGTAGTGGAGTATATTTTTGTCTCATCGTTCCACTCAAGAAACCTTTTATGGCATAACCAACGAAGGGAGTCTTGGGCTGACTTCACGACATCATCAAAGGGTTTGGTGGAATTAAGCAGTGTACACCGCACATAGCGATGAATATCATTTGCAGTTTGCACAATTCCACCAGCAACAACCTCCATAATTGCATGAGTCATTCCATTTTTATCTTCAGAGAGACAGGACTCCAAGGGAGGGCAATTGCTTCTAACAATACCTGTAATCCTCTTGACCTCTTCAGGCCTGCATACAAGTATCTGCATGGATTTCAAATGTCAAAATATTAGGAAAAAAAATTAGAATATACAAATAAAAAATGAAAACAGAACTAGTGAATTATGAGAACCATTCACTAAGTACAACAAAATGGAACAAAGATCTTGTAGCTTACACTTTCTCCTTTTGTATCTATCCCAGTTCGACCAGCACGACCAGACATCTGTCTATAGCGAGTCCCATCAATAAAATCACGACCTATCTTAGGTTGCCTAAATATAACCCGTCTAGCAGGCAAGTTAACACCAGCAGCTAAAGTTGAAGTGGCAGTCAGCACACGGACAAGGCCTTTACGGTAGCATGACTCCACGATCTCCCTCTCCTCAACCTGCCAACATAAAAGGCTATAACAATCATTGAATCAAACATAATAAGTTATAGATGAACTCAATGATCTAGCTGGCATTGTTGTTGATAGTAGATAACTCGCCGCACAGTTGCGATTAGGTGAAAACAGAATTGCTTTCACAGTTAGCAACATATACTTTAAGAAATAAAGAATAGTGTCAATATTTTGTGTATCTTATGAAGATAGAAATGGAAGTTCCATACCGTAAGACCAGCATGATGGTATGCAACACCAAAAGGAAGGGTTTCTTCCAATACAGGATCCAATCCAGAAGGGCACCTCCTCAAGGCTTCAATAGCTGTTGAAGCATCTGAAAACTCTGAACTAAGATCACTTGGTCCAACAGAGGTAAGTTTCAAGAACTTGGCAACATGCCTTGCAGTTGACTCACAGCCTTTACGGCTGGAGCAAAACAAAAGCACAGAATGGCCCTGAAGAACAACCTGTAAAAAGAACAAGTAGAGCATCCATTTTTCTTGGAAAGTGTGGTGGGAAACAATGAAAAACTGAGACCTGGAGAATACATATCAAATTTACCTCGTTACACAATTCAACAATATGATCTGGATCCTTGCCACCAAGGTCAGCTACTTTTGGAAGGACACGAACAACGTTCATGTCTTTATCAAATATTTGATTACCAACTTTGATAAATTCCTCCAGTGGAACAGGTCGAAAGTCAGTTTGGTAAAGAGCAGCCTAGGATTACATAACAGCAAAGATAAACATCAATAACAAAGGTTTGAGTTTGTAATGAAGCATAATAACATTTTGGTGTGGAAAATATAATAGACATTCGACTAAATATTAATCATATCACCCAAAACAGATGAAAAGATCAGCACCATCACAAAATAGCATACTATATAAGTAACTAGACAGCTAAATATGCTAATAATGAAGACAGCCTAAATCCTCAGATATTAGGTCATGCATAATTAGAAATTGAAATTGACAAGTGTAAATTATTATGTACTGTTCAAGAACCCACTCAGGGAGATGGGGGA
>OAMR01000548.1:215010-233439 GCA_900205405.1 Echinochloa crus-galli
TACCAAGCCCGAGGAGCCTGCTCGAAGTGAGGATTAGACTTGTTGAGCCGACAGACTAGATCCGGACGACTGGAGTCCACAAACCCTGCTGGCTGGCTACAATAGACAGTCTCTGACAGAGTGCCATGGAGGAAGGCATTATTGACATCCAGCTGGTGCACAAGCCATGATCGAGCGAGAGCAATAGAGAGCACTGTGCGCACTGTAGCAGGCTTCACCACTGGACTGAATGTCTCATCATAATCCACTCCAGGTCGCTGAGTGAAACCCCGGAGAACCCAGCGAGCCTTGTAGCATAGCTATTCAGATCAATTCGTCTCACATGGAAACATACTATTTCATTTAATCCTATATAAGTATTTTTTTTCAATATGACCATATGAATCCAGTAGACTCAACCTTATATTTTCATCAATCTATATGGCTTTCTAGTTTAAGCTATTAATGGTCAAAACTAAAAAATATTTTAATTAGTACAAATATGGGATCGGAAACAGTAGAACAGAGTGGAAAAAAGGGATCGGAAACAGACCACAGTATGGGCTTCCCCTACTGTATATTGCTAAAAAAACAGTAGAACAGAGTGGAACAAAAAAAAACTTACAAGACATTATTATACATGTATTCAGTCCCAAATACCAGTTTTATTACCTTTTCCATTTTTTTTTAAAAGTATAACTAGCTTATCCTTGTATCAAAATGAGCCATTGAGAACTGCTAGAGGAATAATGATTGCTCTTTTTCTCCAACCCTAGAAGGGTGGGTTATAAGGTTGATGTACATGGGCCTTGATGGGCCTAGTATACATGGGCCCTATGGGCTATATACAACTATACTCCAACACTCCCCCGCAGCCTGAACTACCGGCGCAGCGGTGTTCAAGGCTGGACCACAAAGAAAGACAACACACTCCCCCGCAGTCTGAACTACCGGTGCAGCGGTGTTCAAGGCTGGAGAACAGAGAAAGACAACACACACAGGCCCCCCCGCAGCCACAACTAGCCACCCGCTATGTTGAGGCTGGAGCGAAACTCCGAGAACGTCGAGGAGGGCAGACCCTTCGTGAAGATGTCAGCGAACTGGGAGGTGGTCGGTACATGGAGGACCCGAACATCGCCGATGGCAACCCGGTCGCGAACGAAGTGCAAGTCAATCTCGACATGCTTCATCCGCTGATGCTGAACCGGGTTGGTGGAGAGGTACACGGCGCTGACGTTGTCGCAGTAGACGAGCGTACTCATGCGCTCAGCCTTGCCGTTCTGAGCGGAAGTGTACGGACAAGACATGCGCAACTGAACACCGCGAGAGAGGAAGAAAGAGCGGGAGGTGTGGTTGTCGAACTCACGCCCGTTGTCACACTGAACGGCTTTCACAGGAACACCGAACTGAGTGGACACCAGGCAAAGAAGTGGAGGAGGGTGGGAAAAGTCTCAGACTTGGCACGCAAAGGAAAGTCCAGGAGTAATGGGAGAAATCATCAACAACCACAAGATGTATTTATAACCCGAAATACTGGATACAGGAGAGGTCCACAGATCACAGTGAACAAGATCAAAGGCATGCGCAGCATGCGAAGAAGAAGCATAAAAAGGAAGTCTAACATGACGACCCAGCTGGCAAGCATGACAGAAGTGCTCAGCTGAAGCTCGAGTACAAGAGATGTCTGAACTATGACTAAGCTGAGACAGAACATCTCGGCCAGGATGACCAAGACGACGGTGCCAAGTGGTGGAAGAAGTCATCGCCAAAGCAGCTGACGGTGGAGAAGCAGCGGAAGACGGGAGGCGAAGAGTGTAAAGGGGCCCCGCGCTGTCACATCTGAGCAGAGGGCGTCGGGTAGCCAAATCCTTCACAGTAAGACCAGAAGTGTCAAATTCGATAGAACAAGAGTTGTCAGCAGTGAATTGGCGAATGGAAAGAAGATTATGAATCATTTGAGGGGCAACAAGAACACTGGAAAGGAGAAAAGGACCAGAAGAAGAAGAGCCATCACCGACCATGATAGAAGTGGGATAGGAGGGATGGGGGGGATGAATCGAAGAAAGTATACCAGCATCAGGAGTGGTGTGGAAAGACGCTCCTGAGTCGGCGACCCACTCAGGACCGACAGGAGGGGTCAAACCCGTGGTGCTAATTAGGAAAAAAAATTAGAATATACAAATAAAAAATGAAAACAGAACTAGTGAATTATGAGAACCATTCACTAAGTACAACAAAATGGAACAAAGATCTTGTAGCTTACACTTTCTCCTTTTGTATCTATCCCAGTTCGACCAGCACGACCAGCCATCTGTCTATAGCGAGTCCCATCAATAAAATCACGACCTATCTTAGGTTGCCTAAATATAACCCGTCTAGCAGGCAAGTTAACACCAGCAGCTAAAGTTGAAGTGGCAGTCAGCACACGGACAAGGCCTTTACGGTAGCATGACTCCACGATCTCCCTCTCCTCAACCTGCCAAAATAAAAGGCTATAACACTCATTGAATCAAACATAATAAGTCATAGATGATGAACTCAATGATCTAGCTGGCATTATTATCGAGAGTAGATAAAGTAGCCCTGAAATAGCAACCAAATATCTAGAAATGTTGATAATTATAAAAACTGAAAGCCTAAAATTCGGTGGGGGGTGGTTGATAGTTCCTCCTGAATCCTGGCACCCTCGCACAGTTGTGATTAGGTGAAAACAGAATTGCTTTCACAGTTAGCAACATATACTTTAAGAAATAAAGAATAGTGTCAATATTTTGTGTATCTTACGAAGATAGAAATGGAAGTTCCATACCGTAAGACCAGCATGATGGTATGCAACACCAAAAGGAAGGGTTTCTTCCAATACAGGATCCAATCCAGAAGGGCACCTCCTCAAGGCTTCAATAGCTGCTGCAGCATCTGAAAACTCTGAACTAAGATCACTTGGTCCAACAGAGGTAAGTTTCAAGAACTTGGCAACATGCCTTGCAGTTGACTCACAGCCTTTACGGCTGGAGCAAAACAAAAGCACAGAATGGCCCTGAAGAACAACCTGCAAAAAAAACAAGTAGAGCATCATTTTTCATGGAAAGTGTGGTGGGAAACAGTGAAAAACTGAGACCTGGAGAATACATATCAAATTTACCTCGTTACACAATTCAACAATATGATCTGGATCCTTGCCACCAAGGTCAGCTACTTTTGGAAGGACACGAACAACGTTCATGTCTTTATCAAATATTTGATTACCAACTTTGATAAATTCCTCCAGTGGAACAGGTCGAAAGTCAGTTTGGTAAAGAGCAGCCTAGGATTACATAACAGCAAAGATAAACATCAATAACAAAGGTTTGAGTTTGTAATGAAGCATAATAACATTTTGGTAAAATATAATAGACATTCGACTAAATATCAATCATATCACCCAAAACAGATAAAAAGATCAGCACCATCACAAAAAAGCATACTGTATAAGCAACTGGACAACTAAATATGCTAATAATGAAGAAAGCCTAAATCCTCATATATTAGGTCATGCATAATTAGAAATTGAAATTGACAAAAAAAAGAGTTGTGTAAAAGAAGACGACAAAGATAAGACATCCCCATGGTTTTTACCTTAAGAGAGGAGAATACCGAACACTTAGGTGACACTCACATGACCTGTGAGCACTAAGGTTTGAGCCCAGGTGGGCAGCCCCTCAACTGGTCGCTCTACCAACCCAGCTACTGAGGACTGGTTTTCTTAATTATTAACTCTGGCTTATGGCCAGCATATTTTGTTGTCTAGTTTTTTTTCTCGAACCACGCAGGAGAATTGCGTGTCATTTCATTAAGGTAGAAAAAAGTACACGACGGAGGGACCCAACCCGAGTACCAAATGATAGAGGAATAATTGTTGTGTCTTCCTCCAACCCTAGAAGGGTGGGTTATATGGTGATGTACATGGGCCTCAATGGGCCTAGTATACATGGGCCCTATGGGCTATATACAACATACTCTAACACCGAACACCACACCCCAACTCCTCCCTGACTTACAAAAATCGCCAGAAACTTCTAGGAAAACGACCAACAAACCACCTAGGATTTAGAAACCCTGGTGTGGTGACCTGGTGACTAACTGGAGGAGCATAGAAGCCCCAGCCATGCACCAGCTGCCGCCCTCTGTGCTTACTGCCCTGAGAACCTCCTGTTGTTGTCTAGTTAATTGAGCTATTTTCAAGCTGTGCAGAAACTTAAATGATACATGTTGAGCCAAATCTTTTTCCATTTGACTAGTACACAGCTATGCACTGTCACTTGATAGCATGATATTCATATTAGGTTACAGAATTGAAGAAACCTGGTGGCATAATAATGCCTTCAAAAAAAAAGGATGACAGAATGTACAATTGAAATTTAGAAGTTGGATTTGCTCGCATATACCAGAATAAACACATTCACCCCTGAACTAATCACTCTGTCATCAGATCGTATAGCTAAATAATACAGGTAACTTCATTTTTCTTCAAAAATGGTAAATGAACTACAACACCAAGGTTTTTTTTAGAGAAATACAATCCCCTACTGCAGTACTACAACGCTAAGTTGAACTTCTATGGGGTTAGTATAATGTTCTTTCTACCACGTTACAGTATATCGGTTAAATAAGTATATAAAAACAGCGAATGTCTTACTTGAAGCCAATCAGCTACAGCAGCAACGTTGGGCATAGTAGCACTCATACCAATTATCTGCAATCCATGAGTTGCCATCTTCCCACTGCTAGAACCTGAAGTTTCTCCACTAGATGACTCTGAATTCCCTTCACCAGCAGCATATCGAAGCTTTGTCAGCATCAGCTCTAAGAGGTACCCTCTGTGTTGGTCACCAACCTATAATAGAAGGCACCTTAACAAGTGTAAATTATCATGTACTGTTCAAGAACCCACTCAGGGAGATGGGGGATAAGATGGTGTGCTACCAAGGATTCCAAGCCTTGAACAAAAAAGAACACAGAGATGCAGTAGCGTAAAAGTACATCACATTGGACTAAATTAATTGCAAGCATGATATATACCTTGTTGTCTCACTTTTCAATTAGTTAGCTATGATAAAAACCTGTATTATTTATAATGCTTGACTGCTAGTATGTTATAATTGTACACATACAGTTGTGCATTTAGTTCAATTGTCCAGCGATCTGATACACATTCATAAGGGATTTTGTGATGCTCCATCTGTTTCACAATGCAAAATCAAACCCACAATGCACACTGACCAAGGAACTAAAACTTAACATCAGACCAATACATACTCTTATTAAATGGAAATAATGCCTTGTACAGTATTAAAGGAAGGGGAAGAATAGAAATATTACAATTAGTTTTCTCAATGCTGCCACAAATTTATATTGTGAAATGGCAGGTCACATGATAGTGGGCTTACATTTCAAGACAGATTGAGTATGAATAACCATGGCAGTACAAAAGAAAGTGGGAAAGCGAAGAGAGGATTTTCTGAGAAGCACTCTGGCTTTAGATGAGCTCACCATATGAAGTTCATCTATTACAATTACACCAAGTTCAGAGAGGCGGCCGTCCTCCAACAACTTGTTAACCAAAGAGTTTGCCTTCTCTATGGTGCATACAGCAACTGCAGTATCTTTAGGAAGTGATCCTCCCCCCTGGTTTCCGTAGAAACTACGGACATGCCTACCCAATGGCTCAAGAAGTTGTTCAAGATGTTCGGCCTGTAAAAGCAAAATGAATAGTCAGACACAAGTAAGTTTAGAACATCAGAAAGCAGTAAAATTTGAAAACCTTTTCAGCACATATCGACACATAGGGAAGGACAAGAATTGCCATATTCCCACTTGACAGTATTCGCCTCAACATCAGAACTTCAGCAACAAAACTTTTACCAGCGCTGCAATATATGAACAAAAAAGATATACTTAAGATTAAACCAAGATATAATAGAAATTAGGAGTAAAATAGTGGACAACTGGGATGTGAAGTGTCGAGGCATGTCTGAGCATGACAAGACATGCAAGATCTGCAAGTACCTCGTGGATGCACAATATACAAGATTCCTCTTCTCCAAGACACCTTCCACAAGTAAACACTCAATCTGCAAGACATGGGAGCATAGTGCAAACGACAATCAATAATCAAAAATTTGCAAACAATGATTATGTTTAAAGAAAGGAATACTATTGTCTCTACACATGACATAATTGATTCCTTATTGATTTACATTACTCTCCGTGTTATGGTAGTGGGACCGGGTCTAAGCCTGGGCCCGTTCTAGCGCAGCACAGGCGTACTGCGGGTTTGTTAGGAAAGAGATAAATTAGATGCGGGTTTGTTAGGAAAGAGATAAATTAGATGAGTCGGTTAGGATATTTTCTTAGGGATAAGTTAGTCGTCCCTATAAAAGAGACACCTTTGTATCAGCTGATGGCAGGCAAGATAGAACTGGGATTTCCTCTACGAGAGGGAGTCCTCGTTCTGCCCCCTTGTAAACTTCCTTCCCATCTAATAAAGCTGTCCTCGCTGTTCCACAACACTCCGATACTTAGTGACAAAAAAGATGGAGGACTATACTGAACAAATTGGGAAAATGGTCATTCAGTTTCAAAGAACTTTGCCACCAACACGTTGTTTTGGTTCAATCAAAGCAGTGAAACTCATAAGCAATCTGGTTTTGACCATGTCTGATACAAATTCATTAATCCGGCCAATGCAGCCCAATCCAGCCTGAACGCCGTAGCAGTCATAAGGAACCTATGGCCAAAGAGCTCAATGTAGCAATCTAAGAACATGTCAATGCAAGGTCTCACTGTCAGAAATCGATGGCCATAGACCACGCCATGGCGGTCCTGATGTGGCTCATAGTTTTCAGCTGCAGTGTCAAGGTCTATGGCGGCGGCATAAAGCTATTCAACGGCCATGTGCAGGCGAAGGGATCGATGGTCTATGGCAGAGGCACTGGCACTAGGCTTCATTGAGTTGTAACTTTTATGACAGCAGCACTGGGGCTGCACCAAGTTCTACATCAGCTGCACTGGGCATCGATTGCTAGTTTGCTACAGTGGCGGCAACATTGGTGCTCTTCAGAGCAGCATGATTGTTGCCAGGCGGGAACTGACTATGCGGTCACCAGGGAAGCCGCGCTCACCGTTCCGCCTTTGGGTCCTGTCAGCATTCAACATTGTCATCCGTGGTCACACAGGACCCCAACCCTCCCTTTCTACCTGGCCCTTAGTAGGCAGCAGAATCACATCCATCGAACAGACCAGAGGAGGTTCAGAACAGAGCAAAATAAGAGGAGATTGGATATGAGGAACCCAACTCTCCATTCCCTTCCCTGGCCCCTAGTAGGCAGCAGCATCAGGCCCATCAAACAGAGAAAATATGAGGAAATTGGATATTTGGATGGACTTTGGACTTTTTACTGTTGGATTGGATTTCCAGCAGTCTAATTGGATTGGGTGGACATGGACTTAATAATATTTGGATGTTCTTTGGACTTTTTTATTCTGGATTTGGATTTCCATCCGTTCCCACCTCTACTTGCATTGTAAATGGTATGGGAAATGGATTTCTGTGGTATTGGCAGTGGGACCACTGATTCCCTGCTTTGTTTGGTTGCACAAGGTTGATTACCAGTGCAGTGTTTGTTTTATCTTGGAATACATCCTACAGACTCTCCCCAAAAACTGAACCTTGGAAGGAGGCGAAGCAAATCCCTACTAACAAATTAGCAGGGTCGAGGCCTCGAGGGAATGCGATGAATAGCATGAATTGGTATTGCATTACAACGGACTGGGGTTGTATCTGGTTTCTACTAGCCGGTATCAGATTATGTGGGACTCGTTTACAGTCAGCAGTGAACGAAGCAAGATTTAACGGAATCAATTAAAGCTGTAATCAGGTTGTGTTACAGAGAGCCGAACTAAACACTATCTTAGTACGAGTTTGGATGTAACGTACTTATGACACAAGTCCCTTCTTCCATGCAGCCCATGGAGCCCCCCATACAAATTTTAGCCATGGATGGAGAGGAGGAAGAAGAAAAAGAAGAGGAAGAAGAGAAAGGAAGAAGGGGAAGATAAGCACCCCCTTGGTGCTGTGGATCGCCACTGCTCCTAAAGATATTTAGGAGAGAATAATTGGTGAGCCTACTAGTTGAGAGGGCAGCAGTGGTTTGTTAACACCTGGCTGGAAAAAAATTCTAACATTACGCAACTTTCACGGGAGAAAAATGGTCAGGAAAAAGAAAGGATCAAAAAGATAATTAGGGAAAAGAAAACTAACCTGCCAAGGATACAGCTTTGAAATGCCTTTTTTCATGTATACAGCACAAATCTCTGGAGGGAGCCAACTTGATAGCTTTGAGTGCTCCTTCAGAGGAACAGAGTTAGTAGGTGTGCTAGCTTCCACTTCTTGAGAATGATGAAATTTACTCTTGGAATCTTTCTCAGGCTTGCAACCATTTGAATATGCAGCAAGCGATTTATTTTGATGAGAATCTTTGTTACCCTCTTGAGTTGAATGAACCTTCCCTTCGGTTGTTGATTTGGATACACCCTGACATCGGATTATAGCTGCAGAATCCACGTGCAAATCAAGAGCACTTGTCTTCACCACATCTACAGTTCTCTGAAGGCCACTGTCTTTCAATGGAACGTGGTTTGTTTGTACATTACCAGCTTCATTGCTGCCTTTTTCTTCACATTTTGAACCTGATACTTGGATGTCATCCTCATGGAAGAAGTCCAGGTGCTTCACAGGCAAAGGAGAGCTGACTATATGCTGGCTGTTTGCTGCCAGTAATTCAACTTTATTTGACAATTTCTCCATTTGATGTGTATCATTACTGCCTACTGCATTTAGACAGTTAAACTCATCCTTTCCTGATCTAGGAAGAGTCTTAGAGCATACTGCTACTGCACAAGATGACTTATCCTCTGCTGCATCAAACTCAGGCTTTCCACGGACCTTGTCAGCCCGGGCAGATATCCCGTCAGCGAATTCCATTGCTGCATTCCAGAACTCCTCCCCAGGTGAAGTAAGGGAATTCCTTGATACAGATTTTGGGGTTTCCCCAGGGGCTAAAGAAAACACAACTTTTTTCTGTTAAGTATTCGGGGTAAAGCTACATCTTTGCAAGGCTGAAAAACCCACACATGTGACCTTTGCCCCCTCAACTGATTCCTGCTAAAAAGGGCACCAAAAATATTTCAAAAAAAAAAGAGAAAGGTTTGCATATTTTACTTGTTCTGACATAATCAAACCTCCATAGCCTCAAAGCCACCATGGTGATTGATGCATTGCTTCTTGAATGCTGCACTATCATCTGATTCCTGCAAAGAACTGAACTATGAGTTGAAGCTCATGAATCACCTTTGATGCAAATCTGCTTGGATTGGATGGATCATGTATCTTGGCCCAACCTTTAGAGCTCCCAAGCCACTGCCATAAGCAATGCATTGCTTCTTGACAGAAGCATTGTCACGAGGAACCAAGAACGACTGGCTCGCACTCCGCTTCTGCTTCTTCTCCAGCTGTTCCCCGTACTCAGAGTCATTCCGCAAAGGGGGGATAGCACTGAAACAACAAGAATGCACCCGTAATTTGCAAAAGAACAGTTCTTGGCTCCAGCACAAGTCAAGAACGCCTCCCTCTCGTTTCCCACACGAATCGCTCACCTGCAGCAATGCGACAGGAAGTCCGTCGTGAATCTCCTGAGCTCCAAATCGGCCGCGTCACCCGCCGCCGCCTCCGCGGCCGCCGGAGCGGAGGAGCCGACATCGACGTCCATCGCGGCCGAGAGGCTCCGCCTGGCGCCCGCGTCCCCGCCCCTCGGCGAGCACGCGGGGGCCGCCGAGGCAGCCACCGTGGCACGGGCGGAAGGGGAGCGGACGAGGTACCCCTCCAGGGACCCCTTGGCGCCGCCGGGGCTCCCATGCTGCGACCCGGGCCGCGGCGGGTCGTCCTTGCGCGACGAGGGCCTCCGCTTCTTGGCCGGGAAGAACTGCGGGCGGGGAGGGTTAGGGCTTGGAGGCGGGGAGGGGAATGCGGGCAGGAGCTAGGGTTAGGGTTTTACCTGATCGATTTGGGGGCGAGAGGAGCCCGACGCCATTGCGGAGGCGGAGGCGGAGGGGAAGGAAGGTATTCAGTTTCGTTTGAAAAATGGTAGGAGGAGGGGGAGAACCGGAGAAGGCTTTTCAGAGGGGGGTCCCTTTTCGCTCGCCGCCTCGCCGGGCCGGCGTTCGCGTTTGAAAACCGAGACCGGAGACGGAGAGGGGGTTGCCGGAAAGGTAACGAACAAGAGCCTGGTTCACTGCCAATAATATTTCGAGGACCAAGATTTTGTCGTACCAATTACTTCCTCTATTTTTAAATTTTTTAACTCTAAATTTGACCGTCTATCTTATTTAAAATTTTACGGGCTTGCTAGCGCCCGGACGTCCGACCGGGGTAAAAAAAATCGGACGGCAACATGTAAAATTTTTTGTAACATACAAAAATAATATATGCAACATTATAGAACAATATCTGAAACAAAGAAAGCCACCGGTTGAAACATTGGGGACTCCTACAGAAACGGACGCCATCGTATATCATCCAGTTGCTACGGGAGTTGAGTAAAAATTCCCACCGCAACATCAGAGCATGTTTCATGAAACATGCCATTCATATATAAACATCCAATCGAATTTCATACGAAACATCCAATCAAACTTCGTGCAACATCAAGACAAGGCTATTGCAACATCAAAAGCAACATTAAAAAAATCATTGCAACCAATGCAACATCTATAGCACAGTGGAACATTGGAACGCGGAGGTTGCAACATGAAAATCAAAAGATGGAACATCCAACTGTTGCAACATGGAGCCAAACCCTAGAACATCCCAGATCTAATTTTGCAACATTCTCATCAAACACTTGGAACATTTTCTTGGAACATCCGAAACATGTGAAACGTGATCTTGCAACATGCAGCAAAACCCTAGCAAAAAAAATGAGAACCACAGAAGGATGGCGAGTAGATGGCGCCGGCGCGAGAGGAGATGGCCGCCGCCGGCGGCGCCCGCGGAGGATGGCCGGTGCGCCACCCCCTCCCCTACCTCGTGCCAGCGACGGATCCGCCGTATCCATGGCTGGCTTAGGCCAACGGCATCAGGAGAAGTTGGGTGCGGCAGCCCATGGCCCTCCCCCTTCCTCCTCCGACGTGCATCCATGGCGGGGACGCGGGGCGGCGGAGGCGCGGAGAGGCAGAGACGACGAGGGGCGACGGCGACGACGCCGGCCGACGGAGGCACGGGGAGGCGGGGACGACGCAGGTGGCTGCGGCGGTGACAGCGCGTGTGGAGGAGCAGACGCCGGACGGATCGAGGAGGAAGAAGCGGGGGGGCGGAGGAACCGAGCAGCGTCGGGTGGATCGGGAGTTTTTTTTTATCTGCGCATCGGGCGTCGATGCTCGCTAGAAATACCGTTCTTTTATTGGGATGCTGCGGAATGGGCCCGTGGGGTGTCCGATCCATCGGACGCCCTACGGTAAGCATTACCGAAAATTTTATATAATTTATCATATTTTTACTTGCTTTATTAACAAAAATCTTTAAAAATAATTTAAATTTAACTATATTTACGTAATTTTTTGAATAAAACGAGTGTTCAAATTTATGATAAAAAAGTTAAACGAACTATAATTCGGAACAGATGAAGTATTTGACTACTAATTAGACATTTGTTTCAGTTTATAGCTGATTTTTAATACTTAATTTTAAGAAATCCAAAAGTTAAATGACTCTCATAATCGATTATGATATGAGTCGTCTATTTTTTGATTCTTTAAAATTGAACATTTAAAATTGGCTAAAATCTGGTTATGGTACGAGTCGTCTAGCCGATTCTCGATTATGGTATTAGTCGTCTATTTTTTGATTCTTTAGAATTGAGCATTTAAAATTGGCTAAAATCTGAAACAAACGGGACCTTAGTTTACTATAAAATAAGCATTGCCTCGCATTTACTCTACCAAAATATTGACAAGTTTGCTACCAATATTTTGGGTTGCCAAAGCTTTGAAAGCAAACCAAGCAAGGCCGAAGTGAAGGACGGAAAGCTACACAAAACGCGGAAAAAGAATACCTACTCCCTTTATATCTCACAAATAATATAATTCTAATTATGTATTTGGACGAAGGTCGTCTATATACATGTTCAGAATTTCATTGTTTGTGGGATAAAGGGAGTAGATCCAAAAGAATGGAAGTGCAGCTATGGAACAACTAGAAAAAGGTGGCTCGGTGATGGCGAACAATTGGAAGAAGGCGGGAGTGAAAACGAGACCAAGTCTGTAGCACACGAGGTTATGTCGAACTGCATTGTGGCACTTTTTGTTTGTTTGTGGTAATTGTTGTCCTACCATGACTTAACTAGGTTTAAAAGATTCGTCTCGTCGTGTACATTAAAACTATGCGATTAGTTTTTTATTTACCTACATTTAATACTTTATGCGTGTGCCAACATTTTGATGTGATGTGATGGGACTTTTTGCATAGTGGAATTTTGGGAACTAAACACGGCCTTTGTAATCTCTGCATTCTGTTTGGCGCCTGCCAGTACTGGCTAAGTTTTTTTTTAACTGTAACCTATCCTGTGTTTGACATAATGGCAACTGAGCATAATTTTTATTTTTAAAACTTTTAGTAATTTATTTGAATTATAAATCTTTAATAAAGTCAGATTAAGTCAACCTTACAACCTACAACCTGTCCATGCTGAGTGGGGATGTAGGGAGCGACGAGGTTGAGTTGGGCTCAACCCAATGCGGTGCGGACAAGTTGGGTTAGGTGGATTCGTTGGGGCGGGTTTAGGTTACACTAGAACTCTGGGCGCGGCGTTGCCGCGCGCCGTTAAGAGTCGGGCCAGTGTTTTGTAGGATCTGTGCCTAAATGAGCCATAATACTAAATAATATTATCCTTTTAGTATCAGCAGTTTATTACAAAACAAGGATCATATTACTTGGTCAGTCAAGCCTTGGTTCCGTAACATACTTTAAACTGTATGTTCTTTACTCTTTAGTTCCTTCACTTTGGTAGTAAAGCCCATTGTTTATTCTGTTTACTGATTTGCCATTTAGTGTTGGCAAACGCCTAGTAAACAATACTGACCAGCATGCTATTTTGTTTTCCTTTCATGGTGCAGTACTACTTTGATAGCATGTGAATCGTCATGTAACAGGCAATCTTTTATTTTTTTTAGGACTGGTAACAGCCAATCTTGAGAAGATGAAATTGCCCACTAAGCTTTTTGAGCAACTGACCCTCCTTCTGTGAAAGCCTCTCCGTGAGTTTCCTTTGGACAATACGCACCACCCTCCCCGATTCTCTCCTCTCCTGCCTCGGCCGCAGTCCGCAGCGCACGCGCCCGCCAAGGATGGACGGCGGGTTGGATTTCCACAAAATATGAGGGGGTTTTGCAAAAACGTGGATCTTCCCTTGATCTAGGTCGTTCGTTGCGTGATCAACGACCAAGGTTTTACAGGTGACGTGGCGCGATGTGGGCTTGAGGTGGGTGGTGCTGATTTCGTTTTGTAGAGATACAGCCCATGTTAGAGTTAGATTTTAAAAATAGATCGATATTTTATACTAACTTCGTCCCAAAATAAATATTCATATAGCATTTAAATTTTATACCATAAAAAGTGTTTATTTAGCTTTTACAGATGCACACTTTAATACAAAATTACATAGAGCAGCCCATAGCTTGCATGTTGGGAGAATATGACTCTGAGTAGAGTGCATTTATATAGGTTATAGAGATATATATAGTTTCAATTTAAATTCAAATTAAAGCTCCACAAAAGAATTCAATAACATCTAATTAAATTCAGCTCACATTTGTATTAAAATCTCATATTGACCATTTTTTATGACTACCGTTACTTCAAGGTGAAAGCTCTCGAGGCAAATAAGCCAAACATGGTCTGTATGCCAAAAAGAATTTTGCCTACTTATGAATCGAAGTTTCTAAGTTCTTATAAAATCTTAGTTTTTTTGTTATTTGGCATTGAAATATGAATATCTGGTCTTCTAACGCTATGTTCCTACCATTTTTTTGCTTAGGACGACTACTCTTGTAGATTCATGCATGTGGAAAGTGGTCAACGAGTAATGTCATGTCATGTCTTTGGACACATAGGATACACATTAATAGAACGGCACTACTATTGAGTTCAAGGTGGGTTTCAAGCTCACATGCTCTTTAGAGATACATCTAATAATTTGATGAAAATATATAGAGAAAATCTGGATAGTCCCTACAAGGCTAGGGATAGTGCTTGGATATATTCACTTGATTATATAGATAGACTAGTGATACCCTGCGCGATGCTGCGGAAATTTTTGAAATAAATTTTTAAGATGCAATGTGAAAGTAGGAATATTAAAGTTATTTCATGATAACATTCTTTTGTTAACAACATTATACATGAAAGCATGATAATTTTGTTGAGAGAGAGCCATTCTAAATTACTGATCCTATATTTTTCTCTACTATGGGAATTTTGTAGCATGCTACTCACAAAGGTATGATATTAACCATATATAGAAAATCGGTTGAAGACATAATTATACTGAAAAGACCTTGATGTCACCTGTAGGGGATGAATAGGTGACACTGCACTTAATCAAAACTTTTCGCACAATCAGTACTGAAACCGGTCGGACCAGTTTCCCAAACCGGTCAGACCGTTTTCTGGCAGAGAAACCCAATTAATGTAAATTATCCCCTCTACAAGTTCTAGCACAAACCAAACTTGGTGAGTAGCTTCTATGGATGATTTCTAGCAGGTTCACTAAGCCCCTGCACACAAGTAAAGAACAACCAAGTGGATCGAAGCGGAAGTAGATGTAAATGCTAGAATTGAACTTGTGAGGCAAACCAAATGAGAGACGCGATGATTTGTTTCCCGAAGTTCGGATTCACCGCTGCAACAAAGGCTGTCACAAAGACACGATGAATCATACGTCTCCGTTGAGGGCCTACAAAAGGCGGGTTTATCCACTCCAAGCCACTTTCCTCGGTTCCACTAACTTGTGACCCTTTTCCACGAAGGAGGCAAGGCCGGCCTTTACAAACAATCCGTGGCTCACCACAAACATGGTAGCTCACCGGCGACGCCTAGCTGTCTAGAAGGCTTCACCTGCAAAAGTAACAAATGCTTCAATGGTTGCTAGACTTTACTGAAAGTGCTCAAGCTAAGGATTCACTCTTGGTGGCTGCAACTAGCTCACTCAATCTTTCTACTGCTCACACACAATACATCCCTCAACCCAAATCCAAAGATATGATCAAAATCAATCAACTTTCACAAAGAGAGGCTTGGTGAGAGCTTGCTGGTGCTTGAGAAAGCTCTAGGCGCACAAGTAAGGCAAATGAACCAGCAGCCTCAAAGGAGGGGGCAAACCGGTCAGACCGGTTTTTCAAACCAACTAGCCGTTACACCTGTCAGAGTTGGGTCGAGTCAGCACACTAAGTCCTCAAAGGATTTCTCTCTCAAGGCCATCTCCCATGGGTTGACCTATGAGCACTTTTGGTGTTGTCAATCAACAATTGCTGCATCCCTCTTGATAGTACGGCACACTTAAACTCAAGATTAAAAACAATAAAAGAAATCTTCCACTTGAGCTTCTGTGTCTTCATTGATGCCATACATGATCATTCTCAACTTGAGGGCTCACAACATTCCTTTCTTGTTGAGCAAATCCAACTTGAGCCAATGGCTTAGAATTTTCAAGTGTATCCAATTCATAAGCCATTCCTTTATGTGATCTAAAAAGAATTAGATACATTGCATAGTTTCACTCGATAAGGCTTGATTAGTGTATAAAGACCAAACCATGATGCTAGTCTTCACCCTAGCAAAGTTCCTCGGCTACAAGACCAACTTGCCCTTCTCTTTGCTTGGTACTTGGACACCGACATCTGGCTTAACCCCTTTCACCATATCTAGCCACTTTGAGTTCCACTGTGTATTGCATCATCATGAAAACCACTTTGAATTCCATGTCTTCAACTAACTTTGAGATATGTCCAATATTATCTTCTATGTTGTCTTTGGTAAATAACTTGTCCATAAGCTTCCATGCACTTGAGACCATATAATGTCCATAGAACCATGTCTTATTTTGAATGTAACCATTGCCATGAACCAAACACAAAGAAATCCCAATTTCTTAATTAATTTATCCCACTATCCT
Source organism: Echinochloa crus-galli (assembly GCA_900205405.1). NCBI lineage: Eukaryota > Viridiplantae > Streptophyta > Magnoliopsida > Poales > Poaceae > Echinochloa > Echinochloa crus-galli. The sequence goes on from OAMR01000548.1 coordinate 231,252, forward strand.
TTGACAAGCTTCTTCTAGGTGAGACCAACTAATACACATAAGCTCTTGTCTCTTTTGTCACTTTTATTCACTTATCATTATTCACCTTTTGATATCATGGGATCACATCCACTTGTTTGCCTTTATGTCATTTATCACCAACAATGAGCGTATATTCTTACCAACAAAAGCATTGCAAGAATATCCATAACAATAAAACTCTGCGCATATTCTTAAGCAAACAAGTTAAATTAAAAATTATGTTGTCATACAAATTACCAAAACACATAAGTGCCTAGATGCACTTTCATGTATGATCTAGTGGATGGTGACATGTCGTATTGTGGATGATGACGTGGAATGTTTGCATGTTGAGAGAAATCTATCCATGACTTATAGTGCGTATCAATTAGGTTATATAGATTCCTAGAAGTTAACTTTAATAATATGAATCGCACTTTGCAGCTCATAAGACGTGCATGCCCTTAGTGTTGTGATGGTTGCTATATTTTTGTACTTATTAGTAATTGCGAGACTTGATTGATGCTATCTATGTAAACATAATAGTGGATTGTAATACATTGGAGATCATAATACTAAGTTTATGTTGGTTTCATACATTTTCATATCCAACGAGAACTATATCAATGGATCTATAATAGCACAACGTAAAAGAAATTAAAGGAAGACCAAGGAAAAAACACCTTTAGTACCGGTTGGTATCACCAACCGATACTAAAGGGTTAGTTGCACGTGCTGCATGTTGGCCCCTTTAGTACTGGTTAATTCAGCCGATACTAAAGATCGAGTTGTCTCAGTTTCTTAGTACGGTTGGGAAACCAATATTAGTCGGTTTCCAAACCGGTACTAATAGCCATATCTCCACGAGTGCGGACACTAATCCAAGACACTCAGCGACAACCTTAAAATAGAGAACCATCTCGTACATCAAGATTGTTGAGCTCATGGCAATAGTGAGCACGTAATTCGAATTTTCCACTGCGAACAACAATCAAAGAAATCAAAATACCATCATAGAAACATATCAAGCAACAAGAAGTCCAAAAACAATCCACCATGCGCCATCATTGGCGAGCTTCGTCTCATCCAACAAACAGCTCTGACTCCGCTTTAACAAGCTTAACCTAAGTGATAGCCACACATCGTAAAAAGAGTGACACCCAATGAGACCAAGGTCTCATCAAAATATCCCTAGCATGCAGTACATTAATGAATGCCCACACGGCTCATGACCCACAAAGATAGTCCGAGGTCTCTTATGCGACATCTTCAAGGAGGATGCAACGAGTGTCTCTGCCGTTTGTACAATAGTGTAGGTAGAGTTTATTTCAAGAGAATCTCGTTGGGTGATGGAGAAATACTTGGATGATGTTTACAAGGCTATTCCTAGTGGGGTTTTCGTGTTTGTATTTCCAAGAATGCCACATAAGCAACGAAACATTTAATTCATGAATAAAATAGTTCATACTATGCATTATTTTACTTTGATATTTTATAGACAAGACATGCAAGACACAAGTTGTATTGGAAGCGATACATATATGGTTGTTTTATCTAGATGGAACCCCTTTCATCTCTCACCTCATTAACTATGTGCCACATCATCAAAATGCTGATATGTCATCTCATTTAATGTGTAGAAAATCTTTATGAAACATGCACTCGGGACTAGCCTAAGAAATGACGCTTAAGGTGTGGTTTCTTTTGTTTAATTTGTGAGGTTGCAGACGGAAGTGCTGCAGTTTTGTAAACTTTGGCCGTAGCCCTTTGGGTCAAGGCGGGATTAATTTCATTATCTAAAAGAAATGACGCTTAAGGGCCATCATTATGACCATTGCAAGGCATAGGCCGTCACCCCGAAAACACTAGCCATCATTATGAGCACTGCAATGTGCAGCCACTGGCTGATGCCTAATCCTGTTTTTGCTCCCACAAAGCCACCACTTCTGCAATACTACTCCTTCGCTAAAAAAAAAGAAACATAACAAGTCCTTCGCGCCAAGGGAGAGAGAGGCCCCAAGGACCACTCACCGCAATGCCCCTAGCGCCGAAGTCATGCCATGGTGCCCTCCAGACACGCATGCGCTTGCATGCAACTAAACCCATCGATGAGACGTTAGCCCCACGGGGAAGGGCATAACAAGAAGAATAAATGCCTCGCCGCTCACCCCTTATCGGGAGGAGGATC
>OAMR01000548.1:234610-275071 GCA_900205405.1 Echinochloa crus-galli
CATTAAGCTCCAGTTTTTTCATACCATTAAAACATGTTGATTGCTCGGTGTGCTATTCATCTCTATGTTTTGCTATGGCAGTGCTTGTTCTCTATGGTTGTTCCTTCTGCAAGACACATCTCTATTTTTTTCAGTTGTCGAACATCTAAACCCTACATTGCTTTAAAAGCTACCTTTTGAGGGAACATATTGGCTATTATTTATCAATGCAGCGTGAAGACACTAGGAAGACCGTCTATTCGACGAGCCAAGCAATAGAAGCTTTGGATATTTTCTTCAAGAATAGATGGATAGGCAATATTAGACATTGCTTATGATTATTTTCTCTTCCTATATACCGTTTCTCCTTTTTTTTTCTCAGCTATTGAGCTAAAGTCTTTGTAAGAATTTGGCTATGTGCATTTATTGCAGAGGCCGGAAATATTTCCATTATCTAAAAGTAGTATTATGCAATTAGTCGGTCCAACTTTAAACTCGTGGTATGATCTAGTGGGTCGTATTAGTCACATTTACTTGAACGACATCAGTGATAAGTTCAGATGGAACCTTACTCCATCTGGTTTATTTTCGGTCAAGTCGATGTACATGGCTCTCACTAGTAATGGAAACATGCAACGGAACACCCCAAATTTGGAAACTGAGACTACCTCTGAAGATTAAGATCTTGTGGTATTTAAAAAAAGGGGTGATTTTGACAAAAGATAATCTGGCTAAGAGGAATTAGAATGGGAGTAAACTTTGCGCTTTCTATTCTAAAGAAGAAACAATTCAACATCTCTTTTTTGATTGTCACATGGCTAAATTCCTATGGAGGGCTGTACAATATGCTTTTAATTTACAGACACCCTATAGCTTTAACCATTTATTTAATAATTGGCTTGTAGGGATGAATCAAATTAAAGAGTCAATTGTTAGTTGGAGCCTCTGCTTTATGTTGGGCTTTGTGGCTCAGTAGGAATGATGCTGTTTTGACAAATCACCTATGAAAACTTACTTGTAGGTATTGTTCAGAGGGACACACTGGCTCCGTTTCTGGGCGCAGCTACAACGATGTGAGCAAGACAAACAAGCAATAAAGGAGGCATGTCAAGCGCTGAAGGCTTTGGTAATGCAGTTTTTCGCCCACCATGGATGGAGATTTAGTAATAGAATTGCATGCTAATTTTCTTCAAACTTATGGTGTGGTCTTTTGTTTAATTTGTGAGGTTGCAGACGGAAGTGCTGCAGTTTTGTAAACTTTGGCCGTAGCCCTTTGGGTCAAGGCGGGATTAATTTCATTATCTAAAAGAAATGACGCTTAAGGGCCATCATTATGACCATTGCAAGGCATAGGCCGTCACCCCGAAAACACTAGCCATCATTATGAGCACTGCAATGTGCAGCCACTGGCTGATGCCTAATCCTGTTTTTGCTCCCACAAAGCCACCACTTCTGCAATACTACTCCTTCGCTAAAAAAAAAGAAACATAACAAGTCCTTCGCGCCAAGGGAGAGAGAGGCCCCAAGGACCACTCACCGCAATGCCCCTAGCGCCGAAGTCATGCCATGGTGCCCTCCAGACACGCATGCGCTTGCATGCAACTAAATCCATCGATGACACGTTACGCCCACAGGGAAGGGCATAACAAGAAGAATAAATGCCTCGCCGCTCACCCCTTATCGGGAGGAGGATCAGAAGATGTTTCTTTGAAGTTACGAGATATACTTGTTTTAGATAAATGTATTATATTAAATGTTTAGTTCAGGTATAATCGGTTTATAGGAGTTAACACTAGAATAAAAAGAGAATCAAAGCATACCGCTTTTTCGGGCTATGGTTTTGACGTTATAGACCGAGAATCTAAGTATTTGAATAGCCCGGTGGCTTTTTAATATATGTTTCTAATGTCGCCAACGCATGCATATAATTAAAGACATCTTCAAAACATGATAAAGATACACATTTATATTTCTTCCGCACCATCAATCGTAAAACATTGAAATTGTTACCACTCTCCGTATGCATCATCGAAGCAACTTTTTGCCCGATTACCTCAAAGTTTCATCGTTCAGTCTACACCGGGGTTTGATATGGAAAGCACCGATGCTATTCCTGCCCCAGCACGTGGCACGGGAACGCATTACCCACACGGCGGAAACCCGGAAACGCTTCCAACTCCTCCCTTCCCAAGAGCTGCGTTTAGACCGCCCCAAACCGGCAACAATGGACTTCTTCAGCTCCGCGCACCCGCAATAACCACCCCCTGCAGAAACGCACCACCCTCCCCGATTCTCTCCTCTCCTGCCTCGGCCGCAGTCCGCAGCGCACGCGCCCGCCAGACCCCCGAGCTGTGCGCGCCCACTCGATCCCCCCGCTCCCGGGTTGGATCCTTAGCGGGACCGGGCGGAGGGGGCGGCCGGAGGGATGTCGTCGTCGGTCGGGGGCGGCGGCGCGGGCGGCGGCGGAGCGGACATCGCCAGCATGCTGGAGAAGGCCAAGGAGCTGGACCAGCTGAAGAAGGACCAGGACGAGGTGGTGGCCGAGATCACCAAGATTCACAAGAAGATCCTCGCATGTAAGATGCTCCGCTACTACCCTCCCTACCGCTTCCTGTTCCAGCCCCCCACCGCCGGCGCTGACTTTCTCCTTGCTCGATTGATCCGCTGCTAGGATTCGTAGGCTAATTAGATGTGCGCGAATGAGTTTGCTTGCACTCATTGTCAGTTTACGGCGGTCGAGAAGGATTTCCGTTACGTGCCGCGTCTAATTTGCTTTACTTCTGCGGGAATGTCCACTGGAACAGCGAGCTATGGAATAATGGTTTCGCTTGGAGTGTATGAATCTATGAGTGCTGGGACGTGTTTAGCTGCTGGATTGCTTGTTGATTGAAATTGTAGGTTTGCGCATGGCTGTAAGAGTGCTTGTCCTTACTCGAGAAAGCTGGAAACAGGTCTTTTGGCCTTCGCTGCTAGGCATCCAATTCTTATTTTTGTCCTTTTGTTGATTGATTGAAATGCCATGTGTTAAGCTTGACTGGGATCACGATTCCAGGTGTGAGCCATGTGTCAAAACATAAAGGCAAATGGTTCCTATATGAGAAAATAAAGGAGATGTTAGTCTTTGTCCACATGTGCCACGGAACCAAATTGATCTGCCATGGAGGTCAGTAGAAATTATTTTTTGCAGGGTGGTTAATGGTGGATTAGGAATCATAAGAACATTCCTTTATGTTAACTAAATCAGGCAATTATCTTTATTGAGCAAGGAAGACGGATAAAGACAGAGTTAATAATCCTAGGTTGGCAGTTTCTAAGAAATCCAAATATGTAACAGAAGGATTGTTGGTAAAGGAATGCTTTTTTGGTGTGTGGGTGTCTCTGCAGGGGGAGGGGGTGGGGACATTTTAGTAACTGTAGGTAACCACCAGCCAGATGATGAACGAAAACACACACTGAAAGTATGTAGGTGCAGACTTTCTGCTGAGTGAGAATAAAATGTGATGTCATATTTTCAAACCTGCCTGTTTGTCTTTATGTTATTTTCCCCCCTTTACTTTCCTCTGAACCAGGAAGTAGGAGTACCTGTAGTTGTTCCTTGCATGAAAGAAAGTACTTGTGGTAATGTGGTTGCATGCCTAGCTTCTCGCAGTGGACCGGTTAGAGCGTTGCACTCCAGAAGTCGTTGAAACTTCTGTCACGACCCGGGTTCGAAGCCTGGCACATTCTTAGAACCAAACCCGGATGGAGTCTCCTCCCATGGTCAAGTTTTTTTTTTGTTTATTTGTGGTTGCATGTGTGTGACTGTGAGGACTGAGGGTTGGATGTTCTCTGTGTGGTGATATATGTCAAATACTTATGCTGCTTGCAAACTGTTATCTTTAAATGAACTGTATGCCCTCCTGAAGTACTTGTGGTAATGTGGTTGCATGCCTAGCTTCTCGCAGTGGACCGGTTAGAGCGTTGCACTCCAGAAGTCGTTGAAACTTCTGTCACGACCCGGGTTCGAAGCCTGGCACATTCTTAGAACCAAACCCTCAGTCCTCACAGTCACACACATGCAACCACAAATAAACAAAAAAAAAACTTGACCATGGGAGGAGACTCCATCCGGGTTTGGTTCTAAGAATGTGCCAGGCTTCGAACCCGGGTCGTGACAGAAGTTTCAACGACTTCTGGAGTGCAACGCTCTAACCGGTCCACTGCGAGAAGCTAGGCATGCAACCACATTACCACAAGTACTTCAGGAGGGCATACAGTTCATTTAAAGATAACAGTTTGCAAGCAGCATAAGTATTTGACATATATCACCACACAGAGAACATCCAACCCTCAGTCCTCACAGTCACACACATGCAACCACAAATAAACAAAAAAAAAACTTGACCATGGGAGGAGACTCCATCCGGGTTTGGTTCTAAGAATGTGCCAGGCTTCGAACCCGGGTCGTGACAGAAGTTTCAACGACTTCTGGAGTGCAACGCTCTAACCGGTCCACTGCGAGAAGCTAGGCATGCAACCACATTACCACAAGTACTTCAGGAGGGCATACAGTTCATTTAAAGATAACAGTTTGCAAGCAGCATAAGTATTTGACATATATCACCACACAGAGAACATCCAACCCTCAGTCCTCACAGTCACACACATGCAACCACAAATAAACAAAAAAAAAACTTGACCATGGGAGGAGACTCCATCCGGGTTTGGTTCTAAGAATGTGCCAGGCTTCGAACCCGGGTCGTGACAGAAGTTTCAACGACTTCTGGAGTGCAACGCTCTAACCGGTCCACTGCGAGAAGCTAGGCATGCAACCACATTACCACAAGTACTTCAGGAGGGCATACAGTTCATTTAAAGATAACAGTTTGCAAGCAGCATAAGTATTTGACATATATCACCACACAGAGAACATCCAACCCTCAGTCCTCACAGTCACACACATGCAACCACAAATAAACAAAAAAAAAACTTGACCATGGGAGGAGACTCCATCCGGGTTTGGTTCTAAGAATGTGCCAGGCTTCGAACCCGGGTCGTGACAGAAGTTTCAACGACTTCTGGAGTGCAACGCTCTAACCGGTCCACTGCGAGAAGCTAGGCATGCAACCACATTACCACAAGTACTTCAGGAGGGCATACAGTTCATTTAAAGATAACAGTTTGCAAGCAGCATAAGTATTTGACATATATCACCACACAGAGAACATCCAACCCTCAGTCCTCACAGTCACACACATGCAACCACAAATAAACAAAAAAAAAACTTGACCATGGGAGGAGACTCCATCCGGGTTTGGTTCTAAGAATGTGCCAGGCTTCGAACCCGGGTCGTGACAGAAGTTTCAACGACTTCTGGAGTGCAACGCTCTAACCGGTCCACTGCGAGAAGCTAGGCATGCAACCACATTACCACAAGTACTTCAGGAGGGCATACAGTTCATTTAAAGATAACAGTTTGCAAGCAGCATAAGTATTTGACATATATCACCACACAGAGAACATCCAACCCTCAGTCCTCACAGTCACACACATGCAACCACAAATAAACAAAAAAAAAACTTGACCATGGGAGGAGACTCCATCCGGGTTTGGTTCTAAGAATGTGCCAGGCTTCGAACCCGGGTCGTGACAGAAGTTTCAACGACTTCTGGAGTGCAACGCTCTAACCGGTCCACTGCGAGAAGCTAGGCATGCAACCACATTACCACAAGTACTTCAGGAGGGCATACAGTTCATTTAAAGATAACAGTTTGCAAGCAGCATAAGTATTTGACATATATCACCACACAGAGAACATCCAACCCTCAGTCCTCACAGTCACACACATGCAACCACAAATAAACAAAAAAAAAACTTGACCATGGGAGGAGACTCCATCCGGGTTTGGTTCTAAGAATGTGCCAGGCTTCGAACCCGGGTCGTGACAGAAGTTTCAACGACTTCTGGAGTGCAACGCTCTAACCGGTCCACTGCGAGAAGCTAGGCATGCAACCACATTACCACAAGTACTTCAGGAGGGCATACAGTTCATTTAAAGATAACAGTTTGCAAGCAGCATAAGTATTTGACATATATCACCACACAGAGAACATCCAACCCTCAGTCCTCACAGTCACACACATGCAACCACAAATAAACAAAAAAAAAACTTGACCATGGGAGGAGACTCCATCCGGGTTTGGTTCTAAGAATGTGCCAGGCTTCGAACCCGGGTCGTGACAGAAGTTTCAACGACTTCTGGAGTGCAACGCTCTAACCGGTCCACTGCGAGAAGCTAGGCATGCAACCACATTACCACAAGTACTTCAGGAGGGCATACAGTTCATTTAAAGATAACAGTTTGCAAGCAGCATAAGTATTTGACATATATCACCACACAGAGAACATCCAACCCTCAGTCCTCACAGTCACACACATGCAACCACAAATAAACAAAAAAAAAACTTGACCATGGGAGGAGACTCCATCCGGGTTTGGTTCTAAGAATGTGCCAGGCTTCGAACCCGGGTCGTGACAGAAGTTTCAACGACTTCTGGAGTGCAACGCTCTAACCGGTCCACTGCGAGAAGCTAGGCATGCAACCACATTACCACAAGTACTTCAGGAGGGCATACAGTTCATTTAAAGATAACAGTTTGCAAGCAGCATAAGTATTTGACATATATCACCACACAGAGAACATCCAACCCTCAGTCCTCACAGTCACACACATGCAACCACAAATAAACAAAAAAAAAACTTGACCATGGGAGGAGACTCCATCCGGGTTTGGTTCTAAGAATGTGCCAGGCTTCGAACCCGGGTCGTGACAGAAGTTTCAACGACTTCTGGAGTGCAACGCTCTAACCGGTCCACTGCGAGAAGCTAGGCATGCAACCACATTACCACAAGTACTTCAGGAGGGCATACAGTTCATTTAAAGATAACAGTTTGCAAGCAGCATAAGTATTTGACATATATCACCACACAGAGAACATCCAACCCTCAGTCCTCACAGTCACACACATGCAACCACAAATAAACAAAAAAAAAACTTGACCATGGGAGGAGACTCCATCCGGGTTTGGTTCTAAGAATGTGCCAGGCTTCGAACCCGGGTCGTGACAGAAGTTTCAACGACTTCTGGAGTGCAACGCTCTAACCGGTCCACTGCGAGAAGCTAGGCATGCAACCACATTACCACAAGTACTTCAGGAGGGCATACAGTTCATTTAAAGATAACAGTTTGCAAGCAGCATAAGTATTTGACATATATCACCACACAGAGAACATCCAACCCTCAGTCCTCACAGTCACACACATGCAACCACAAATAAACAAAAAAAAAACTTGACCATGGGAGGAGACTCCATCCGGGTTTGGTTCTAAGAATGTGCCAGGCTTCGAACCCGGGTCGTGACAGAAGTTTCAACGACTTCTGGAGTGCAACGCTCTAACCGGTCCACTGCGAGAAGCTAGGCATGCAACCACATTACCACAAGTACTTCAGGAGGGCATACAGTTCATTTAAAGATAACAGTTTGCAAGCAGCATAAGTATTTGACATATATCACCACACAGAGAACATCCAACCCTCAGTCCTCACAGTCACACACATGCAACCACAAATAAACAAAAAAAAAACTTGACCATGGGAGGAGACTCCATCCGGGTTTGGTTCTAAGAATGTGCCAGGCTTCGAACCCGGGTCGTGACAGAAGTTTCAACGACTTCTGGAGTGCAACGCTCTAACCGGTCCACTGCGAGAAGCTAGGCATGCAACCACATTACCACAAGTACTTCAGGAGGGCATACAGTTCATTTAAAGATAACAGTTTGCAAGCAGCATAAGTATTTGACATATATCACCACACAGAGAACATCCAACCCTCAGTCCTCACAGTCACACACATGCAACCACAAATAAACAAAAAAAAAACTTGACCATGGGAGGAGACTCCATCCGGGTTTGGTTCTAAGAATGTGCCAGGCTTCGAACCCGGGTCGTGACAGAAGTTTCAACGACTTCTGGAGTGCAACGCTCTAACCGGTCCACTGCGAGAAGCTAGGCATGCAACCACATTACCACAAGTACTTCAGGAGGGCATACAGTTCATTTAAAGATAACAGTTTGCAAGCAGCATAAGTATTTGACATATATCACCACACAGAGAACATCCAACCCTCAGTCCTCACAGTCACACACATGCAACCACAAATAAACAAAAAAAAAACTTGACCATGGGAGGAGACTCCATCCGGGTTTGGTTCTAAGAATGTGCCAGGCTTCGAACCCGGGTCGTGACAGAAGTTTCAACGACTTCTGGAGTGCAACGCTCTAACCGGTCCACTGCGAGAAGCTAGGCATGCAACCACATTACCACAAGTACTTCAGGAGGGCATACAGTTCATTTAAAGATAACAGTTTGCAAGCAGCATAAGAGGAGGAGAGGAGAGACCTAGCTGATACCATGCTAGTAGGGAATAATTGTTGTGTTATTCCTCCAACCCTAGAAGGGTGGGTTATATGGTGATGTACATGGGCCTCAATGGGCCTAGTATACATGGGCCCTATGGGCTATATACAACATACTCTAACAAATAGGTATCCATTTAAGAAAAGAACAAAGTTCCGTGGTTCCAGTTGTTTGATGATGTCAGGAGGTCAACCTTGGGCATAGCTTTAATGCTAGCCTCTGATTTATGCTACGTCTTAGGATAGGTTGTGATTGAAATCTATAAACCTGCGTGTTGCAGTGTGGCAAAAGCTGCTGTGGGAAAGATCTGGGCGTCATTTTAGAGTTTGATCTTACCTGTTTGTTAGTGGTGCGGCAGTTGAAGACTTCTTTTTGCCAAATATTGATCTATTGTTTTTAGAAAGCTTCTAATTTCTACCTTGGCCTATTGTTCAAGAAAAAAGATTCTAATAATTTGTTGTGAATCAAATATAAAATAGTACATGAAGTGACGTATCCGATTTGTTTACTTAAATCCTTTAATATCCAAGAAAGACACTAATGGTATTCTGTAAAGCTCACATTGATCCTGAAAGGCTGCAAAGCTTAATTTTTCATCTACGAATTGACATGCTGCCCCTATAACCAACAATAGAAACCTGCCACACCTGATCCCACCATCAAGAATAGTACTATTCATTTATTCAGATCTAACAACCCGCCGTTTAAAGCGTGCACCTGAAAACCACCACCCATAAAACCAACTAGCCATCTCCCTTAAGAGTTCCCAAAGCTGTGCCCAGTGGATCTGTCCCAGCTTTCCGAACGATTTTGGTTGAGTTCATAGTCAAAGGAGAATAAGGAGGATATGCCGCCGGCAGGGGGAGGGGAATTTGGGGTTTTGCTAAAGAAGCTCAAGGATCTGGATCGGCTGCAGAAAGCGCAGGAGGTTGTCACCACCAAGATCAACAACATGCACAGGAAGATTTGTTCCTGTAAGCGAGCACTGAACCCCTCACTTAACCTATCCACATTTCCATTCTATTTTGCCAGATGATTAGAATGCGAAGTAAAGTGGAGCAGAGCGGAAAGTCGCCTATTTGGTTTCTTTGCTCCTGTAGGTCTATTTAGATACTCGTATTATGAATTACCTTTTTTTTACCCACCAAAAGATTGCTTGAGTTTTGTGAGGTTCACACAGGAAGATCATCTTTATTATAGGTTATTGGATATTTTTATATTTGGGGGATCTTGATGAAATGCTGGTATTTGCCTGAGTTTGTCGAGTTCAAGATTTGCTACTTTTATGACGGTCAGATATCAGATATGTCAATAGTTAGAACTCGAATGTTGATGTGAAACAGTAACCTTATAGTTAAAATGTTCTTTACTCTGGTTCAATTAATAGCTGTGATGTAAACCTTTTGGTTGGAACACAATAAAATGTTGGTTGGATTAGTAGTTGAGAATTGAGACAGAAATGATATTTTACATATGAAATAAATTGGACCACCGCAGTTCTTATCTGTCATCAGATCGTTGTATATACTGCATACCAGCAAAGGTAAGCTTAAGGAATTCACATTTGGTTGGAGCTTTGTGTGCATAGTGCCTTGTGAGGTCTACTATCTATGTTGCCCTGCAAACCATGATAGACGTCTTGTTAAAACATACTGATTCAAATGCATACTGTTCCAGTCAAAGCTGTAGTCAGGTCAAAGCTATAACATTGCTTCAAACTGGTTGTCTACAGGAATCTTTTTCCGCTGTGCAGCTAAACCAGTATAATCCCAATGTAAAGCTTTCAGCTGATTACCAAAACTGTAGCAAACTAATTTGTTGTTTGACAGAAATGGGCATAATAGTTTCTGTTTTCTTGGCCTATTCCTTTTCATTACTAGTTGATGTGGCTACACGTTATTATCAATAACAAGCTGTTATACCCTTTGTAAGGACAAACATTAACATTGCTCAACTTTGCTTTGTTTTATAGCTCCAGAGATGGTTGATAAATCAGTTGATGCCATTTTGCTTAAGCTCCGTGGTTTATATGCACGTGCAAAGGAGCTCTCTGAGAGTGAAATAAGGTAAAATTATGATGTTCTAGCCTCTATTGTCTGGATGGACTAATATTATGATAATAAATCAGCAAGTATTTATTTGTGTTTCAAACTATCTTTTTTCCCAAAACTTATTGTGCGTGTGTGGTGGTGGTGGGGGTGTTGTTAAAATATCATTACTTTGGATTGAGGCTGTGGGATTTAGTATTCACAGTTGAAATCTGTTTGCTTTAATAAAAATATTTTAGAAACAGATATTCATCTCTTCACAGTAAATTGCTTCATGCCCTTTTATTATTATTATTATTATTTTCTTATTTTTGGATAAGTCTCTCTCTTCTCCTCGTGTCTAAGTCTGAATTGTACTAGATCACCAGTTAGATTTTGTAACCACTTTCTTAGCTATTAACTTAGTGGATTTTTTAGGACATACAGTTCGTGCAATGGGGTGAACTAAGAATTCAGGATGAAAAGTAGACGAGTATTAACCTTGACATTGAAATACTATTGGAAAATCAAGTTTTTGTGTAGTATGAAAATTCCACTTCTATTGGTCTCTGTACACTGTTACTGATTTTTAATTGGCCATCTTAGTTGAACCAATAAGATTCCTTACCTATCTCCAAATCTCAGGTTTCTCCTTTGTTCCTTCTTAGCATGTTACTTCACGCCTAAAGCATGGGCATCCCAAATAGAATGGTGCTACCTATGTCCTAGTTGTCTTATCTTTATGATTACCGCTAAGATTTGACCACAGTAACTATTTCAGTGTGGTAACTCTAATATTTGCTTGGAATGTCTGGGAAACTCATATAGCTCCACAAATTGGACTTACACTCTCTGTGTTTTCATTTTTGCTATTGCTCCATGCAAATTTTAATTGTTTGAAGAATGTGGAATGCTGCAGTGGAAAGATTTCACAATGATGTTTCTTGCAGTGCCTCGACTGCTTTGATTGGATTATTGGATGGTTTGTTGCAATCTGGAGCTTCAACTGCACAAAGGAAAAAGATAGGTGAGTATTATAAGTAAAGTTTTGCAAGCTAGGGTTTTTAATTCAGAGAACACAGTACCACAGTTGTTTTCTGCACTGCAGAAGTTGGTGAACCAAAAAAGAAGAGGATCAAGTCTGATACAGACACCGCACGATTTTCTGTTGCGTCTATGAGGAACCAACTTGAACAAGCTGCAAACCTGAAAGGAGAACAGGTTTCAACTTCAGCTGTATTTAGAAACATCAGTTAATCTTTGTATTTCATCATGTATTCATCAGTGCATGCTGCATTAATGGCAGAGCTTCTACCTTCCATGTAAGAAGCGATAGGAACTTTCCTGTATTCTGAACTAGTACTATAGGACTTTCTGCACTTTGTTAAATGTACCAATTTTGCAGCTGTCCTCCCTCAAAACATCCATAATGGCAACCATGCCGTTCAGGTGTTTGAATTGGGATATTGTTAGAATACAAATGTGCTAGTTGCATGATGGTGCAGCATCCAGTTATGCTGACCACCAGGGCTTCAACCCTGCGTTGTGCCAAAAAAAAAGAGCGTCGCTTCCTCACGCAAACACGGACGCTGCAGGCACCAAGTGGAAGCTGGCGTACCAAGTGTTGTTCCGTGGGCCAGAGTTCAGGGATTTTCTAGACCGGAAGTGTCTAGGCTTCTTAGTTGAAAGCCCGGGAGGCGTCTCCCTCACGGCAGTCTAGTTTTTTTATATATCGTTAGAATGGTAGAATTATGGACTTCAGGAGCACACAAAACTAATGTATTAGGATGGTATTATGTGATTTGTGGTTGGCTTGAAAATGGGAGATCCATCAATCCTTCCAATTGGCTTAGACATAAATGCTTGATGTTCTTTTTGTTTTTATCAAACTTCATAGTTTTTCATTATTTCTAATATATAACTTTGTTATAGTTCTTATTTAACTCTTGTATTTTTTTTGTTATGTAATCTAAAATTGGACTCTGTGAATGCTCTTAGTTTTTCTTTACCTTTCAAATATTGTTTCTTATTTTTATAGTTTTGAAATACAAGGGAAAAACTAACCCAGTCTTGTTCCTGGTACCTGGAGGTCACTTGTTTCTTTAAGTTTGAGTCTCTTAATTTATTTTTTCCCTTTCTAGAAACGGCTTCTTAATCGCCGACATTTCCCGGTTTGTCTTACAGAAAACCAAAAGCAATATGGTAAATCTATTCTGATAAATTTCTGCTTATGAGCAACTAGTAGTTTGATCATATAAATTTGCACAATGCAATCCATCTTTGTGATCTGATCTTTAATAAATCAAAACCCATCCTTCAAGCAATGAAATTTTATTGCATTAACTCCAATTGTTCAAACAAAAACTTTTTTTTTGTTTAAAATGTTGACTTAAAATTGATTTGGTGGATAGTTAATTTGTTTTGCAGGAAACTAAGTCATTAGTGTACTTCAACAAAAATCTGCATTATATATTCAACTTAACCTACCCCAATTTGCATGGAACTAAAAGGCTTTGCTTTTGTTCTATATAAGTATTGAACTCGACACTAATTCCTTCTAGTTGTGGGTAATTTTCAGTCCTCGTGAAAGTTTTGTGATATTTATGTCATAAAACATGCCAGTGCAAACCTTTGCAGAGTCGTAATAGAGTGGTGATAGAAAACCAGGGTGTGAGTGTATTTTGAGTGTGCTGTATGGGTTCTTTACCCTTATTATCTTCTTAATATAATGATACATAGTTCTCCTGCGTGTTCGAGAAAAGTAGATTGATTCTAGAGAAACTAAGAAACTGTCCGATTTCATTTATATAAATATAAATTGTAAACTTTTTAAATATTTAACCACAATTATTGTTAGGAGCATCAAGGTGCACAGATATTAAGTTTGTTATAGATATTATTCTGTCATGAAGTCTTACTATAATTGAATTGACATTTATACAATAAATCGGGCTATACATCACTTGTGAAAGATAAAAAGGTTATAAATATCATACTTAGAGGACAATTAGTGAGTTTGGTAACTCAGTTTGTGCACTCTAGCAATTCCAATGTTGGTACATAGCTTAGGTCTTTCCCTCTATTGGTGCACATGCATTGTTTATGTATGTTCATTTTTGTTAGTTATTTATTAGTGGTAACATTCATGTGCTGTCCTTTCAGGTTGCAGCTAGGGTGAAGTCAGATGATGAAAAAGATGAGTGGTTTGTGGTTAAGGTTATACATTTCGATAAGGAAACAAAAGAGTATGTATCTATTTTATATCATTCCATCTGTAGCCTCAAGCATTTGTTTGTGATATAGAAGTTTAGTCTGGAGGAAAAAATTACTGTTAAATGGAGATAGTGTTAATAACAAACTATTGCCTTGATTGTTCTATTACTTGAAGTTGGAGTTGTATGTGTTGTGGTCCAGGTCAGTCAGTACTGTTCACGCGGGTGAATAATAGCGCAGCTATGTACCGTCAGATTGGGTCGGGGGGNNGGGGGGGGGGGGGGTCGCCTGCTTTCCCACCAAGTTGTTATTAGGAATTCTATCTCATGTAAGCCAGGAAAGATCATGATTATAAGATCCCTCTATAGGTTTGTTGCCCATCAAGTCAAGTCTCTAGTCTCATGTACCCTTTGGAGGCTACAGTTGCCCAGAAGTTTTACAAGATTTATGTCATGTTTCTGTGAAAGTGCAAATTGCATGTGAAGGCATCTTGTTTGTACCTTATATGTCACCATCACCCTGTAATATGTTAGAAAATATCACTCATTTACTCTTAATGGATGTGCAGGTATGAAGTACTTGACGAGGAGCCAGGTGATGACGAAGAGAGCACCCAAAAGTACGAGAGGTTTAAGTTCCTAACTATCTTTCCTTTTTGCAGTTCCTTGTACTATGTGAAAAGTAATGAACTCATCTCCAGAATGCTTAACCCTGAATTTGGAGTAGTTATTGATCTATTCCTTGAGATCTAGGTGTCTTTTGGAAACCTTCAATATCACCTACTAGATCAAATTTGTCATTGCTTTATGTTGATGCAAGCTACTATTTTATATAAACGAAACCAGTAGTTAAACATTGTTTGCATTGCAATGACATTGAAGCATTAACCATTTTGCAGTATGGTTTAATATCAAATCTGGAGGTAGAGCCAATAATATTTTACCAAATCTGGAGTTAAAAGCTTCTGTGCAACTGTTTTCTCCTCATATCTTTCCTCAGCATGTCACAGAACCAAAACATTGATTTTTACAGGATACAATTGTAGATGCTGGACATATTTTATATACACATACATCTGTACATTTTTTATCGTATTTTCTAAACAAATGTTATTTTGGAAATAAGTAAATTGTGGGTAAAGATTTGACTTAAATACTGTTGATGTCCTTTTTCTGTGTTTATGAAGTTAATGTAAATCAAAAGGTTTTTTGAAATTAAGCAAAATTTGCGTATTCGACCTTATTCTTAAGGTTTGACTCAAACTGGTGGCGCCTTTTTCAATGCATTTCAGGAAGTACAAGTTACCTATGTCTTGTATTATTCCGTTTCCAAAGAAAGGGGATCCTTCAAGTGCTCCAGATTTTGGGCAGGGTCGACAAGTTTTAGCAGTTTATCCTGGCACAACAGCATTATACAGAGCTACAGTAGCTTCTCATCGTAAGGTAACATCTAAAACGCACACAAATACTATGGCGAATTGAAATCACAATAACGATGCAACTTTTCCTTTTGTGTACTTGAATTTTGAAATCCTAGTGGATCTATATATTATTATTACTGTCATGTTGTTAACTTAGCCTAGAACTTCAATGCTACCATTGAAATTATTGAGCCTTTGTTTGAGCCGAAAGTTCCTATCCTGGGAAGCTGTTACACCCTTTGTTGCTAAAATCATTTAAAGTAAGTATATATTAAGGGAGTTGGAATATAAAATTGAAAATCAGATGAGCAGGAAGGTGGGGGCTTCACAAGTGAAGCTCACATATGTAGGCTAAAAATGCAGGAACTTTTTATTTACATTAGAAAAATGCAGAA
This sequence comes from Echinochloa crus-galli, assembly GCA_900205405.1. NCBI lineage: Eukaryota > Viridiplantae > Streptophyta > Magnoliopsida > Poales > Poaceae > Echinochloa > Echinochloa crus-galli. Next base: position 250,101 of record OAMR01000548.1, read on the forward strand.
AAGTAACATAGCCTGACATTACTGTTAATAATGTTAAGAAGAATATTTTTTTACCCACTAAAGAAATTAAGTTTATTATCAAACATAGGGTTATAAAAACAACTATCATGCAAGAAATATTGTTCCATGAAACACAGCGGCTATATTACATGTTGCCATATATAAACTGATCTGCTTTTATGCATTGTACAGTCATGTTCCATCAGCATTTGTTATTTTAGTTGAATCCATCTGTGGTTCTTTACAACCACCACAAAAACTGATATTAACAGTTCTTAATTCGTTTTCTGCTGGCTGCCTTAGTCATTAATACTTTGTCTTTCTGTCATTATGTTGATGTGAAATGGGGCTGCGAAAAATCCAGAGGAAGTCTGATGAGTAAGTTGTCTGTGCATTTAAAACCTCATCCTAATTCAGTGTATACCATTTGTTTTCGGTTCAGTTTCATATAGTTCTGCATTTGTCTGGTTAAAGCTTGTACCTTTGGAAAACTGCAGTCTGCTCCCAGAATTTGCATTGTGGTCATGGTGAACTCGTACTATTTTCCATTATATTTTATATAAATAACTTCTCCAAAGAGCAAAGAACATCATCAGGTCTGGTTACTCCCTTTGTTCTCAAATAGATATCGTTTAGAGGTGCATGCTGTCAAACTTTGGAAACTTTAACCATTAATTAATATACCTGAAATTCTAAATTTACATGGAAATGGTATTAGTACCTTTGCCATGACAAGTTCTTTCAAATGACTATTTTCAATAATTTTTTTACCAAAAAAATGCTTAGGGAAAATAATTGTCAAAGACTAATATTGGAGACTCCGGATGTTTAAAACGACAAGTGATAAAAGAATGGAGTAATATTGACTGTTGGGGTGTGCTATTTAGATAATGTTTATGGTGAGGAGTTTAGCAGAAAAAATTCAGATACTAGACATATGAATGCCTGATTAGTCAACACTTGTATCATATTTTTTGTGAAACCTTGTTTGTGACCATTTCTTTTCTTTTGACAGTTATTTTCTGGAGTTTGATGACGATGAGGAGGACGGGTCTCTACCGCAAAGAGCGGTGCCATTCTATAGGGTGGTTGCCCTCCCGGAGGGTCACCGGCAGTGAAGATCTCAGACGGGGTCGCCCTGCGGTGTAGTGTAACAGACAGCACAAGCAAATAGGTGCAGCTGGCTGCGTGAGTCGGCGCAGACTATAGCGCCTGTAATTTGTGGAGACTCAAAATAACTTATGTGCGCATGCCATGCGTCCTGTAGTCGTTAATATCCTAAGCTCACCTATCCTGTAAATAGAAATGGATCAGAGCTGCTTTCTAATAAACTTGTCTGCCTTTAAACTCGTATCCCAAATTGATTTGGTGAAGTGGTTCCAATTACAAACAATTCAGCAATGGGTGGATTTTACAGACAGGTACAAAGAATTTGTTTTAATAAGAAATCAACCCCCAAGGTTATTCAGCTTCCGGTTTACTTGAGAACTTGCCATGGTTATTCATAGAGTCGAACACTACCAATCAGGAATCAAAGAATGACCACAGTATTTGGAATCTGCCCCTTCGCTTGTTTTGCTCTCTCTGTTCCTTTCAGCTTCCTGTAGTATCTTGTTCTTGCTTCTATTCAAGATCCAAATATCAATAATCAGCATAGGCTTGCTTATGCTGTATTACACGGGTACACATTCAGCCCTGCCAACCAATTGATACATCCTATCCTTCATGCATGACTTGGAGGCTTAGAGCGCATGACTTTGGACCATCCAACATGTTGACAAACTTAGCCCGTTAGAGGCCGACTCGCAGCCCATATGAACATAAGAAGGTACGGACTGTTCACATCTTCGTAGCCAGATATTCTACCTGTTCGTTTGGCTTATGAACAGCTAGCCAGCGATATTTTTCTCTCAGTATAAATCATCAGCAGGTCAGCAGTATTTTTCTCTCAGCACCAGCCAACTGAATTGGCCGATTGCCATTCAACCCAAAGTAGCCTTTTTTTTTTCCTGAGCAACCCAACCCAAAGTAGCCTTTGCATCTTCACTGTTCAATGTTCATGAATCGTCCAGCGTATAAACATCTAGCATGTACTACTCGTACACCCCGGCATCTGGTGTATAAAACACTCGCGATTTGAACTTGTAGCCATATTGTACAAAAAAGACATTTCATCACCGAACATGCGACTCTTCATGCATTGTTTCTGCGTGCATGACTTCTCAACCAATTTTCCAGCGTGCACATTTCTTCAAGCACGTACCCGTCCATCTGGCGTGTGCATCCTGATATCCCAAGGAAAAAGTAACATCTTTGCACATCCTGTTAATTTTTTTAGTTTCATGATCATGTTGTTATTCAATCATAACAATTCACATATGCCTAGGGCTGTATTTATAAGAAGATTTATAAAGTGTAAAATTAAATCTCTAGTAGTTATTTTAGTAGAAATGAAACCTTATTTGTATTATTTCTTGGATTATATAGGCTTCTTTGATTTAGTGCCTAGCCTGATGCCTAATTCACTCATCGCCATCGAATACTCTTGGTGCAGCAATTTGCCAGTTATTTCCTTGTTCTTCTTTTGGATGTCACAACTAAATCTTTGACCATTGACCAATATTTCCTTTTAAACTATTTGTACGTTATATCTCATTAGTAATGTACGGCCACATAGTTGCATCTCATCAGAAGACTAAAATCAATAACATGGAAGTCAAGCCTGGTGAAATCCTGGTGCATACGGTTGCACGCAGGGGCGGATCTAGAAACTTTGTTCATTGATTTTATCTCCATTGTATCATGGTCTCATCTAATCATTTGAACACTAATAAACATGTGTTCTGATAGAGATTACCAGAATCTATTGGTGTCCCAGGACACCACAAAAGTGGCCTGGATCCGCCCCTGGTTGCACGAATGTAATATTATTGGTGGATGTTTCGAAACTAGTATAATAATGCCAATTCGGGTATGCAAAATTTTGTTTGGTTTACAAACCAAGCCAAAGTTTTTGCCAGACATTTTGGCACGCAAATTCTGTTCTTCAGTTCTATAGAAAATTTTAGCTCTCCTCGTTCAAGGCATAACCAAATTCTGGTTTCAAACAATAATAGACCCTATAACCAAATACAGCGCCTTCTTGTAGACATGTGGATGATAGGAAATAGGCTTGTCAGTGTGAGTTTGTAAATATGCTCAGGCATGTCCGCAAAAAAATAAAAATAAATATGACATTGAAAAATAAACAAACAAAAACAACAATCCCTCGAATCAAACACAAAACTATAATCAAGGTTGGAATGAGATAAGAGTCAATTTGAACGGGCAATCTGGCCCAAGGACTTATTATTTGCTGGTTCAAACGATTACACAAACAAAACACGTTTATTCGCTGGTCTACACATGATTATACAAACGAGACATCGCCATGAAAATGTTATTCGTATGTAGCTTGCGAGATCATATCGATCGACCACCACAAATAATGGCCTCCATCATCATCGGCCCTAGCCGATCTTGGGGACCTCCGCAACGTAGCCGGCCGGGTTGACGAAGACGCGGACGCGCTTGGGGTTGAAATCAGTGGTGACGAAGGAGCCCACGGGCAGCACGATCACATTCACGTCCGGCCGGTCGGCCAGGATCTTCTGCTTCGCCGCGTCGGACGGCAGCCCAAGCACCTCCGGCCACGAGGTCTTGCTGCTGTCACCGCTCATTTTCGCCGACCTGGACTGTAAAAATCTACTAAAATGGCAGCAGTTTCGATCAGTCTACTGACTATGATGATGATCAGGGGAGAGAGAGAGAGAGAGAGAGAGAGAGAGAGAGAGAGAGAGAGAGAGCTCTAACCAGTTTGTGTGTGCACTGTGGTAACCAGTTCTTGAGCTTTGTGGATTGCTGTGGCTCCTGTCCCTTTGTTTGTGCGTGGAGCCTGCTATTTATAGGTTACTTTGGGGTTGGGTAGGTGGGAACTTGCAACGGATCAGGCATCTTTAATTTGTCAATGGCCTCTCTGCCAGCTCTGGTTCAAACCTCTGACCTTTTGTTCTAATCCCTGTACTGTACGCGCGTCCGCGGCCGTACATTTTGACCAGTTGGGTCTGCGGAATGCATGTGTGATCCGGCGTACAAGCGTACCAATTTTTTTGTCAGCTCATCGCCGATATGAAAGACGAGTCTGAGAATACGTGTCCAGAGCGACGAATAGTAGTAGTAGAGGACAGTTGCTGCAAGATTTGTAGACGTGGCAGATACTGGTACCACGCACACTACATAGCAAAATGACATTGCATATACACATCTTACTAATTGGAGGCTCCTTTTAAAGCCTCTACGTTAATTTTCACGCGAAGCGCTAAGAAGAAAGATAAATCCTACAAATTCTCACAAAAATCAGAAACATCTGACCATCAATTTAATATATTATAATTATTATAACTGTTAGATCTATTCTGTTTCTAAAAATTACCACTAATACCATTATAAAATTTTAGTCTAACATAACCCCCTATATTTACTTTAAAATTTCCCACGTCTGCCATTAAAAAACCCAGTCGAGAGGCCCTCTAGATACAGGCAAAAAAAACCATCACCCAAACCATCCTCGAGCCTAGCCTTTGTACTGCTCCTTCTTTTATATTTTTAATTAAAAAATAGTCTAAAATATCCTACCGATCACATCTACCAACCCATAGCTAACCTCCCCGTGTCTCCTTAATTTCTAGAGAGAATCCTGCTAATCTCTCCATCCTAACGTAACTAACATTTGGCTCCTGAATCTCGATCTCTCACTGCAATCCTAGCGGAGCCTGGTGGTTAACGCTGGAGAAAAACTGCTCCAGTTGCATCAAGTGAAGCAACGCAGCAATGATTGAAAAAGGACCATTGGTGCTGGCTGATTTGATCCGTCCCCTGCCATAGCGACCTCACGGGATGCCATGGGTATAACAACGAGAATTCCAACTGTGGCGTCTGTTGGGCTGTAAAAATTACCACCACAATGAGCAATTCGATTGCAATTGCATGCATAGATGGTTGTACATATAATGTATATATCCTCAGAAATTAGCTGTGCTCCGACGAACATCAGCAATATATAATTTTATCAGCGACTACTGAGTTACTATATTTTTTTGTTTTGGATTACGAGGAAAACGAATCTTATATCTAATTTATGTCATTTCATGGTTTAATGAAGACTAATCAAAGACTGAATTACTAGGAATTGCCTCTGCCTCTCTCGATAGCACCGGTTGGTAGCCCCTCATCGCCTTAAGTGTGGTCTCTATTTTTGAGTACTTGCCATCCTTTTGTTTCCTGATCAATGGGTCTCCGATGTCACATGTGAGCATTCGATCGTGAAGGGGATGGCATATGAGATCATCGATCGTATGAACGCACTCATGTTCCATAGTATATTGTGGCATGTCCTTTGCCAACAAATGGATGTAGTTGAAGCAGTGCAACGAACTCATGGAGGCCTCCATCATATCAAGAACGATGTTTTCATAGACGAGCTCAAATATCTATCACCACTACTGAACTGAGCTACAGGTAAGCTACTCTCGCTCATGTGTACGTCCTTCCCTGCTTTTGAATCATCTCTATCTAATAGCACATGATTTGGTCATATTACTAAAATGCAGGAAGAGGTGAGGTGATCGCCGAGGAAGTTCTTCATCATGTGAGGGACAAAACGCAGGTTAACCTAAAATAACTAGAAAGGGCATAGGAAGAAAATATACACGCAAAGAATATATCACGATTGTAAGTTGGAAACACTACCGGAAAACGAGACTTTGCCGTGTGTGAGTTTGTTTGCCGTGCGCATTTTGTCGGGCGTACGGCAAATAGCTTCTTTACCGTGCGTCTTATGAAAAGCGCACGGCAAACAAACTCACACACGGCAAAGTCTCGTTTTCCGGTAGTGTTTCCAACTTACAATCGTGATATATTCTTTGCGTGTATATTTTCTTCCTATGCCCTTTCTAGTTATTTTAGGTTAACCTGCGTTTTGTCCCTCACATGATGAAGAACTTCCTCGGCGATCACCTCACCTCTTCCTGCATTTTAGTAATATGACCAAATCATGTGCTATTAGATAGAGATGATTCAAAAGCAGGGAAGGACGTACACATGAGCGAGAGTAGCTTACCTGTAGCTCAGTTCAGTAGTGGTGATAGATATTTGAGCTCGTCTATGAAAACATCGTTCTTGATATGATGGAGGCCTCCATGAGTTCGTTGCACTGCTTCAACTACATCCATTTGTTGGCAAAGGACATGCCACAATATACTATGGAACATGAGTGCGTTCATACGATCGATGATCTCATATGCCATCCCCTTCACGATCGAATGCTCACATGTGACATCGGAGACCCATTGATCAGGAAACAAAAGGATGGCAAGTACTCAAAAATAGAGACCACACTTAAGGCGATGAGGGGCTACCAACCGGTGCTATCGAGAGAGGCAGAGGCAATTCCTAGTAATTCAGTCTTTGATTAGTCTTCATTAAACCATGAAATGACATAAATTAGATATAAGATTCGTTTTCCTCGTAATCCAAAACAAAAAAATATAGTAACTCAGTAGTCGCTGATAAAATTATATATTGCTGATGTTCGTCGGAGCACAGCTAATTTCTGAGGATATATACATTATATGTACAACCATCTATGCATGCAATTGCAATCGAATTGCTCATTGTGGTGGTAATTTTTACAGCCCAACAGACGCTACAGTTGGAATTCTCGTTGTTATACCCATGGCATCCCGTGAGGTCGCTATGGCAGGGGACGGATCAAATCAGCCAGCACCAATGGTCCTTTTTCAATCATTGCTGCGTTGCTTCACTTGATGCAACTGGAGCAGTCTCGGTAGCTGCGCTTAGTTGCCGCCGGTCTACTCGCTGCCCGGGGGCTTGTAGGCGATGAACATGACGCACTGCACCTGCCTGACGTTGTCGAATCCAAGGATACGGATGTAGTAATCAGGGAAGGCCTTCTTGGCCTCCTCGAGCTCGGCATACACCTGACTGGAGTCAGTGCAGCCGAACATGGGCAGCTTCCACATGGTCCAGTAGCGGCCGTCGTAGTAACCGGGGGACCTGGCGTTCTCACGGTAGACGAATCCGACCTTGCTGAGCTCGAGGCAGGGAATCCAGTTGTTGCGGAGGAGGTAGTCGATCTGCTTCAAGAGCTGGTCCGTGGTCAGCGGCGGCAGGTAGGACAGCGTCTCGAACTTCTTGTTGCCCTCAATCGGCCAAATCTGAACAACAACAATAATGCATCGTAGACATCGATGAGACTGAGACCATGACTTCGTTCAATTCCTAGGTTGCATTCAACATGAATGAACAAAGTGAACAACCAATAACATCAGCCGGAGAATTTCAGTTAGATTATATTACCTGCATGCACCTGATCCTCCCGCCGTTGCTGACGTTGCCGAAGCCGGAGCTGGTGGGGCGGCGGCTGACGGTGACGGGGAGTCCAGCGGTGGACTTGAGCCCCTGGAACGTAGCGACGGAGGTGGCCGAAGAGGCCATCACGGTGGGAGCCATGGCTTACTAAGTTACTAGTATCTGCTTACTGGCAAATGCTTGTTTGCCGTGCAGATGTATGCCGTGCGGCCTTTGCCGTGCGCATGAGCTAAATGCGCACGGCAAAGAGTTTGCCGTGCGTTATTGGTCCTTTGCCGTGCGCGCCGGGCGCACGGCAAACAGTCGGTCTCCGGTAGTGAAATCATCCTCAACTAATCACCGCTGAAGTTTCCATGAAGAGTATGCATACCCGGGTAACTTCAAAGTTGGAACATAAATTTTTTATACTTATTTCCATCAATCACTAAACAATATAGAAATATTTTACTATGCGTTATTTAATGGTCGATGTAGAATCTATTTGGCATGCATGCTGATGATTACCTTTTTGGTGTATGAATATAAACACACTATATTTCAAAAATCAAAACTATGTAATAAACTCAAAATATTTGTATCGACTAAAGATTAAAATATGCTAGCCCATGCGGTAGCACGGGTTGATGGACTAGTAAATACAAATTGCAGTATCTCCCTACATACGTATAAAAAATAGTATGACAAGTGCAAAGTTAAAATAGAGTATCAGAACTAGCAGAGACGTCTTTTTTCATGATTCATGATCTGCATGCTACTAATATACCCATTCCAATCATCAACTCTCTAATTTTTGCGATAGGTGTGGCTCAGATGTTTCAAATATATTACAGGGTCCCATCCTAACAAACGGACACCACCATGTAACCATGAGGGCTCTATTTGCTAGTTGCCGCCATGGATTCAAGCCTCACAGATGTCAGAAATTGCTCTCTACAGCACCACAGGTCATGCCATCAGATAGACACAAGACTCGTCAGGAACAATAACGGCTAGTATTCCAGCTCGTCATGAACAAACCAAATATATGTTAATTTGTATTGCCCTAGAATTTCATCTAGTGTGCAACAATGTTTTCCAAGCAAGTGAACAATAACAGCTACATGAATCTCTCTTTCTGATTTTACACGCCTGCCAAACACGCCGGTCTAGAATGCGTTTCCAATTCCGCTCATTTCCTGTGAAGAAATGGGCCCCGTAAATGAGTTTCCCAAGTTTGAGAGCACGTGATGCTTCCTCGGTTCATGGTTGGGGCGCCACTAAGGGACTGTTTGGATCCACGGGTAAATAGCAACTATTTATGTTTTTTTGCCATTTGCCTCTAAACACCTCCATGGCAAAAGGACAAATCAAAAATAAGATGGCAAAATTTTTTTGAGTCAATCTTGTGGCAAAATTGGGCAAAAGAGCAAAACTTTTGCCATTTGCCTCCAAACACCTCGCGGCAAAAGGAAAGAAAATGTGGTTTAAATAGGTTTTTGTCAAAAGTTAAACATTTGTCATTTGGATCCAAACATCCCTATTAGCAAAACTTTTGCCATCTCTTTTTGAGGGCAAATGTTTTGCTTTTTTTTTTCCGCCGAGCAGTTGGAGGAAGGTGTTACGGGCGCTAACAAGGCGTACACGCGCGTGTGCGCGAACGCGTTTTCTGGGCGCTGCTGGAGGGGGGCGAAGGGGTGCAGCGTTGGGCCACGGGTGTGCGGCTAGCCCATGCGGGAGGCGAACAGGGCAGGCTGGCCTGCTGGACTGCAGGCTACGTGGCCTGCTGGTGGCTGCGCAGCTGGGCCGGGATGCCGGCTTGGGCCTAGGGAGGGCCACATATGCATGTTGGGCTTGGTCATGTTGGGCGCATGCGGTGGTTTTTTTATCCTCCTCCTTTTTATTTATGTCCTCCTTTTTTCTTTTCTCTTTTTCTTTTTCTATACAATATTTTTTTATGTTTTTGTGATTCCATCTTTTATTTTTCTTTCATTCTTTGTTTTTGGAACCCTTAAGAGATCATTGTAATTGACTTGTATTTTTTGTAATATGTATTTTTTTTCTATTTTTCATAATTGGATATTACCTTATCAAACATATAGTTGATTGTATTTTCCTTAGGACATACAACTATTTTGTATGCATTGAAAAATGAGTAATATTTAGTGTATTTGTACTATAGTCTCATTAGTTAGAAATGTAACATATTTATTCATCATTTATAGTAACTTGTTTACGATGCGTACATATTTGTTCTTTTTTAAAAATAATTTGTTCGCGATGTGAATGCATCTGTTCTCCATATCAAATACTTTGTTCGCGATATGGAAGCATTTTGTTCACTTTGTATATTAATTTGTTCGTGACATTAAATTACTTGTTCACTTTGTAGACTAAATTTTTCGCTTTGCATATACCTTTGCATGCTCCTTACAATCCACCAAGTGAACAGTTACATTCTCTGGGCGTAGAGATCCTTCGACAAACATCTTCCTTGCTAGAGATAAATGAAAGCAACTTTCTTAATCTAATTTCCACTCATGAATATTATGAGTACTTGGTTGACTGATAATAGATACATCACTTTCATCCTCAGTCCCCACCTAGCATACTCCTATCATAGTCTTTAAACTTAGATAATCCTTTATCATATGACCCTGCTCATTACATAGATAACACGTGCATTTTTTCTTGCTTTTGACTTTATTCTTCCTGCAATTTTTGACTCGGGTTGCCCAACATGGAACGGTCTAAGCTTGGTTACCACAGGACAAACTAGATTTAGTTGTATGCACATTTATATGACTTACTTTTTAACCTTTGAAGGTGCATGCACATTTAAATTGCCTAGTTTTGATACACTTTCAAAGTGTATTCACATTTAATTGCTTATTTTATTCTTTTTCGAGATTTGATTCATTAAGTTTGCATGTAGAGTTAACTATTTTAATTGGATGTATTTAGATCATTTCTTATGATTATTATTGTGTTTGCAATTTTTAAAAGAACACTTATTTCTAAACGGAGGGAGCATCTTCTATTGTCACACTGAACTTGCCCCGCATAGTTATCACGGATGGGAGAGAGTCCTTCAGCTTTGCCCAGGCTCCATTTTTTTTATCTACCACTAACTCGTGTTGCCGCCATGCCATGTTGTAACAAATAGACAATGGATTTTATTGGAAGATAGAATATGCTTTTTTACGACACTACGTCGGCAGCATTCTAGATAGTCCTCGCACACCTATGTAGGTCACATTAGACATAAAGTTGCTAATTAGAAATATTAAATATAAGTTAATTAAAAATTCATTATATAAAATGAGGACTAATTTAAAAAATAAATAAATTAGACTAATTAGTCTTAATAGATCCGTCTCACGAATTAGCCCTCGTCTATATAATTAGTTTTATAATTAATCTATATTTGACGCTTCTAATTAGCATATTTATATCGATGTGACATGGACTAAACTTTAGTCCCTGACACCAGATACCTCCTAAGTAGTTGGTGAATTCATGTGATCTGGGTTAAAAAGAAAAGACCTGGATGACAGATGTCAAGACAGTTCACATTTTTCTAAAATATTTTTTTTTATAATTTTGTGAATTTATACTAGAGAATGAAAATAACTTAAAACATAAAATTACTTGTATAGAAAAAATCAACTCCTACAAAAAAAAACACGGAACATTACCATTTTCCACTAGCCTTTCCCCCCGCCGGCGAGGCCGCCCTCATCGCGCCCACCCACCCACGGACCCGAAGAAGCTTCTCACTGCCCTTCCCGCAGGCCGCCGCGCAGCGCAGAGCCGGCGCGGCGCCCGCCCGCCGCCCCCCACCCGCATTGAATTCCCGCACCCACAGGGCCCCCACCCACCTCGATGCGCCCACACAAAGCACGCACGCCGTGATCCCCCAATAAAACGCGCCGCCCCTCCACGTCTCCGCGCACCCACCACCGCCATTCCACCGCGAGCACGCACGCCATGGACACCGCCGCCGCCTCCCTCTTCGCCCCCGCCGCCAAGCCCCCCCGTGCTCCCTCCCTCCACGCCCCCGCGGCGCCTCCCCCCGTCCCGCGCCCTCCTCGCCGTCCGCTGCGCCCACTCCGCGCCCTCCCCCGCCCCGCCCCTCCCGCGCGCCGACGACGGCCCGAGGCCGCCGCCGCGAGCCCGCGCCTCCGCCTGCGCCGCCTCGCCGACGAGTTCCGCGCGCTCCCGTCCGACGCGGACCGCGCGCGCCGGCTCCTCTCCCTCGCGTCCGCGCTCCCGCGGCTCCCGGAGCCCGACCGCGCCCCGGGCAACCGCGTCATGGGCTGCGCCGCGGGTCTGGCTCGCCGCCCGCTGCGACGGCGGCCGGATGCGCTTCGCGGCCGACTCCGACTCGGAGCTCTCGCGCGGGTACTGCGCCTGCCTCGTCGCCGCGCTCGACGGGGCCGCGCCAGAGGAGGTGCTCGACGTCGACCCCGCCGACCCGGGCCTCGCGCCGCTCGGGGCCGTGATGGCGGCGGCGCGGTCGCGGGCCAGCACGTGGCACAACGTGGTCGTCGCCATGCACAAGCGGGCGCGGGCCGCCATCGCCGCGCGCGACGGCAGGCGCCAAGGTGACCCGTTCCCGTCGCTCGTCATCGCGCGCGACGGGGCCGTGCGCGCGCAGGGGAGCTACGCCGAGGCCCAGGTGAGCTCCGCTTCCTACAAACCGAGCTTGGTCCAGTGCTTGGTTATTAAGCTGGTCATTTGAAGACTCGTGGTACTGTTGATCTGCCTGAAACGACGTGTCTTGCCTCAACAAATGGGGAATTGTGTTGTCTCTTTAGAAAATGTCTAAAGAAGGATGTGCTTTTCCTTAGCATATTTGACGTGAAGAATCTGCCAAGGATGGGTATCCATTTCCTTTTGCCACAAAAGTTTGCACCACCGAATAAAAGATAGCTTTTCTATTGGTTCCCTTTTTTGATCGATAATGAGGAAAGGAGCTGACTATGCGTATGGTCAAGAATGGGGACTAGGGAATAGAGCTGCTAGTGTCAACATCACCTCCTCGCTTTTTCCACTTTGTGTGGTCATGTTGGCATCTTGCTTTGCTTGGGAATATTTTTTTTTCCTGAAGGAGAATAATATTTATTTTTACAGGAGAATTGCACTGTCTTTTCTAGGGTTTTTGCATTTTGTATGTTTTGGCCATTGAACTATAAGGAAGCTTTGTGGTATCACAGTTCTAACTGTAGTAAACATGGGAAATAAGTATTAGTTGCAACTCTAACAAGGCTCTATCTATCTATCACAGTCAAATAATCCAGGTGAACGTTGCCAAATATTAGGAAAAGAAACCCAAATAACCGCTTGTTCATAAAATTACTTAAATTGATCGTATCAAAGTAGGAAAGATCACTATAGTCTATAGCTTTGAACGTTGACAACTTCAGAAGGTACCCCTGACGTATTTAGTTCATGTAAATACCATAGAAAGAAAGAAAGAGCGGCAACCGGCAACTGCTTGTGCGAGTCGGGAGCAAAGGAGGCGTTAGGGAGTGGCCGGCCGACCCGGGCTTGAAACCCAGGTACCGCAAGGTTATGTGCCCACCTCCCTGACTCGCTGAGTAATAACAGTACAGAGTTTCCACATCCGCCAATGAAGTGAGACTACACGTGAGGTTCCTGCTGTTCCAGTGTTTGGTTGGCCCCCTACCTTTGGAGCAGCGAGGGCGAGGGGGCGCATCTCTCGTCCTGATCAAGTTCTTTTTTTCAGTTGAGCTGGATGGGCCAGCTGCCCAAACCCTCTTCCTTCTAACTTATGTTGGATATTGAGTTTAGTATCTATAAGATTGTTCTGGTGGTTTTTTTGGCAATATATTCAAAATTGACTTTATAAAATTTTTAAAAAATAATATATATACTTCGCAAATTTCTGAATCCTATTTTCTAGAGTTTTCTTAGTCCAACACCTGCACCAGTGTCCGGATAACAGTGAGAGTGCAGATGTTGGTGATGCCCATGGAGCTGTAAAGCTATTAGATGACGACTCGTTTCCTAAATCGTCGATGATGTGTAGCTATGAGATAACTTCGTACTCGCCAACATTTAGTTGTGAATCTAATGAAAAATGTATGGCTTAAATGGGCTTGAATGTTGCATAATTTTACTGTAAGTTTTCATCTTGATATCTGCGTTAAGCATCTGACTACATTTTAATGTTTGGTTGCAGGCAATGTTTTTATCTCCTGACGAGTCCAAGATTTCGGAACTTGTGAATATCCTCATGGAGAAAAAAATTGGTGTTGTTGCACACTTTTATATGGATCCTGAGGTGCAAGGCATACTCACTGCTGCAAAGAAACAGTGGCCCCACATCCACATATCAGATTCCTTGGTAATGGCAGATAGCGCTGTTAAAATGGCTGAAGCAGGATGCGACTATATTACAGTGCTAGGTGTTGACTTCATGTCAGAAAATGTTCGTGCGATACTTGATCAAGCAGGATTTAACAAGGTATTTTTTTTTCAATCAGACTTATGTTTTGAGTTCAACTAATTGTCTTCTTGAATATGGAGTTCAATTAATTGTCATGTCCATTTGTCACTAAGAGCGTAGGGCTAGGATCAAGCTAGCGAGAGAGTAGATAGGTAGGTTTATGCATACACTTATATCATGTTATATGTTAATTGATGGTGATGTCATCTGGGGACCTTGATATGAAATTATTCTGTTTCTACTTCAGGGGCTGTTTTCACATATGGATATCTATCACCCATAACCTAATGGTTTCCTAACTTATGGATTTATGCAGGTTGGTGTTTATAGAATGTCCAGTGAACAGATTGGCTGTTCGTTAGCTGATGCTGCTTCAAGTTCTGAATATACTCATTTTTTGAGGGAAGCGTCTAGATCTTATCCTTCTTTGCATGTTATTTACATCAATACTTCTCTGGAAACAAAAGCTCATGCTCATGAACTTGTTCCGACAATTACCTGTACCTCTTCTAATGTTGTTCCAACTATACTACAGGTAAATATTTTGCTTCAGAGTTTTACTAAGTGGACATTTTATTGTTCTTTGGATTAGATTTCATTTTTGTTTTATTTTTCCTTTATTAAGCCTTTAACTATTTGTATTTTAGGCATTTGCCCAAATACCAGATCTTAATGTCTGGTATGGTCCTGATTCATATATGGGTGCGAACATAGCAGATCTATTTCAGAGGATGGCCACCATGTCAGATGAAGAAATCGCAAAAATACATGGGGATCACAACAGGAAGTCTATAAGTTCATTATTGCCACGTCTACACTACTACCAGGTTTCTTTGTGACCCTGTTTCTTTCCTGTGCCTTGGGAAGTTTATTGTTCCAAGTTATCTTAATTCAAGTATGTTAATTGTATCCTGTAATATAATCCATAGTGCTTGTAATTATAGGTTACACTACTGTTATATTAAGATTCTAATTAATTACAATGTTAAACTTTCCATCTCTATTTTTTTAGAGATTTTGTAAAGCATATTTTATTTCTCAACTTCTGCTTCATTTTTTTGTTTTTATAATTATTCAGATTTACAAATCTCAGATTATTAAATCACAAAAATACCAGACTGGAAGTCTTTTTGCATGAAGAAATGTGCAGACATTAAGGGGCCTATGAAGTGTATATGCAGAAAAGAGTGTTGAGAGCAGTTTTGGATGATTGCCCACAACCCTCTACCTGCTTGGTAGACTTAAATTTCTGTCCTAAACTGTCTGTGGCATTTTGGCCACCACTATATATAAACCTGTCTCAGTTTAACTATCAACTAGCATGTACAAGAATAAGTTTTTTCTTAGTTCCTCAGACATACAAAATGTCAAAGTAATTGATTGACTTCATTAGCTCTAGGGAGCAATGGCATATTTGCATGGATCGCAAGATTGCTTGTATTGCTCATATTGAATTGGCTGGAATCTATCTCTCTACCTGTTAATACAATGATGTTTTCTTCTCATGGCCTGCGTCTTGTTTAGGTTTAATCGATTTCACATTCCCTACTTTTCCCTTTTATAAGAACTGTTTGCTGATATGCAGGATGGTAACTGCATGGTTCATGACATGTTTGGCCACGAGGTTGTGGAGAAAATAAAGGAACTATATTGTGATGCATTTCTGACAGCACACTTTGAGGTCCCTGGAGAAATGTTCTCTTTGGCAATGGAAGCAAAACCGAGGGGAATGGGAGTTGTTGGATCCACTCAGAACATCTTGGATTTCATTAAGGATCATCTGAAGGGAGCTCTGGACAGAAATGTAGATGAACATCTTCAGTTTGTGTTAGGAACAGAATCAGGGATGATCACTTCAATTGTTGCTGCTGTCCGCGAATTATTTGATTTGTATAGTTCTTCTCAGGAGAGAGCAAACATTGAAGTAGAAATTGTGTTCCCAGTTTCATCAGATGCAGTTTCTAAGACATCTATCAATGGTTCCCATCATCTTGGTTCTTCAATAGCTAGCAATTTAGATAATCTTACTGTTGTTCCTGGTGTGAGTTCTGGTGAAGGTTGCTCCATTCATGGAGGCTGTGCTTCATGCCCCTACATGAAGGTTGGTGCCACCTTTCTGTTTGCCAACAATTTATATTTTGATGCAAATAATACCAGTTCCTTACCTTATGTTGCCTTTATAACATAATTTTATCATAGTATGTGATCTACCACATTTTATTTCACATGGAGTTTTTATTAGGAATTGGACGATCATTTATAGTATGCATTAAAATGGAAAATTACAGTATATCTATCTGAACACTAAAATCTCTCTGACATAGGAAGTCAAGAAAAATCTATATGACTTCACAAGGTTTTTGCCTCAGGAAGTAATTGATACTCACTATTTTTGGGCATATAATGAATAATTGATGTTTCACCTTTTTATTTTCCACACTTTATTGACTCACCAGGAATCCCTCAGATATTCATGGCAGAAGTGCTGAAGCAGTTTTTCTTTTAAAAATCAGTAACCATTGTTATGATCTTAGAATGTTCTATTATCAACATTATGCCATGTAAATAATGATGTAACTGATAAATGTTAATTGTTGTATGCAGATGAATACCCTGAGTTCGCTACTTAAGATTTGCCACCAGCTTCCTGATAAAGATAACAAATTATCTTTATATCAAGCAAGAGGATTTAATGTCAAGACTCCTCTTGGAAAATCGGTTGCAGAGGTTGGGTGTGAGCCTATTTTACATATGAGGCATTTCCAGGTATGCAATCCTATTGCTCTTTATTTTCGGTCCTGATGTTTGGTTTCCATTATTTCCTTCTAATCCAGTGTGATATAATGCTGCTGATTTCCATTTGGTGAACATTTAACATCGCATGGCTTTGTGGGCTTAAATCAGAGGGAGACCTTGTCATATCACAAGTTTTATGCAATAATCCTTTGGTTATACACTTGTGCCATTGGATTTCTGACGTTTTCACATATGCCACCAAAAGTTTTGAGCTTTTGAGCCTACAATATGCTTATTTTCATCTTTGTTTTCAATTAAATAATAAAATTATTTACCCTCATCACATTGTTCAAAAGATATTTTTTTCTTTTTACCTAAAATATTTTTTGTTTTATAAAAGCTCTTTTTTATGAAAGTTCAAAGCTCAGTTGAACTACCTGCACAATTCAAACGGCCAAAATACTTTGAGATAGTAAAATGTTTTACTAATGCTTTCCCCTTGAGTTTCAAGCTATCCAAAGATCACATGTGTTTCCTTACCTTACTAGTTACTCGGAATGCTGCCAAGATATCAGTATCCTTGGTTTCGTACTCCGGGGTGTAGTAAGTCAATTTATAATCCTTAACCCCAGCTTGAAATCCAACACTTGCTTTAGTTTCTGTTTGTGGTGACATAAGTCCCTCCCTACAACTCATGAATTAAGAATTCTCACAACGACAGGGTCTACTCGATATGGTCTATATCTATAAAAAAAATGAATAGAATAGATAATAAGAAAATTGCAAAAAAGGGGAACTAATTAAAAATATTTGATTTTTCTTTTCCCATTCTCATCGCCTTTCTATCCTTCTAATCGAACTTGAAATTGAATTCAAAAGAAAGCTATTGTGAAAATAAAAGAAATATTTCTTTCAGAATACCTTTTAATTTCACTTTAATTTCATTTTAATTTAATATTAAATTTTAATAAAGTAGAAGTGGAATAGAATAACCCGGTTGAAGGGTAATGATCATACATCGGTAATGCATTGTGGGTCCCATTCTTCTACCCTTTCCGTGTAGTCAATATGATGAATACCTTGAGCAGGTAGAAATAGAAAGAATTTTGCTAAAAAGGAAAAGACTTTCTTTCTAAAGGAAGAAATATGCTAATTTGATTAATATTAGGAAAAATATTAGGAAATCAAATGAGTGAGTTTATGCTTCACTAATTGAATGATAAATGACTACAAGTGAAGGAGATAGACGGTTTAAACAAAAAAAGACCCAAAATTTCAAACACGTGTCTAGAATCACAGGAAAACTACAAACAAAAATGGTAAAAATTAGCTCGTTAGGAGCCCATCCAAGATTGTTGTAGACCCAACGAATTAGTAGTTACCGACCGTTTCGATTCTTTAGAACAACTAGATGAATTTAGTAGATCCTTTTAGGAGGCCCCCAATGACCATAGATCGAACCTATCCTATTTTTACAGTGCGATGGCTGGCTGTTCACGGATTAGCTGTACCCACGGTTTTTTTCTTGGGATCAATAGCATGGCTTTGTGGGCTTAAACTAGAGGGAGACCTTGTCATATCACAAGTTTTATGCAATAATCCTTTGGTTATACACTTGTGCCATTGGATTTCTGACGTTTTCACATATGCCACCAAAAGTTTTGAGCTTTTGAGCCTACAATATGCTTATTTTCATCTTTGTTTTCAATTAAATAATAAAATTATTTACCCTCATCACATTGTTCAAAAGATATTTTTTTCTTTTTACCTAAAATATTTTTTGTTTTATAAAAGCTCTTTTTTATGAAAGTTCAAAGCTCAGTTGAACTACCTGCACAATTCAAACGGCCAAAATACTTTGAGATAGTAAAATGTTTTACTAATGCTTTCCCCTTGAGTTTCAAGCTATCCAAAGATCACATGTGTTTCCTTACCTTACTAAAACTAAGAAAAAGTTGTATCTGAAAACCCATGTTGTTTATTTTTGAGGCTTTATACATATAGCAGTGAGCCACAGATTTGATGAGTTCCACGGTGCTCTCACTTTGCTCTCTGCTATACTGAATTGAATAAGTTCTAACATCTCTTATGTTCTCCTTTCATGTTCTGTTTGTGCGTCAATTCTACTATGAATTTTGCTTTCCTTTTTTCTGTTGTGACTTTGCGCATATCTTTCAGGCAACAAAGAGGTTATCCGACAAGCTTGTTCACCAAGTTGTCCATGGTCATGGAGAGGATCCTTCATGATAGATGTTTGGCAATTAGTTTTATCCAGGTGGTTGTGGTGAATGAGTTCCGTTGTACCTCAACCGAATGCCATATTTAGCTGGCATAGCCGAGTGTGTTAACCGATTTTGTAGCATAACAGGTTTTTTTTTGGTGTTTATGTATTTGCGGGTGGAGAGAAAATGCCCCGGAGTTGCAAGTTAGGTAAATTGGGCTGACCTAAGTTCTGTCCTACTATACGTCTATACCTTGGAGGGCCAATTGATTGACAAGATCGCAGAACAATTATATGCGGCGCATGTAAGGGACAAGGGGAAAGAAAGATCATGTGTGTTGCTCTAAGCCAGCTCGAAGTATGTATCTTGAGGCATACATCAGCTGCTATTGCGTGCTACTCGTACTTTGCAGCTGCTCACCGCAATTGTTTGTATGAGGTTATTAGGCTGTCGTTCTATCCCAATACTTGCCATCGTTGCAATTTTGACAATGTTGTATTTTTGTTGTTTATCCCTTTTTGGCTTTTATTATCTGTCTTCTTTGCCGTAAATCAAACGCGCATCAACTTTAGGAGGATCCGACACCACGTGTCCACGTCCCTCAACGTGAGGCATTGGTTTGGAATTCTGATGTTTGCGTAAGAATGTTTTTTTCTGTCTGTCACGAGGATGGATTATTTTTTTTCTACTGAGCATTCTTCTCGTCTTTGAGCACTCGGTGACGCCCTCAACTAATCATTGTGGGGATCCTTGAAAAGTTTGGAGTGCCCTCCTCTCAAGA
This sequence comes from Echinochloa crus-galli, assembly GCA_900205405.1. Classification (NCBI taxonomy): domain Eukaryota; kingdom Viridiplantae; phylum Streptophyta; class Magnoliopsida; order Poales; family Poaceae; genus Echinochloa; species Echinochloa crus-galli. The sequence continues at coordinate 269,719 of OAMR01000548.1, forward strand.
GGAACTGGGATTAAATACCTGAGCTTCTTTATAGTTGCTTGGGTGAGGATAGGGTTTGGGACCCAGATCTTTGTGACTTGTGAGCTCGTGGAGATGGAGGTTTCTTTTTGGATCAGAACTTTGGTAAATAAAACTGTTGTCTTTGTGTGCTTTTTTTTTCTTTTGAGAAACATGGTAGGTACCGGTGCAGACGTTCATAAACACCCATGCAACCCGTGAGGAACTGAGTCGGCACATTAATGAAGTCACCAGACGCCTCACTGTCGGAACACATCAATGTTGAGTCGATGGCTCGAGCCGGGCAGGTTCCACTAAAATAAACCTTACCAACTGATTTATGATCAATCCGTGCCTTTGTGTGCTTGTTGACTTTCGGGCATTTCATCTCTCAATTTTTTGGACCATTTCTCACCCCTGCTAACAAAGTATAATTCTCTAAAATAGCGCAGAGACCTTTGATTCTTGGAGGGTTTACCTTTATAATTGGATAATCCAATTTTTACTTGGGTACATTGGGTACATTCGAAGCATTTAGAAAAGAAGATGGAGAATCGAAGAGAGTATTTGGTTCACCACCACACTCCACGGCACTGTTTGCGGCAATAATGCCACACAAAAATGACGATGCTTGACTAACGACGAAACTTGTCACCATAAGCCTTAGCCGCCGACACACCTGCTGTGCGCCCGGCTACCAAGGGTAGACCCTAGGTTTTGTAGAAAATGCCTGATCAATGCTTTTATTTGATGATAAACTAAAGATCTAATAGAGCGGTAAGAGATCTCCTCATGACCCATGGGTCCGGAGGTGTCATTGATCTCTATAAGAGACTTGATCCTTATATAAGGGCGGGTACATTGCTACACGTGAGCGGTCTCATAGGTCGTCTCATGCAGTGCCACATAGGATTTTTACTGATGTAGAGGAGAGAGAGCGAGGTGAGAGGATGAGGTCGTTACTTCGCGAAATAACCGTCTCATGAGCTAAAATTTAGGACTATGAGACAACCATGTCACCATTGTACGAGTTTTGTTGCCATGTAACCAATAATATTTCTTTATTTCTCCACAAATTAAGGGAGATTGTATTGCTATGAGACGACTAAAACAACAACTTGTTGTATATATTGTCTGATAAGCTGTCTCAAGATTACGTGTCAATGTATGAGACTGTCTATTAGACGACACCTGCCCTAAGGTACATTTTTATCGGGCTCGACTATTTTGTCAAATCTATACTATAAAGAGAATAACTTTTAAAAAATACTTCTCACCAAAATTAGAGCCACACCCACCTCACAAAGGACCCACCTGTCATGAAAAAACGTTGACAAAAGGGAGGGGGAGACCCATTTTGTCGACGTTGTAAGGTGATTTTCCCCAAGAAACCCAAAATTTTTTTCACCCAAAAAAGAGCCCACCTAAATATACCCACATTTGTACCCACGTCTATACACAATTATCCCGTATCGCTAATAGACAATAAATTTGAAAGTTTTCTCCATATAAATAAATGCCAACTATCTCTCTATATACATGAAAGAGCGAATATAAAGTATTTTTAAAAGCACTTCGTACGGTTTGCCATGGTCCACTAAAGTGACACTATTTTAATACTTACATATCATCAATAAACGTACGTGCCGCAGAATTGGGACACATACGTAGAAGTTTAGCACGCGCGTGCCGCGCGGGCATTGCAACTAGTCTTCTATCTATTAAAGATCCAAGGAAATTGAAATACTTTTTACCAAGCAAATTTCCTACCCACCTCTCACACCGGCCCCATCTGTCATACCTCCCCCTCAAAAAACATATACATCTATCTATTAAAGATCCAAGGAAATTGAAATACTTTTTACCAAGCAAATTCCCTACCCATCTCTCACACTGGCCCCATCTGTCATACCTCCCCCTCAAAAAACATATACAACGATGACGAAAAAGTACCGAGCGGGGGCATTCCCAAGTGTTTTTTTCCCAGACCTCGAAACTTTTTTCACCGTAGCCACCCACCTGTACCCGTACCCACCCACGCGGACCCATAGTTGCCTAGGAAAAAAAACCTAAACCAGTCTACCGCCGCCGCCACCAGTTACCCTATCCTCTCCACGAGCGAAGTCTCCCGCGCCCTAGATCCCTCACCAGAGCACGGCGGCGGCGGGGCCCCTGACCCTTTCCACCCCTACGCGGCAACATCCTCGCCCGAGACATCACCAGGGGCTGCGGCGGCGCCTGGGGCGGGTGGGCAAGGCAATGGCGGTAGCGGTGCGCGGCGGCGTCAGGGGCAGGTGGGCAAGGTAACGACGGCGGCAGCGGCAGCCCGAGACATCACCACGAGCTGCGGCGGCGCCAGTGGTGGGTGGGCAAGGCAACGGCGGCGGCGGCGGCGTGAGACATCACCACGGCCGCAACGGCGCCTGTGGCGGGTGGGCAAGGCAACGGCGGCAGCGGACACTACTCTGAACTCCAGCAGAAAGTGCGACACCTCTCTTTTTCTTGGTCTAATCCGTTCACTATAGTTTGGTTCATGATAAAAAGGACGAAGGTAAGAGTGGTTTATTTTTCAATTTTGAAAGATTAATGTTGTTGGTGCTTGATATCTATAAATCAATTGCTATCTTGCGTGGTGGGAGTGATCCATAGGTATCCTACTGCATGCTTCATTTGTTAATTTTTGCCTGCTTTGAGCTCGATGGAATGCCCATGGCCAAGACATTAAGCAACCGCGCATGAGTTGGTATGTGATTTCTTTATCTTCCTATGTTCATTTTTCATAATATTTGCATATGTATCTGGGCTTTGATGTGTGCCTATCAGAATTTCAGATAGTTTATTGGGAGGCTACCCATCATGCTCCATGGTTAGAAGTACAATCTTGATTTGATTTACCATTCTAGAAGTAAAATTATTCATAATAGCACTGATCCTTAATGATTCACCAGTAAATTTTTTATCTTTCAATGCATTTTCCGGTTAATGATCAATAGTTGAACCACAAACAAGCCCTGCCGATTAACCTCGGCACCATTTTAAGATGCCCCATGTTCCTCAGTCTTCAACTCCAGAATCTCATTGTGAAAGAAGTTATCCATGTCATAAGTTGTGGCTACAGGACAAGACTGAATTTTGTATGTAGAATGCATATTTTTTATACTATTTTCTTGTGGTATTCATATACGTTATTTTGTTTGCTCAATAAAATTCCCATGTGATGCAGGTGAGATGTTTCCTATCTGTAATTGAGAACTGGTTGCATGTTCCTTCTCTCATGGAGGCAAGTAGTCCTTAACCCTCTTTTTTGCAGTATTGCTGCCAAGTATTAAGTTGTTTGACAATCAAATCTTTGAGCTTTCATGTCTTTGGAGTTCCAAGAAGATATGTTCTTAAAGTAATTCAATTTCCTAAACTAAAGTCAGGTGATTTTTTTTAATACGAAAGGCGGGACAGCTGGGATGTGCTTACTGCTTGTGTTCTATCATAGCTTTATGATAGGTGATCAATGTACCAGAAGCTGTAGGTGATATATATTCCATATGTTTACCATGTTAGTGTTCATAATTTGCCTTGATATGTAAGAGATAATTGTTCTCCTTATTTAGTATAGATATGTCCATAGTAAATGTATGGTTTATAATATAGATAAAAAAAGGCCTACAATATCTCAAAAGGAATACATGCTGAGATTTAGTGAGGCCTCCTCTACTCCTGTCCACATTTCACATAAACCTATAGGTACTTCCAGTTGCTCCCTATCGATGGTTCTTTTTCTTTAATCTCTTTGATTCAGTATGTCCATGTCTACAATCTAATTTACTAATTTACACGAAAGTAGATAGGCCTTTTTGTGGTCCGTGGTCACATGTTGCGATTCACAACCCATTGGAAGAATACAGAATATTTTTCTGTAAGGTTGGCTACTTGGTATAATGGGGTGAACCAGCCTTTGGCTTGCTGTTGTGTTTGATTAGAGTTGTTGAGCTGTCTGCTTTTTCTTCTCACTAAAATGGCCAGACTGATGAGTTTAATGACTATGCGGGACAAAGTAGTGGTTGGGCTCATGGAACCTATATAATCTACTTCATGGCCAGACTGTTTTTTCTAAAATGCTTTCTCTCCCCTATTTTTTTTTTCTAAAATGCTTTCTCTCCACATGAACAGATGGTCTTGGATGTGTCGGATACCCATTACTTGAAGGTTCTCAGAATCTGGTTATTGTCTGCTGATATTCAATATGTTGAATGTACACTGCAAGCTTAAACTCGGGATCGGGTATAACATGTACAACATATTTTCTGCATTTATCATGCTCTCTTGAATATTTGCAGGTTACCAGCTATTACGGATAGCGTACTGCTAGAACAGGGAGGAGGGAGAGGTCGATGGGAGCCAAGGACAGAGGAGAAGGCATGCTTGGATTTGTGTGAGAAGAAGAGCTGCATGGTAATGTCATGCTCACCAATTATCTGAAAGTTATACCTGCCTGTTTTCAGGTAAATTATTATGTCGACGGGTTGTCAGATAACCTCCATGATTCAGATGTTATAATCCCATTTTTAGGTAAATTGTTGAGTATCCATACATGCTTTTCTTGTTGTTTCCATGCATTTTCTCTGTTTGCTAACCTTCCTTGATTACTTCAGAGGAGAGATGTCTATGATACTTGGGAGCAATATCTTGGGATAGAGTACAGTGAATCAGGTATGCAACTTTCTTTTGGATGATGTTGTGAAATTTTCTATATCCTTGCTTACGCCATTGTGTTATGCTTTATGGTCTTGTAGCTGCATCTTATGAGGTTTATTGGAATCATTGCTATTTTCAGTGAATGGGCTAAGGATATTTCAGGTCTGCTTAATAATGTAGAGAATTCACTTTCCATCTATTTATCTGAATCTATGTTGATCCCGCCTGTTAATTTATATATAAGTTATTTCTTAGCATTCTGTTTCTTAGCTCCTGCTGGTTTATGTATGTAGGGAAATTTGATCCTGATTAAAAGCAACATGGGTGCTTGGAGAAATTATTGGAGGAATGGATCTAGCCAGGAAAATGAAGATATCGATCCACTACCTGTGGCTAAGAAAAATCGTCTGCTTGATTGCCTCAAAGTAGAAAATTTCGATGTTCATTCTTGAAACCTCAACGAGACAGAGATGGATCAAGGGGGAAAGAGAGGCGGAGGGAGGTGAAATTGCAGGAAGCGGCTTCCACAAGAGACGAGCAGGTTCCTCCCATCATATCACTTCTCTTCTAATTAAGTAGATTTCTCTGACCTAACTGTGCATTTTTCCTAAACCCAATGCTGCATGTGATGGACCTTTGCTGCATAAAACTGTTGTCTTTGTGTGCT
>OAMR01000548.1:323750-346227 GCA_900205405.1 Echinochloa crus-galli
GGCAAGGGGAAGACGAAGGCGCGAGCGAGAAATGGCCAAGGTAAAAAATCCCCGCCCCCCGCTTTCCATTTTATAAGAGGCCACAACGAGTTTATCCTCCCGGCTGCCATCGGCCCCACCAACGACACACCCGGCGCGCGACGAGCCGATGACAGCTGGGCCCTCCCTTTCTCTCTCCGTTTCGGGGCAGCGCGCGCGTGCGCGGCGGCATTAACTGTGGCACGGTAAAACGAAACGGCGCGGTGGGCCGCGCCTGACCGCACGTCGCCTCAGCTCCTCCCCGCGCACGCCAACTCCTCCTGAAAAGGCGCGCCCGCTACCCCACGTCGCCCACTCCGCGCCACGTCAGCCACGACTACACCCGCAGACGGTCCTGCGGGCGGTTGCGCATGGGCCCACGGGCCTGAGCAACGGGCGGACGGGGGAGGGGACTCCTCCCGAGGTAAGGCAGCGACGCCTCCCATTCCACCCCTCGAAATATAAGGCATCGCCGGCCGGGTGCTCGAAACCCAGGCCTCGAAAAGGGTCGGCAGCTCGGGAGTAGCAAACACCTTCCGAAAGGCCTTACTGATCAGGAGTACGAAGCCTGGCCCTCGAAAGGGTTCGACAGGCGCTCCAGATCAACAGAGTCAGGGACGATTCGGGCGTGCTCATCATGACTTTACCCCGGACGCGAAGTCTGGGGACGCCCCTGTTGTGTTCGAGGCCGGACAAAGGCAGTTAGTAGAGGGATCCCACCGAGGGAGAGCATTCGCGCCCTTGGCCCCGGTCGAACGGGACCAAGCCCTAGCTAACAAACCTTTGCGAGTGCTCGCTGATGGACGTGTCTCCGGACCACGAGTCGACCCCCAACGAACGGGGCACGGATGCCCACTCGAACCACCCGTTAAAAGCTCAAACGAGACAGCCGCGTCCGCGAACCCGATCGAGGGGGGCGCAGGGCATCTCACCCCTCATCCCTCCGAAAGGGACGCGAGGGTCGTATGAAGACGGGAAGCATGACCCGGTCGACCCTTCCAGGCTAGAGGGCTCGGGGGCTCCCCGCACTGGTAGCGCAACACCCCTCGAGCGCGGAGCTCGAGCCTGGGTGTGGCGCAGCCTCGAAGCCTAAAATCCAACTCGCAAGGATCAAAAGCCTTTACACGAGTGTGAACACTCCTGCTAAGGCTCATGGGCTACACCCGCGGGTGCGCTCGCGCGCCCCCACGGAAGAACCTACGAAGCCAAAAAAGGGACTTATCCCCGCAGAAAGTCTGGGACCGACCCCACGAACCATCAGCATCTGCCCGACCGACCTCTGGTCAGGCAGACGCTCAGGGGCTACTGTCGGGGACATCCCAAGGGGGTCCCCTAACCACCGGGAATAATCACCCTCAAAAAAAAAATTCTAATCACCGTCCCAGAAAATCACCCGGACAGCGCAGCCCGATGCCACTCACCGCGGCCCAAACGACCGTCCCGGCTTGATTCGCCTCAAGGCCCAAAGAGCTTCTGTCACTGTGCTACCAACTCTCTGCCATTCCCCCGACGGGGCGAGCACGCCGTGCACTGCGACCGGCAGAGGTCATCATTCTGTCACTGTGCTACCAACTCTCTGCCATTCCCCCGACGGGGCGAGCACGCCGTGCACTGCGACCGGCAGAGGTCATCATTCTGTCACTGTGCTACCAACTCTCTGCCATTCCCCCGACGGGGCGAGCACGCCGTGCACTGCGACCGGCAGAGGTCATCATTCTGTCACTGTGCTACCAACTCCCTGCCATTCCCTCGACGGGGCGAGCACGCCGTGCACTGCGACCGGCAGAGGTCATCATTCTGTCACTGTGCTACCAACTCCCTGCCATTCCCTCGACGGGGCGAGCACGCCGTGCACTGCGACCGGCAGAGGTCATCATTCTGTCACTGTGCTACCAACTCCCTGCCATTCCCTCGACGGGGCGAGCACGCCGTGCACTGCGACCGGCAGAGGTCATCATTCTGTCACTGTGCTACCAACTCCCTGCCATTCCCTCGACGGGGCGAGCACGCCGTGCACTGTGACCAGCAGAGGTCATTATTCTGTCACTGTGCTACCAACTCCCTGCCATTCCCTCGACGGGGCGAGCACGCCGTGCACTGTGACCAGCAGAGGTCATTATTCTGTCACTGTGCTACCAACTCCCTGCCATTCCCTCGACGGGGCGAGCACGCCGTGCACTGCGACCGGCAGAGGTCATCATTCTGTCACTGTGCTACCAACTCCCTGCCATTCCCCCGACGGGGCGAGCACGTCGTGCACTGTGACCAGCGGAGGTCATCATTCCGTCACTATGCTGCCAACTCCCGTCCTCCCATGACCAAATGAGCGTGGGAGACCCTCGATCCGGTGTACAGGCAACGACCGAAGCCCAGCTGAGGGACCTGCTACCTCTCGAAGCCGCTCCAGGACAAGACCGAAGACTGCCTCGATCTTGACTGAAGTCCTCTTCTGCTCCAAAGCTGGTTGAGCAGATTGATTCTTCAGAGCTTGCTTCACTGCAACGAAATGATTGTCTAGCTGAGAGACGGGATCCAAGGAAGCTTTGACATCAGCAGGAAGATCTTGATCAATAGATTCAAGCACATCCCTCAAGAGATCAGCATCCTTAACTTGATCTTGAATGCTTTTCTGCAGCAAGGAGAGGATCTCTTTCAATTTTGTTTGGTTTTCTTCTGACAGAGCTTGACCAGAAGATGTCTCTTCCCCTTGTTCAACAACTAGGTCATCCCAGGATAAATCCCTTGAGTCATTGTGCTAGCTCTTGCATCAACCGGTGAGGGACGGGACACAGCGCACTCTGTTAGGCGTTGAGGTTGGTCGGCCAATCTCAGCACCGACAGTATACATATAAGATACTTGAGGTGGATCATTAGCAAATATACAACAAAAAGTTGCATGCAATTATAATAAAAAGTAGCATAGTACATATTCTGTAACGTAAAAAAAAGGAAAGTTACTTCGTCTAACATGTATATTAATCATAATTTACTTTCCATGACATGTTAATTGGTGAAGATTACTTCCTGTAGTGTGAGAGTCACAAGTTATTTCTTTTGTCATGTTTAACAATACTGACAAAGTTACATTCAATATCATGTAATTAATTGGTAACGTACTTCCTGTGTGTTTCAAATCAGGGACAAGTTACTTTATATCTCTTATAAGTTTGTGATAATCTATTTCTTGTTCGGTTCCAAATCAAGTTCAGGTTACATTCTATCTCATGTAAATCAATGATTAGTAACTTTTTGTGTGTTCTAATGATAAGTTTCTTGCTAAATCATATTTGTTGAGAACATAATCAGAGGTCAAAAAGTCAATACAATATATATTGTAAACTTTGTTTTTAAAGTGATAGGACATCATATGAAAAAAATTCAAAAAAGAAAAATAGTACTGACTAATGATTTCCTATATTGGTAATACGTGATTCACTTTAATTATCCAGGGCAGTAAGTTTTCTGCTAAGACATGTAAAATGATTTCTTAAAAAACTTTGTATGACAAAAATGAAAGACACAATTAGAAAACAGTACATGGTTGTTGATGCTCTTCACATGCATTGTATCTTTTGCTTTATGTGTCTTTGATCCAGCATCAACCTTACTGGATGTGAAATAAAAAGCAAAGAGTTAAGGTACAATAAAAAAGCAAACCAACTTAAATAAATATCACACGATAATAATCCAAGTAGTTGCACATCTCATGCATTCCATGTTGCTAAAGGGGACTCATATTCCTGAGCAAAGTGTCATAACAAAAGAAGGAAAATAGCTTCACAACCATTCTGGACAGAAAAGCACTAAGCCATGGTAGCATTGAAAAAATATAGCATCAACAATAAGAGACCAAAATTAGCAAGCTGAAAATAAAACTCTGAAGACAACATCCTCGTTTGCAAACCATAAAAAAAATATATGTTAAAATGGTTTATCGACGACTTGAACTACACTATGATGTCAAAACAGTTAATCTAAATATTGTGTCGAGACATATATAGAAGGTATGGGTATGAGATATACTAGATTAATATATGTGTCACATGGCCGTGCCACACCCAAGTTGCACTGACCTGAATAAGCTACACCTGCAGATTAGACATGGTAACAAAAATACACTAAAAAGGATGTAAAAAATAGATTATATTGAAGAGAACAATGAGAGAATGCCCCCAAAATAGGAAAAGTTACTTACTATCTAATGTAAAGTATTGATGAGTTACTTCCTAAATATCATAAGTAGTGACAAGTTACTTTCTTGTTGATATTACAAAAGGAAATGAGCTAGTTCACATGTTACCCCATGAACATTGACAGTAATAGAATCAGGCATAACGCATTTTAGTATTCTCATACAATGATTATCAATCGGCGAGAAAATAAAGTCCTAGGAGAAAATGGCGGATGACAATGCATTTTGGTATTCTAATGTGAAAACACATATCAGGTATGAAGTTGTTAACTCATACAAATTAAAAGTCATATTACCACTCAGTCAGAAAACTTAAACAAATATTAAACTACCATGAAAAAAAACTATCAGGAATAAAAAAGCCACATATAGTGTTATGCAGGTCATGTACACTAATGCAAAGTTACTTTCTTAGTCATATAAATTAGAGATAAGTTATTTCTTATAATATATCTAGTGATGATAAGTTATTTTCTAGACCACAAAATAATAGGAATAAGTGTAGAACAAAAAATATGATCTCCAAACATGAAGGAATAGCTAACAGGAGCAATCATTGTTTTACCGTTCTTAATAACACATTCATAAATAAAAACAATTGATAATTACTGGTTCAGATATTACTTAGAAGTTAGCACTTTCACAAAGAAAAACCACATACAGAAAAACACATACGAAATATAAATCCCGTATAGCCTCGTACCAATACAGACAATTTTGCAGAAACAATAGAATTTCAATGTAAAAATAGCCATTTCAGAAGACTTTGCACAATCAGAACATCAGAAAAATAAATGAGATGCATCTTTTTGCACGATTAGATACACATGATACATCTTTCTACACGATAAAATACACATGAACCAAAAACTCCAAATAAACTACTGTCTACTTTCTGTTTGGTCTTACAATTATGTGTTCAATGATGGGACATAACACACTATCATAATACACTCTATGTACATTTTGCAAATGAACAATTAGTTACTTCCCTAGATCAGAGACATACCACATATCATATTGTGCTTCAACAGATACGCCCCCCATATACACTGACCCTGTCTTAACTGCATCCAGAAAAAGGTCACAAGTTAAGAAAAAAGCATCCAGTGATAAAAAGCAGAAACACATCTTGAGAATCAATTGGCTGTAAGAACGTTGTACCTGATCTTAAAAGCGCATAGCAAGAATTTTCAAAGGATTAGGTGCCAAATTGTAGAAACCTAGGCATTAGCAAGAAGTAATATTGCGCTAGACTTTACTTGCTCCAGCACTCTAAGACTGAAAGAATATTTCACAAATAGCCATGCACATAGGTGGGAGGTATATGTTTCGAACATACCCGATTAATATGTGCCTACACCAGATATAAAGAGACATGTCTCCACCCCAATGTGTGCTAAATGATGCATTCGTTACACAGTGCAATGGTCGGAAAAAATAAAGTAAAATCAATAGTTATGCAATCTATTTAATGAATTAGAGGGAGTGCTTTTATACAATTGAGTAGTGACATGTATAGAGCTACCCCTATACAATTAAAACATGTCAGAATAGCCAATATTATGGTGAAGGCTGAAGGGCAGAAAACAACAAAGTTACATAACTTTGTAATGCATAAAACGGTAAAGTTACTCCTTATAAGATGTATGTAAATTGTAAGTTACTTTATGTATCACATAAATTTGTTATATGTTACTTCCTACGTGTTTGAAAATATGGATAGGCTGCTTTCTGTCTTATGAAAATCAATGATGAGTTGCTTCAATAGACATACTATTCCTACATAACTAAAAACGACATGTTAGACCATGTAGATTATACGAAAAAGCACCTCTTACACAACAATGATTATCAGTTTGTAGAAAATAAAATCTTAGAAAGAAAATTGGCATATCACAATACATTTTGGTATTCTAACAAAACACAAATCAGTAGTGGAGCATGGAGCTCATGAGAGGGGCTTAGTACTTGTGTTCTAGATCATAAGTGCTTAACTACTCGGATCTAAAGAGGAACATGAACTTTACTCTGATGATACTGGATCTAGAGGCGTGCTGCAGCATCAGCAGCACATACACTTGCTCGACCCCTGATGTCAATGAGCTAAACTGCACCAATCGGCAAACCCTAGACTACTCACCAAATCAAATCAATAGATTCATGCAATGTTCAATCCGAAAGCATAGGATCAGATAGCAAACTAGATCGAAAAATTAAATCTAGTTTGATATGAATACCTCCATCTGTGACCTCTGGTGTGAAGAGGAATCTTCACCTACCTCGATCTGTAACCTCCGGTAGCCCCTCGCCAGAATCACCATTGCCTCGAATGTGTCCCTCCCCCTTGATTCGAGGCAAGTCATTGAATCGGGGTACACAAGGCGGAATGGTTGAGCAGTACAGGCTCCTCTCGACGCGTCGCCTTTGCTCGCTGCGTGATGCGGTCCCTCGGCAGCCGCCTCCCTCGCCGCGTGCCGCAGCCGTTTACTTGTTTTGCTACTCGATGGTCTGTGTGGAAAAACAAGAGGGGCACAAGGACTCGTTAGATTAAAATCAACGGTGATTTGAGGGCTCTCGGGATAAGCTTAAAAGGAGAGCCCTCTCCCGGTAGATTTTAGGTTAAAAAATGTGCATTTTGAGTGTGTGCATTTCGAAAAAAGCAAAATTTAAACACTAGCACAGATCACAAAGACATCTGAGCCATTGACAGTCGAGTAAAAATAACTTTAGAAAAATGGTAACGTAATTTGGTATTTCCGTTTCGCGATATATATACACCGACACGGCGACACCTATCGGCCATTATTGCCATGACTCGCCGGCGTAGTTGGCCGTCACTGACGTGTGGGTCCGAGCCCACATTTGTTAACTCGAGCGTCCGTACTCCGTAGGCTCGATCGCTCGACGCAAACCCCTCCGGCGGCATCCCTCACAAAAGAATTGGAAAAGAAAAAAAAAAGCAAAGAAAACCCAAAACCCTCCCCTTCCGGCCTTCCCAGAGGAAGCCTCCACCAATGGCGAGGCCGCCGCCGGCGCCCGCGCCCTCGCCCGCGCCCGCGCTGGTGAGGCTCCGTCTGGTATTCGACAACCGCCGCCTCCTCCGGCGTGCGCAGAGGGATGAAGGCCTCCGCCGCTGCTGGCTCCTCCTCCGCCCGGAGCTCGCGACCGTCGCCGATCTCGCCGCCCACGTCGCCGCGCGTTTCCGCCTCCGTCGCTCCTGCCCGCACGGTGTGGTCCTCTCGGTAGGGGCCCTGGCCTTCTCTCTTCCTTTCTCGGATCCTTTTCCCCTTCTGTTTTGTCGCTTCCTTTTCCCTTTCCCCCTTTCTGCAGGGGTTCCTGTTGAAACCCTCCAAACCTGATTGCTTGATTCGTGCGGTTTTTATCCAAGGGGGATGGCTTCATACTGAATGCTTGATGTTTTCCTGGCGGACAGTGATTCGATTATTTTCCACTTCTTGTTCATTCATGTCTGTATTCTGTACAAATAAGCAGATACCTGAACTTTGTGCATAAATAATCAATGACTGGCCTCTTGTGCGCAGATGGATGGGTTTGCCTTGCCACCATTCGAGTCAACCTGCATCTTCAGGGACAAGGATATCATTAGGTAACTGCTGTTATCATGTATCACTACCATTCCCCTCTGTGTACATTAACAATGAAGCAGATATAAATGCTAATAAACTCCTTTGCCCCAGAATAATAGTTATATGGGAAACCTGGGACATCATTTTTTTTGGGCATAAATCTGGGACATCGTTATGCATGCTATATTGTACACTGGACCATATGAACTATCATATGTGGGTCGTTATTTCGCTTGAATACAGGTATGGGTCAGATAATAGCTAGTGGTAACATAGAGCTGGAGTATCAAATGAGTCATGGTGGATTTTGAAGTAGTAATACTGCATTGGCTTATCAAAAGGTTACACAGAAGAGCTCCATTGTTATACCAGAAAAGCCTCCCTGATGCCCCAGATTTCCCTTTTTTTATTCTAGTATTGCTTTGCATTATGGTATATTTACCACACAACAGTGGGCCAGTTCTTGCAGAAATGATGGCAGTAATCCCTAATTTTCTTTTGTATTGCTAGGGTTGAAAAAAAATCCTGCACGAAGCTGGTAGGGCACAATGAAGTGCACTGTATTCAAGCTCCCGAGGTAGTAGAGAAGATGCCATTTCCAGTTGATGACAAAATCCTTGCGATCCAGTATCAAGAGAACGGCAGTGAGTACCAAGAAGAAGAGGAACTTGGTGATCGCCAGCCTGAAGAAAATGCAACTGTTAGCCACAGCATAGAAAATAATGGTACTAGTTCGAAGAGGAAGTGTCATGATGGCGTCGCAGGAAAACCTGAGACAAAGTATACTTCTCTATTTTTGTTTTGACATTTTTCTTTTGCCAACTATGAAATATTGAATATCACTTTGGTATGATTTCCTTTTCTTTTCCTGTTTATTAGAGGGTTCTATCTGCTTTTTAAAATCCCATCAACTGGTTTTGCTCACTCAAACGACCTGATTTGTGCTTTTAAGAGTGTTTCTTTTATAGAATAATAAAAACAATTATTGATCTCAGTGTCTCTATTCTGTTCAGTGATATGCATTCTGTCTAATTGGTGTTTTGATGCAGGAGAAAGAAGCTGAAGGTGACAGATTCTGGAAAGCACATAGATGATAACAAGGAGGACAATGCTCATCAATACCAGGACCAGAGTGTACCTAAAAAGTTGATGTCGTCAGCTATTGATGCTGAAACCAAGAAGGCAACACTACCACCTGAAACTACCACTACCATGGTGGAACAGCAAAAAGCAGAGAGGTACTATCTCAAGTCCTATGCCAGATATTGTTTTTGTGTCACTCTAATTTGAGAAATCGGTTTTTAAATAATAATCCCGTTGACCATAACCAGTTTGGAATTGTATTACGCTGTTGTTTATCATCGTGTCATTATATGTCATATACAAAAAGCATGTAGCAGTTTGTTCTTATCTAGTTTGCCACTAGTCATCAGTCTAATGTTCATGTTTATAGCTTGTTGGGTTGTTGCTACCTATTTTGTTCCAATGCCAATCCTCTGGTGTCTTCTTTCTGATAGTTCAATTCTGATGTAAAACTGGTTATTTCTGTTCTTGCAATGCAAATTGGTTGCCTGTTTCCAAAAATTTGACCATAACTAACAAATTTCCAGAGCTAGCCACCTATGTTGATCCTCTTTGTTGGTTATATCCACACGATTTTTTATTGCAGTAGCCTTTAATATGGACAAGAGTTCTTTATCATATTGATACCATAGTTGATCTCAGTGATACCGTTGTCATGATTTTAAATGTAAAAGTAGTGTCATTTTCTTGTCCAAGTTTGTCTCAACTAGCAGACGCAGCACGTGCGCACGCACGTGTGTATATAGAGCTTTAGCTATTCTCAAATTTAGAGGCACATTATTTTTCGAGTTAGTTGGTCTTTATTTATATGGAGAAAAACTCTTCAATCTTTTGTCTATTAGCAACACGGGATAATTGTGTGTACGTGGGGAGTTAGGGGCCCACCTGGCCGGAGGTGGGTACGCGCGGGACGTTGGGTGAAAAAAGTTTTACGGAGAATGAACTAAAAGCGCCTGGAACATCAAGTTTTTCCCACGCTTTCTAGTTTTTCCCTCCCACCAAAGCCCGACACGTGGGTCCTCTGTGAGAGGGTGGGGGTGTTTTTTTGGGTAAAAAGTGTTTTCAATTCTCTAGGATCCTTTTAGTATAGATTGTGATGACGATTTTTTCTCCTGAAGTGTTGTGTGCCGTGCTCCCTAAGGTTAGTTGTAGTAGGATCAGGTGTTATGTACTGTATCAGTCATTGTTTGTTCTATTATATCACTGCAGAAAATTCATATCGTGAACTTTTTTTAAGGAACAATCAAACTGAGTTGAAATGTGAGGTGAAGGTGGCAGACTGTAATGCTCAAAATGACACCAAAAAGGTATGTATGAGTCATAACGCTAATCTTGGTATGTCAAGTGTTTGACTCTCTGTGTGCTTGTTTGTATCAGAATTCCTGGTGGTGTGTTATCCACTTATGTTTATGCACCTAATCATCAATTTTGTTATTCATAGATGTCAAGATCATCCTTTGTGATATAATTCATTGTGTTGCTCATAACTAATTCATTCATGTCTACCGTTCTATGATATCTTTTCATGAATTAGCCCTTATTTCTGTAATTTATTTTATAATTAATCTATATTAAATGTTTTTAATTAGCATGCAAATATCCGATGTGACTGGACTAAATTTTAGTCCCTTGGATCCAAACACCCCCTAAGAAGGAAGAAAAAGCACAAAAGATTAGGGGAGCCCTAATCTTAGCACCAACACACACCACACACCCACCACCACTACTAACAACAAACAACTATTACCAGCAAGAAAACAAATAAATACTCGACCGCGAACTACTAGGCCTACACAGCCGGCGCTAGCGAGCTGGAGAGCAGCTCCTGGAGTTTAGAGGCCCCAGCCATGCACCACAAGGAGCTGTCATTGGCCACAGTTTGGAGGAGTGCCTGGATGTTTGGCCGTGCACCTTCAAGCATGCAGGAATTGCGATGCTTCCGCACCTCCCAGGCCACAAGGAGAAGAGAATTCAGACCTTTGTGCAGGTTTTTTGGCACTGCCCGGATAGTATTGCACCACCAGGCTGATAAGCTAGAGGACTCAACTGTAGGCAAATCCACTACCAGGTTCAGATGTTGAAAAATCAGGAACCAAACCTGGCGAGTGAACATACAGGATAAGAGAAGGTGCTGGACTGTTTCCTGTGCCTGGTCACACAGCGGGCAGGCATTAGGATGTTGCAGCCCACACTTGGCCAAGTGATCTGCCGTCCATATCATTCCTTTTATGGCCAGCCAAATAAAAACTTGCAGCGTAAAGGGGCCCATCGTCTCCAGACTCTCCTCCAAGTTGCAAATTTTATGGAGCCAACGAAGAAGGCCTCATATGCCGACTTGCTGCTGTTAATACCGGTCTGATTTAGCTTCCATCGAAATTGATCAGGAACATCTCGTTGCAAGACCACTCTCTCCATCTGGTCCCAAATCCAAAGATATTCCATTAGAACTTGGACATAAGGGCTCCTTTTATGTCAGCCACCCAATCCCTGTCATGAAGAGCTTGTGCTACGGTCCTTGATTTTACTACTCTTTTTGGGACAGTTTTGTAAATGTTGGTTGCCACTTTAGCCATAGTGTTGCCATTAATCCAACGATCCGACAGAACAAGGGTACTTCTCCATTTCCAACTATTGAATCGACCAGAGCCTGGGCTTTATATGGAACCTGTATTGGGAGACCAGCCCAAGGTCTAGAAGGGTCTGTTCTCTGTGCCCATAACCATTGAATTCGAAGTGCCCAGCCAGCATACTCCAGGTTATGAATGCCCAGGCCATCATATTCCAAATGTCTCTGAACCTTCTCCCATGCTACTAGGCAATTACCTCCATTAGCTTGTTCCTGTCATTTCCACACAAACCCCGGCGTTTCTTGTCAATAGCCCTGATTACCCATTTTGGAGGGTCCAATCAGTAGGCAAATTGCAGTTGCTGCCAGGACCACCTTAGTCATAATCAGCCGGTCTACTCTGTTCATAAGAGATGCATTCCAACCTGACAGGTGGTCCGCTACCTTGTCCAACCTGACAGGTGGTCCGCTACCTTGTCGATGAATGGCTGGAACACTTCCTTTGTGGGCTTCCTCAATGTAAGTGGCAAGCCAAGATAGGTGCAAGGAAAGTCTTTTATTGTACAGGCCAAGAATTCAGAAGTGTGAAGCAAGTCTTCTTCAGAGCAATGAATTGGAGAGGCTAAACAGTGAATCAATAATTATTTGGTAATAAATACTAGATATCAAGATATTACTATTCTCTTTATGTATAGTTGTATGTCATATATGACGAGACTCTAATATCCAGTTATATCTTGTATCTGATTAGAATACATAAAATATGTCCAGGCCCACCAAATTAAACGATGGTACTAACCTTCTTTATATGTCTTCCATTAATAAAAGGGGTTGTTCCTAACTCTTAAAGCCAAAATGGAAGATCCCTTCAACATTTCCACAATAAACAAGATGGTATAGTAAATGTAGTGTTACATTACGAAGCATAATTCGATCGCCTTGCCTCCTAACATCAACAACTCCATTCTTAAGGCTCTTATCGATCAAGATGCCTACACCATTCCTTCCCGAAGTTGCCCCCGTATACCAAAGCTTGGAGCCAGTACCCTCTACTTCCCTCGCCTTCTGGCCCTTCCATTTAGTCTCACCTGCTCTACTCTCATCAACTAGCACCACATCATCAGCAAAGAGCATACACCAAGGGATATCACTTTGTATATCCCTTGTGACCTCATCCATCACCAGAGCAATTGGTATGGAGTCCAGAAGCATGACCAAACAGATCCAATATCTGTGTCATAACCAGGAGATCCATGGTGTTAGGCCGCAGGAAAATTACTGCATCGTCGGCATAGAAGGAGGCCCGGCGCCTGACCTGTGGTACTGCTAATGTTGCAGTAGATTCTTAGTCCTTCATTCCTTCTATCTGGTTCATTCCTGCGCACTGAGGCCCAAATGATTGTTGGCAGTTGTTGATCTATCTTTTTTTTTCTCCCCCTCAGTCTACGCATCGAGCTTCACTAAGATTTGACACTGGGCTTAACTCTGTTAATCTATTTCGCTTTTTTGACTTGTTAATCAACATAAATTTCAGTTCTGAATTTATGATGTAACAATCTTGTGTGTAAATATTTTAATTTGGTTAACAAATGTTTCTCTCTTTGCTTTGTATTTTACCTTGTCAGTCGGAGAGTCGAAGTGCTCGTCGCAAGAAGATCAAAAGGCAAATGAGGCAGAAAGCGAAATTACAAACAGAAAAGGTATTGGTTGATAAGTATGCTACTTTCTAGCTTCTCATCCTGAAATTTCCTGAATGCTGGCAACTGGCAAGTGCTGCTGGATTGGTGTGTTGCTGGGTTGGTGACATGATATTAAGATGAGCTTGCAATACCATAGGGACTATTCAGAATGCTTATCAAGTTAGTTTTCGAAGCTTTCCGTGAAACCAAACTTTGTTTTCCCATTTCTTCTTGTTAACCCTGGTCTGACCTCTGTAGCACTTCTTCTCACTAGCAAGAAGGCGGCCCCACTGCCCTATCTTGCTAAACTCCCTCTTCCCTGGTGCTCACCTACCTATGTTACTCCCTTAGCGAAATAGACAATATGGTGGGGTGTCCAACCAGTGGTGGAGAAGTTGTCGGAGTTGGACGTGTGGGGATTGAGTGTTAGATTCTTGGTTTATTGGAAAGTGTTACTGGGGAAAATGACTGCAGTTTCTGAGTACAGGAGTTCTGTTGTATTTTGGTTGTTGGATGTAGACTTTTCTGGTTCGCAAATTTGCACTTCGAACAACATTCCGATAGCTGGCAAATGTTGTGTTGATTGAGCTGCTATATTTATGTTTTGCTGATCAATATATTCGTCTACAATGTATGCTTTATAGAATGTGCATGAGGATGAGGATTCGCCAATAGCTGCTGATTGTCCATCATCAAACAATCAAGATGCCTTGCCTGGCCCATCAAGCAATCAAAACGGATCACATGTTCCTTTTTCAGGCCACAAAGCGGATGATGAAGAATCTGATACATCAGATGAGGTTGTTCCAGTTGTGGTTCGGCCTGGTCACATTCGCTTTGAACCAGCAGGTATGGCTCCGAATAACATATGAAGCTTAAGGAAAGGAGAGGATTTAGGGTATAGGGTATCAGGCGGAAGGGGTAGGGAGGGAGAGAGGGAGGGAGAGGGATCTTATTTTTTCTTTCTCTACCCTATAGAACACCTCCCTGTACTAGTGGCAGGGGCAATGCTCTCTGTGCGGTTTCGTCAGTAGCTGGAACATCAAAATGCTTCTGATCTATATTATTGTCACTGGTTAAACCTGTTGGCCCTGTTATCACCATTTCCAGAATATTGTGTCCTTATCTACCTTCCTAAGATTCTGTAGTCCGCCTTGAGAAAACCATGTTCTGGAGCAAAACATCAGCATACAGGGAAGGCAAGATGCAAATTTATCAGTTTAATCAGTTGGACCATTAAAAATAGCACATGGTAGCATTATTTTCTCTGCCGGCAAAAGAATAAATACAGCAGCGCTGATAGCAGATAAATACAATACCATAGTTTCATAGCAAAATTTCCCTTGAGACTCGTGACCTGAGGCCTGTAATTTTCCTACATACCACAGTACCCTGTTGTGAGCTGCTGATGTACTAGTCTACCAATAGCTGACATAGTGATAGTGGTTCTTTGATAAGTTTTCACTAAGATTTATTACCATTCATAATAAATTGTATCCACGTTTATAATTCATGGGTTACAGATGAAATTTTAAGAAACAACTAGTTTAATTTTTAGTAGTGCCCTGTGTGACAGCTAAAAGTATTTTTTGTGATGAAAGTTGGAAGTTAAGGCTGTTTTTAGGGCTGGCATAATGGACCATATATTAATTAAAAGCTGGTGTAGAAGACGAGATGTTGCTACAAGTACGCACTTCATATTACACATGATCTCCTGTTTTTCTTTTCCTGCTTGTTCTTCCTTGGTGTGTTGGGATGGATGCACAAAGAGAAGGGAAACTGGCATTAGTTCACCAAGTTGGTTTTAGTGTTAGGATAGATATCACCAACTCAGTAGCTAATTCTGTAGTTGTTCAAGCTATAACTTTCTCTTATATAACCATTGGAACCGAAGTTCCAGTTCCCCTTCATGACTTGCATATTTACATATCTATTTACTTTGCTAATAGTTCTGCTAGCACATAATTCTTGTGTTATAACATGCCATGCAACTATAAAATCTTCAGTTGCTACTTGATATTCATGTGCTGTGTTTAAGGCAACTTAATATATGTTTTGTTTTTAGGTGGGCAACCTGACAAGTCACCAGCAAAGGAAATACAGGTTCCTCACTGTTTCTCTTGTCTCTTTCATTCTTCATCAGTTTCATGCATTTCCTTGCAACAGCTAAAACTTTTAAGGCTTCTTGATGTTACGAATCTTCCCTTTTCTCTAGCACTTGAATGGTATTGAACCCGATAAACATGCATTTCTGTAAGAAGCTGACTTGTGCTCAATAAATTGACCACTTGCTGGTATGCAGTTTTTTGTCATTTTGCTGGAATCAGCATTATTACCTTATAGATGAAATATCAAATGCACAATACTCCCTCCATTCCAAATTATAGTTCGTTTGACTTTTTTTACCACAATTTTGACCTCTTGTCTTATTCAAAAAATTTATGTAAGTATAGTCAAATTTAAGGCATTTTTGAAGATTATTTATTAATAAAGCAAGCCACCACAAAAAATATGATAATCTACACAAAATTTTGAATAAGACGAGCGGTCAAACTTTGAGTCCAAAAAGTCAAACGAACTATAATTTGAAATGGAGGGAGTAGTAGTTATTTTGTAACACAAACTCTATTCTCCTTAATGCAATGACACCCACTTCTCCTGCATGTTAGAAAAAAAAGGTATATTGGTGAATGTATCCACAAACTCAATCTCGTATGTTCTCTTTGGCTGGGCCTCCCGATTAGTTTAAGTTAAATGAAAAGGTGAATGTCACACCCGATTTTAAAGGAACCAACCGGATGCATCTCATATGTATGCCAGGATGAGTTTATCATACATATGGTGACACCATAAGTGTATCATCACTGTATCATTACATAACGATGAAATTTATAACAAAAAGACCCATGGGTCTAAAATAAAAGATACAATACAAGGACACGCCCAACGCAAGCGAGTCTTCCATTATTGCACACTCAGTCGTCTAGGGGATCGACAGCGTCCGGTTCGACGTCATCTTCCTGGTACTCCACTCTACCTCCATCTTCTGAGCTGCGGCGGTATAGACACAACAGGAGTTGAAAGGGAATAGGGTGAGTACATCTAGATGTACTCTACAAGTGTAATAAAATATGACATGGGGCTTGGAGCAAGGAAGGCTTACACATGTTTGACATGATCCTAGAGCAAACTTGCTAGGACTCAACAAAGCACCTATATTTACTATATGTCTGTCACCTCGACCAACACTCCCTCAGCTTCCATCCTGACAACCGAGAGCAACCAAGACCAACCACCGGATTCCATCTAGTTTCGCAAACCATACTAATCACGAAGAAGTCTGAGCTGCTGAGCATGGTTGATATATCAGTTTTACACTCTGCAGAGGTTGCACACTTTCACCACGAGTCGTGTTTCCGATAAGGCACCATTGTTCCAAGGTGGTAAGCCAACGTTACACTACAAGGCCTTTCAAAAGACGTAGGTTCCCATCTGAGTACACCCATTGAGGTTTCTCCCCATTAGAATAAGGTCAGCGACCCTGGTAGTCTGTTCCGCTCAAACCATTGACAATGTAACAAGTGGGACAACAATTTATTCGGCAAGGACTAGAGCCATATAGTGCTCATGGTTGTGCAGTTAAACAAGGTTACAAGCTTCATGAACGGTCCTTTTAATCCGAGTAGGTACTAGCACATAACCAACCACTAAAATAGGTTTCCCACCATCGAACAATCCTTATACTCAGATTTCCT
Source organism: Echinochloa crus-galli (assembly GCA_900205405.1). Lineage (NCBI taxonomy): Eukaryota > Viridiplantae > Streptophyta > Magnoliopsida > Poales > Poaceae > Echinochloa > Echinochloa crus-galli. Next base: position 340,634 of record OAMR01000548.1, read on the forward strand.
AGTCACCAAGTTACTACAAAAGTTACCATCTCGGTTACATATTTCCATTAATCAAGTTAACATTAACCACCTAGCCCAACCATGACTTCAAGCTAAGGAAAAATCTACCCAAGACACCACTCGACCAGGCTTCAAGGGAGGTAAAGTAAATTACTAGTTATTACTTCACCTCCCTTGAAGCCTGGTCGAGTCATGTCTTCGGTAGACTTTTGCTTAGCTTCCGGTCATGGTTGGGCTGGGTGCTTAATATTAAACTTGATTAATTGAAATAGGAAAAAGTCTACTTCACCCCCCAACCTATGATGGGTGGAACACATCACCCCCCAACCTATGATGGGTGGAACACATCACCCCCCAACCTATGAAAATGGATTTTTTACCCCTGAACTTTCTCAAACCGGACATATCACCCCCTGAAGCAGTTTTGAAAAATCATAATAAATCACAGAAAAATCGTAAAATGGAAAATCAAATTGTGTTGGACTTCAAATTAGTAGTTCTATGCAGTGAACATATAATACGGAATGCTTTAGTACATTTTTTCCCTGTAACTTTAGATCTATGCTTTTCTTCATAGCTGTAAAAAAATGTATTAAAGCATACCATATTATATGTTCACTGCGTAGATCTACTCATTTGGAGTCCAACACAATTTGATTTTCCATTTTATGATTTTCTGTAATTTATTATAATTTTTCAAAATTGCTTCAGGGGGTGATTTGTCCGGTTTTAGAAAGTTCAGGGGGTAAAAAAATCTATTTTCATTGGTTGGGGGATGACGTGTTCCACCCATCATAGGTTGGGGGATGAAGTAGACTTTTTCCATTGAAATATGCAACCGGAATGGTTTTTGTAGTAACATGGTGACTAGGTAATCTAAGGAGGAGGATTGTTTGGTAGTGGGAACCTATTTTGGTGGTTGGGCAGCTAGTACCTACTCGGATTGAAAGGACCGTTTCATGAAGCCTGTAACCTTGTTTAACCGAACTCTTATGAGAGCTAGGAGTTGGGCCTAACGAAGAGATGGAACCCGAACCGTTCGCCTCCCCTCCCGCGGGCGTCGCCTCCCCTACCAGCCCCTCGCCGGAATCCAAAGCGGCTCCGGCGACCACCTCCGTCCGCGCCACCCCCGTGGCTGGACCCCTCCTCTCCAAGGCGCCCGTTTCCACCTTCTCCTTGACTCCTCTCGACCGTCCAACGGCCGGCCGCTCCAAGGAAGCTCGCTGGTCGGATTCCAGTCCGACGTCGGGTTACGGCGCCTCGGCAGCGGGATCGACGGGTGAAAGATCCTTTCGCGATGTCGTGGCCTTGACGGCTGCCTCTGTGGTGGCGTCGCCTCCCCCAATCCAGGTGGAAAGGCCGCCGCTTCGCATTCTCCTTCGGTCGACGGTCCATGCTCCGCCGCGGCGACATAGTGGCCCGGATGCGGATGGATGGGTGACGGTGAGGTCGCGTTCTGATAGGCGGCAACGGCGGCCGCTTCAGCGCCCACACAGGCCCGTCCCGGTGGACCTGCGAGGCCTCTGCTTCAACTGCTTCTCAAAGCACCACTGCGCTGCCGACTGTCGTTCACACCCAAGGTGTTTCAAGTGCAAGGCTCTGGGGCATCGGTCCTATATCTGCCCAGGCCGCATAGTCCCCTCGGCGAACCAGGCACCTCGCCCCCATCGCATCTCGGTGTGGAAGTGCTGAGCAGCCGGGATGCGGTGCGCCTGTTTCAAGTGACCATCCCCCCCGATGGCAACCGCCGTGGCCGGCGCCGCCGCAGACCACGACGGCGGCGCAGACACGCAGGCAACGGCGCAGCTGCCTCTCCGGAACTCCCTGTCCTGGATGAGAGCGCTGCCCCGGCCCGCGGCCCGCCCTGCATCATCGACTGGTCGGATCGCATCGAGAGGGCGGCGGCGGACATGCGTCGGGCAATCATCGTCTCGGTCTTCGGGGATCACCCACCTGTGACAACGGAGGAAATCAAGGCGACACTAGCGACTCGCCTGGAGCTAGACCCGGTCACGTTCGATGTAAAGCTTGCTGGGAAGGACACATTCTTCATGTTCGTCAGGGATGAAGACACGGCTGCAAGAGTGGTTGATGTTGGGGCGGCCTCTGGATCCGGGGGTCCCCGTCTGCATTTGCGTCGTTGGACTCGGCAAGCCTTTGCCTCCGGCGCGTTCCTCCCGGTCCTGGCGGACGTCGAGCTACGGGGGATCCCGGCTCATGCCTGGGAGATGAACACTGCAGAAAATTTGTTGAATCCTTATGGTTGGCCACATCTTCTTCACCCTGCTACACGGAACCGGGAAGATTATTCGGTCTTTCGTCTCACAGCATGGTGCTTCAAACCGGATTCTGTTCCGGCCATGCGCGATCTCCATGTGGTCGAGCCATCTATTGGTGTGATTAACTCGCCGCCGGGCAAGCCGACTCTGAAGTATCCTGTATCCATTGTGGTGACCCCGGTTACTGTCCGTGGGGAGTCAGATAGCAGTTCGCAGTCCGAGAGCAGCGACGACCCTGGCGGTGGCCGGCGTCTTCGCCCACGGCATGATGTCCCCCCTGGCCGCACTTCGGAGTTGGCCGCGGCCATGGACGAGGGCCCGCGACGGCCATCTGTTCTCTCGCGTCTTGGGCCTGTCGCCTCCAACATGCAGCAGGCGGCTGCGGTTGTCGAGGCTGACGGCCTGGACATGGGCAGCGACAAGGCCGATGAACAAAAAGCCACGAATCCCTCTGAAGCGACTGCCAGCAGGACGGTTGATCCCAGTTGCACTGGGCCTGTCGTCTCCGACACACAGCAGGAGGCTGTGGTCGTCGAGGCCGACGGCCTAGGCGCCGGCGACGCTGCACTGCTTGCTGCCATGGGTGCTGCCGGGTCTGCTATCCCCAAGATGCAGCAGGAGGCTGCTGCTGGTGGGACGGACGGGTCAAACGGCGATGATCAGGAAGCCTCGAATGCCTCTGAAGCGGCTGCCGCACACCCCGTAAGCAGGAGCGCTGCCCCCAGTTGTGCTGGGCCTGTCGCCTCCGACGCACAACAGGAGACTGTGGTCGTCGAGGCCGACGGCCTTGGCGCCGGTGACGCTGCGCCGCTCGCTGCAATGGGTGCTGCTGGGTCAAACGCTGCCAGGTCTGCTACCCCCAAGATGCAACAGGAGGCTGCTGCTGATGGGATGGACGGGGAAAACGTTGACGTTATCTCCCCACTTCACGCCGGCAAGGAGCCGGAGGCCACTGCTGTTGGAGATGAAGGTGCTGGCACCTTCGTCATGGACAGGCTGGGCCCTAACGCCCAAAATCGTGTTGAAGACCATGCATCCGCCTCACCATCTATGGTCTCGCCGACCCTGATGCGCTTTGAGGTAAACCTGTTCCATCCTGCAAAAGAGCCGGTAACCACACATACTGAGAATGTGTCAACAGAGTCTTTGGAGCCAGCTTCTTTAGCGGACACTGCAGATGGGCCGATCATCTCCACCAGCTTAGAGGTGACTCCGTCATGCAACACACAGCTGGGCGGCCGTGAGTCCGAGCTGGTGGCGTTGGACATAGTAGCTGCACCATCCCCCGTGACATGGCTGCTAGCAGAGAAAGTGTTACCAATAGAAACGGAAGAAAAAAACTTTCAGGGCTTTACTCGGGTCTATGTTAGAAGACAGAGGGTGGCCCCAACCCAGGAGCAATGTACAGCTCCACTACAAGCAGCCACTCCTCCCCCGAATCCGAACACCGCATTCATCAATTCGGTATCCAAACCCCTTCTTACTGCCCTGCCAGCTCCGACTCCAAAGCAACGTCGCCCGAAGGTAGCAGCTACAGCACCGACACGCCGGAGTCGCCGGATCGCAAAGTTGCCACCTGAACGCGACAATGCAGCTACCTCAATCTGCAGGCAGTTGGGTTTTACAGAGGCCAACTCTCTCCCTTCCGAGGAAGCGATGGACAAATATGAGCGATTCTTCGGGAAGCCATTGAGCAGGGATCATGTCAAGGCGTGGGCGTCCAGGATTGGAAAAGAGGTGCCTGATGAGGCTACGCTACTGGCAGCGGAGGGCATATCTGTTGCTTAGTGCCTCCTATGTATAGTCGTCATTAATGTTTTTCAATGGCTGCTACGAATTTTCTAATTTGGAATGCACGGGGGCTCAATGATCGTGCGCGTCGGGAAGCTGTTCGCAAGGTCGTGGATGATTGTAAACCTGTTTTGGTATGCATTCAGGAGACTAAATTAGCGGTTATAACTGAGAGGGATGTTCTTTCCTGTTTGGGCCGTGACTTCCAGGAGTTCATTTACCTTAGTGCACAGGGTACTCGTGGTGGTATCCTGGTTGCGTGGAGGCATGGTGTGCTGTTCTCAGATCAACATCGGGTTCATCGCCACTCGGTCTCGGTTCGATTCCGTCTAAATGATGAACCAGACTGGTGGTTTACGGGCGTATACGGCCCCTGTCAAGATGCAGAAAAACTAGGTTTTCTAGAAGAGCTTAGAGAGGTCAGGAGTTTCTGTACGGGACCCTGGGTTCTAGGAGGGGACTTCAACATGATCTACTCGGCCGAAGACAAAAACAATGGGAACCTCAATAGGGCAATGATGGGCAGATTCCGTCGTTTTGTCAATGATTATGAGCTGAAGGAAATTCCTTTGATTGGGAGGCGGTATACATGGTCCAATGAAAGAGATGCCCCAACCCTAGTCAAGCTCGATCGCGTCATTTGCACCGCTGATTGGGAGGGCATGTTCCCAGATTGCATCTTACATAGCCAGGCCACACAAATCTCAGATCACTGTCCGCTACTACTCGGGCTGAATGAAGGAGGTCATGGTAAGAAGAGATTTCACTTTGAGAGTTTTTGGACGAAACTCCCTGGTTTTCATGATGTGGTCGCTAGCTCTTGGGGTCAGCATATAAACGCCTCCTGTCCAATGGAGCGGATTTCTTTGAAGCTGAAACGTCTCACGAGAGCTCTTCAGTCTTGGAGCCAAAAGCAGGTTGGGCACATAAAAACACAGCTTGGGTTCTGTAGGGAGCTTCTACACCGGCTGGAGATCGCACAGGACAGCCGTGTGTTGACACCTCTTGAGAATTGGTTCAAAGGGGAGCTTAAGCGTCATTGTCTGGTCCTCTCCTCTCTTGAGCGCACGGTGGCGCGCCTGCATTCGCGGATACGTTTCCTAAAAGATGGTGACGCAAATACAGCGTTGTTTCATAGCCAAGCCCGATTCCGCAAACAAAAGAATTATATCTCAAAGGTGGTTCACGCGGATGGAGTAGCCATAACTCAGGAAGATAAACAGGATGTTTTCTTCAAATACTTTGATAGTCTGCTCGGGACAGCAATGCCTCGCTCTGTTACGTTGGACTTGGAATTCTTCCATCATGAAGGGCTGGACCTTTCGGCTCTGGAGGCGCCGATATCTGAGGATGAGGTTTGGCAAACCATTAAAACACTGTCAGCCGACAGAGCTCCCGGACCGGATGGATACACGGGCCGGTTTTTTAAAGCTTGTTGGCCTGTAATTAAGGCGGATTTCATGGCTGCGGTGATCACCTTGCAGCAAGGTGACGCAAGGAAGCCATGGCTCCTCAACTCTGCCT
>OAMR01000548.1:347531-386127 GCA_900205405.1 Echinochloa crus-galli
TCTTCTACTTTGTTTTGGAAGGATAAATGGATTCTTGGGTGTTCAATTTCAGACCTAGCACCACTGGTTGTAACAGCAGTACCTCCCAAGACACGAAACAAGAGAACAGTGGCTGAGGCTCTCTTTAATCAGAACTGGACCAGGGACGTTCAGGGGGGATTATCTTTGATAGGACAATTTGAGTTCTTCCAACTCATAGACACTTTACTCCAAATTGTTCTCTCCCAGGAGGACGACACTCATGTTTGGAGACTTGATGGGTCAGGGCAGTACACGTCGAAATCAGCTTACAGGGCTTTCTTCAATGGTTCGATTACATTTGAGCCATGGCGACGTATATGGAAGACATGGGCGCCCCCGAAGTGCAAAATCTTCATGTGGTTGGCAGTGCGCAATCGGTGTTGGACAGCAGATAGATTGGCAAAAAGGAATTTGCCACATCTGGACAGATGCTTATTGGGTGATCAGGAGGATGAGGACATTCAACACCTACTCACCACTTGTGTTTTTGCAAGGGAGTTTTAGTTTCGGATCCTATCCCCAATTGGGCTACAACATTGTGTTCCATCACGACACGCGACATCCTTAGCAGAATGGTGGAGAAAAAGTGTGAAGAAAGTCCCGAAGGATGTATAAGGGACCGTTTTTCTCTCTCTATTAATACAAAGATACGCAGCTCTCCTGCGTATTCGAGAAAAAAAAAAGAGCTATATGGCTCTAGCCCTGGCCAAATAAATTGTTGTCCCACTTGTTATTGTTGGCGGTTTGAGTGGCATAAGAGGGGCTACCGGGGCTGCTTACCTTCTTGTAAGAGGGTGAAACCTCGGTGGGTGTACTTAGGTGGGAACCTATGACTTCTGAAAGGCCTTGTAGTGTGACCTTGGCTTATCACCTTGGAAGGGTGGTGCCTTATAGAAAACATGATTCGTGATGAAAATGTGCAATCTTTGCAGAGTGTAAAACCAATATATCAGCCATGCTCATGATCAAGAGCGCCTTGGACTTCTTCGTGATTAGTGGGGCTATGGTGTGGTTTGGGAAACTGGATGGAATCCGGTAGTTGGTCTTGGTTGCTCTCATTTATCCGGATGGAAGCCGAGGAGTGTTGGTCGAGGTGTCGACATATTGTAAATAGGTGCTTTGTTGAGTCCTAGGGAGTATGCTTTAGAGGCATGTTAGACATGTAGCCTTCCTTGCACTAACCCACGTCATATTTTACTACACTTGCAGAGTACATCTAGGTGTACTCACCCCCTTTTCCCTTTCAACCCCTTCTGTGTCATAATGGAAGACTCGCTTTGCGCCGTGACATCTCCTTGTATCTTTTATTGTAGACCCACGGGTCCATTTGTTATAGATTTATCGTCATGTAATGATATAGTGATGATACACTTATGACGTCACCTTATGTATGATAAACTTATCCTGGCATACATATGGGGTGCATCCGGTTTGTTGCTTCAAAATCGGGTGTGATAGTGAGGGGTGGAATTCTCACATCTCACTTGGGCCACTTGAGTTTGATCTAATTACCAAGATACATGTTCACTAATATAATCTTGTACGCCTGATATTTCCTCTAGCTTATAATGATATAATTGCAGTTAATGATACACCATAGATTACTCATTGTCTCAGAAGATAATTTAGGGGTGAGTCTTTAAGGATTGCCCGAAATTGAAATTATGACAATTGATGAGTAACAAATACGCCTTGTAAATGCACCTACCTAAATAAAGAAATTAAATGGAAATTTTAGTCAAGCCTTAGAGAAATATTCATGGCAGTTTCTGTCCTCACATAAAATTATGGAACATGATTAGCAGCTGCTTTGATTTGCTTTTCTCATTGTTGTTTTTGCTTGTGATTCCAGGGCACTTTCCAATGGAGTGAAACAATGAGCAAAAAGAAGGGCCAGAAGTGGGGAATGGATACCTCAAACAAGAGAATTGCTGATATTGGTGCTGGAAGCAGCAGGGAAGCTAACTGTTCCAGGGACAGTAAGAGTACTGAAAACGGGTTTTGTGCCGTCAGTAATCAAAAGGATGGTAAAAGCAGTAATATCAAGGTGTCAAGTGTGAAGACTATTGCTAATGAAGAAAAGTTTAATGGCGGAACTCTGGATTTTGAGAGCTTGTACCCCCTAACGCGACTTCCAAAGGTATTTCATTCATTATAATTGGGATAGGAGGCTACTAATTGCATGCCCTGTTCAGCAATTAGATATGATAAATATATTAGTATATAAACCCAGAAAGACAGTGCTGTGTCATGAAAAATATGAATACAGATAGGCTTTTCTTGTATCTACATGCGAGGAAATAAGGGGAAATCTTGTTGCAAGATGCAATTCCTGTCTCTTATACACATCTAGATGTGTATAAGAGACAGGGTTGGAGGGGCTAATTAGAGCTAGATGTGTATAAGAGACAGGGTTGGAGGGGCTAATTAGAGCTAGATGTGTATAAGAGACAGGGTTGGAGGGGCTAATTAGAGCTAGATGTGTATAAGAGACAGGGTTGGAGGGGCTAATTAGAGCTAGATGTGTATAAGAGACAGGGTTGGAGGGGCTAATTAGAGCTAGATGTGTATAAGAGACAGGGTTGGAGGGGCTAATTAGAGCTAGATGTGTATAAGAGACAGGGTTGGAGGGGCTAATTAGAGCTAGATGTGTATAAGAGACAGGGTTGGAGGGGCTAATTAGAGCTAGATGTGTATAAGAGACAGGGTTGGAGGGGCTAATTAGAGCTAGATGTGTATAAGAGACAGGGTTGGAGGGGCTAATTAGAGCTAGATGTGTATAAGAGACAGGGTTGGAGGGGCTAATTAGAGCTAGATGTGTATAAGAGACAGGGTTGGAGGGGCTAATTAGAGCTAGATGTGTATAAGAGACAGGGTTGGAGGGGCTAATTAGAGCTAGATGTGTATAAGAGACAGGGTTGGAGGGGCTAATTAGAGCTAGATGTGTATAAGAGACAGGGTTGGAGGGGCTAATTAGAGCTAGATGTGTATAAGAGACAGGGTTGGAGGGGCTAATTAGAGCTAGATGTGTATAAGAGACAGGGTTGGAGGGGCTAATTAGAGCTAGATGTGTATAAGAGACAGGGTTGGAGGGGCTAATTAGAGCTAGATGTGTATAAGAGACAGGGTTGGAGGGGCTAATTAGAGCTAGATGTGTATAAGAGACAGGGTTGGAGGGGCTAATTAGAGCTAGATGTGTATAAGAGACAGGGTTGGAGGGGCTAATTAGAGCTAGATGTGTATAAGAGACAGGGTTGGAGGGGCTAATTAGAGCTAGATGTGTATAAGAGACAGGGTTGGAGGGGCTAATTAGAGCTAGATGTGTATAAGAGACAGGGTTGGAGGGGCTAATTAGAGCTAGATGTGTATAAGAGACAGGGTTGGAGGGGCTAATTAGAGCTAGATGTGTATAAGAGACAGGGTTGGAGGGGCTAATTAGAGCTAGATGTGTATAAGAGACAGGGTTGGAGGGGCTAATTAGAGCTAGATGTGTATAAGAGACAGGGTTGGAGGGGCTAATTAGAGCTAGATGTGTATAAGAGACAGGGTTGGAGGGGCTAATTAGAGCTAGATGTGTATAAGAGACAGGGTTGGAGGGGCTAATTAGAGCTAGATGTGTATAAGAGACAGGGTTGGAGGGGCTAATTAGAGCTAGATGTGTATAAGAGACAGGGTTGGAGGGGCTAATTAGAGCTAGATGTGTATAAGAGACAGGGTTGGAGGGGCTAATTAGAGCTAGATGTGTATAAGAGACAGGGTTGGAGGGGCTAATTAGAGCTAGATGTGTATAAGAGACAGGGTTGGAGGGGCTAATTAGAGCTAGATGTGTATAAGAGACAGGGTTGGAGGGGCTAATTAGAGCTAGATGTGTATAAGAGACAGGGTTGGAGGGGCTAATTAGAGCTAGATGTGTATAAGAGACAGGGTTGGAGGGGCTAATTAGAGCTAGATGTGTATAAGAGACAGGGTTGGAGGGGCTAATTAGAGCTAGATGTGTATAAGAGACAGGGTTGGAGGGGCTAATTAGAGCTAGATGTGTATAAGAGACAGGGTTGGAGGGGCTAATTAGAGCTAGATGTGTATAAGAGACAGGGTTGGAGGGGCTAATTAGAGCTAGATGTGTATAAGAGACAGGGTTGGAGGGGCTAATTAGAGCTAGATGTGTATAAGAGACAGGGTTGGAGGGGCTAATTAGAGCTAGATGTGTATAAGAGACAGGGTTGGAGGGGCTAATTAGAGCTAGATGTGTATAAGAGACAGGGTTGGAGGGGCTAATTAGAGCTAGATGTGTATAAGAGACAGGGTTGGAGGGGCTAATTAGAGCTAGATGTGTATAAGAGACAGGGTTGGAGGGGCTAATTAGAGCTAGATGTGTATAAGAGACAGGGTTGGAGGGGCTAATTAGAGCTAGATGTGTATAAGAGACAGGGTTGGAGGGGCTAATTAGAGCTAGATGTGTATAAGAGACAGGGTTGGAGGGGCTAATTAGAGCTAGATGTGTATAAGAGACAGGGTTGGAGGGGCTAATTAGAGCTAGATGTGTATAAGAGACAGGGTTGGAGGGGCTAATTAGAGCTAGATGTGTATAAGAGACAGGGTTGGAGGGGCTAATTAGAGCTAGATGTGTATAAGAGACAGGGTTGGAGGGGCTAATTAGAGCTAGATGTGTATAAGAGACAGGGTTGGAGGGGCTAATTAGAGCTAGATGTGTATAAGAGACAGGGTTGGAGGGGCTAATTAGAGCTAGATGTGTATAAGAGACAGCAGATAGGCTTTTCTTGTATCTACATGCGAGGAAATAAGGGGAAATCTTGTTGCAAGATGCAATTCTGTGTCCATTCTGACATAGAAACAATTGACTTCTCTGCCATACATTTTTTTTTGAGCTCACTTCTCTGCCATACATTGATCAGCTGAGAGTTAACCTATCTGTCATACAGGTAGTTGATAATCTGTAACTTGCATGGAATCAGCATGTGTTATGTACTAAAATGAATATTTGTGATGGGTAAAAATGGATGATTAACTATTTTGTAGATCAAGTCTCCTAATTGGCTGTATGTTCTTGTTCTGGAAGTTGGAGAATGTTATATCAAGCATAGGATCACAGTGATGGCAACCGCTTGCAATCTAATATAGTCATTGGGGGTGAGCTATGAGAATTTGTAACTTGCCATCTATTGGTACAGTTAAGTACTAAGACAAGTGTTTCTCTCACTCTATTTGAAGGAAGCACTAGAGGGTTCCTAAATGGCTATCTGTTTCTTGTGCTTGAAGTCAGAGAAGTGTTGTGCTAGATCAAGGGACAAGGGCACTATGATGGTTGCTGGTCACCATTTTGTAGTTCAATATAGTCAGGGGGAGGGTAGCAATAAGAAAAGAGAAAGTTAAATATTTACTATTTAGGTGGGGTCTAAACCAAGGATCTGGGATTTGATTTCAAAAAAATCTCGGTCCCAGCCGAAATGGACGAAATTCGCTCAAATTCGGTTAAATTTCGGATGGGATTTGGTGAATTTCCGAATTTAGATGAACTAAATTCGTTTCGGACCCATCCGAAATGGGTGAATTTCGGTGAAATTCGGATCAATTCGGTCGAATCCCAAAACCCTGGTCTAAACTATAGGTTAGTATGTTTTGTGGTTAGCCCTTGAGTCCTTGACAAACTGAGGTGAAAGGGTTAGCATGCAGAGCATGCAGCTTTGGTCCAAGTTCAAAAGTCACTACAAGCTAGCAATCAGTGTTTTGTTTGCCTTGTTTTTTCCATTAGGCCTTACCATCAGCCAAGCCAAACTCAAACCTATCATGATCACTTTAATATTCTGATACTTTCTGCCTTAGTTAAGTTTGCTGTTTATGAGATAAACATGCCTTTTGGGATTCAAATAACATTTCTTTGTGGTAGCTACTGTTCCATAGTAAATAATTGCATTCATATGTTGGGTGCTGTATTCAGTTAAAAACATGTTAGATAATGCTGCCAATAATAATTCTTTCCAATCTTTATATATCCTTAAGAAAGCAAACAACAGGGTAACATCACAGTTGCCTTTCCTGTTTTTTGCAATTGTGCTCTGCATCACTGAATAGCAATGGATGCACTTAAACAAAGGTATTAAGCTCATATAAACATGCTTTGCAAACAGTAGCTATCTTATGATCTATATGTTATTGTTGATTTTGTTCTCATTCATGAGTTTACACATCTTCTGTACCTTGCAGGAGGGAGATCTGATCGCCTATCGATTGGTTGAGCTGTCTTCATCGTTGTGCCCGGAGCTGTCTTCTTATCGAGTATGGCAATTCCAGTAGCACTGTCTAAATACCTTTTTTCAGGGTTGTTTGAAATGGAAGTGGTATTAATCCAAATCCAACTGAGCAACTTTTGCATGCTTGGGGCTTGGGAAAACATGAAATGAAATGCATTGTAGATATTAGACTAATTGGCAATGTTGAATTTTGGGCGAAAACTAAGACTTGTTTCACCCTGCTGTTTCAGGTCGGAAAAGTTCTGATATATGACCCGATATCATTGCGTATCATTCTCTTGCCTGTTCCAGAGTATCCAATAGCCACTGAGGAAAACAAACTTGAGGATGAGTCAGATATGTTTATGGACTTGTCATCTTACAAGGAAGATGGTTCCTTGGAGGTAATCAATATCTCTCGACTTTTGTTACCAGCTAGTCAAACCTGGTATGCATCATGTTTAATATCTTCTGCAGATCGAGTACTCTTCACTTCTTGATGTAAGGCTACTGAAGGGTATTGAGTCGGTAGCAGGGGCTGTCAGTACTTCCCCTGCAGAAACATGCAAAGAAGATGGATCACTGGCTGGAAAGACAGTTACCTTAGACAATAATGAAAGTAACATTGACTGCCAGAAACCAGGCATGGTTTCAAACAACACTAAAGATCAAGAGGCCACACTAGGTACCGACCTTGCTGTTTTAAGTATTTTGTTTCTGCACCTAGCATTTTTTGTTATACAGTAATTCAGAAGCATTCTATGCAGAAAAGACGGGGAAATCAGTCTGGGAAGAAAATAGCGAGCCCCCCAGTGACAATACTGATGTTCAGGAAAATGGCTGGGGAACTTGGAAAAGAAATGCTAGTACGTCTGCTTGGTCTTATAGGGCGCTCAGGAGCAGTGCCCTCGGCCCGACAATGGCAATGTTGAGGGGAAAAAACAGCCAGAGGAACCCACCCAATCGAAAGTACCGGAAGTGATACCCGGGTACCTAGGTAATAACTGCGGGTTGATCCGTTCTTTTGGAGGAAGAACTAAAGCAAGTTGAAGCTTTGATCCTTTGTATGTAAAGTTTGGTAGAGGAAGATTTACTATGGTACTGCTATTCGTTTCAACCTGAAACCGAAACTAATGCTGATCGTTTGCACGGGATGGGTGCGATTGGTCGAGCGCTTGCTATTCATATGCGACGATTAAGGTAGATACTGTTTACTAGCGCACTAGTAACTGCGCCTTTGAGAAATGCGTGGCGACTGGCGAGATATTGCCATCGGGTGGATTCGGGAAGTTCTAGTAGCCCAGGCGTTACGCTACCGCCACGGGGCGGCCGGCGCGGCGGCGAGGTCGCCCCCGGCCGCGGGCGGTGGAGGAGGAGGCAGGAGGAAGCGGGGCACGTCGGCCGGCCCAAGAGATTCGGAAGGGCGGGGTCGCCGGCGGTGGGCGGGAGGAGGGCGTCTGGCACGGCGGCGGACGCAGCGGGCCGCGGGCGGCGACGAAGGTGGCGGGGGAGGAGGAGGCTGGGCGCGAGCGAGGGGAGACGAGCGGTGGGGGCGACGGGCGGAGGGCGGGAGCTGGGTGGACGGCCGGCGGCGGGAGCCGCGGGCGGCGAGCGGCGGAGGAGGCGGGCGGGGGCGCGAGCGAGAGGGAGGCGACGGGAGGTAGACGGTGACCGCACGGAAGCTTCCGTGCGGTCGACCGCAAACTAAAATTGCCCTTCATAACCAACCATTAGTGTGCGGCAACTGCGCGGGTGACATCACGTACGCATTAGTTGAGAATGCCTCAGGTGCTTCAGCCTTGAGCAGTTGAGAACCTGCACCGCTGGCGAGGGGAGCCCTTTGGCAGCCATTCCATGGTTTATTTGTCATTGCTACGTCAGTTACTTGAGAGACTGGCACTCCGTCATTGGTAAAAATACTCTCCCAAACTACAATTCGTAGTGGTTTTTCAAGACACATGGTTTTACTATGACCTAGACTTTTTTTTTACACAAGCCGGCAGGTTAAACTGCCTTCTATATAGTGAAAAACAGTAAAAATAACTCACGATTACTCCAAACATCACCGCAACAAAACACCACCACCACGGGACAGCCATGAGTAGACAAACATACTGGAAACCCGATGATGCGGTTGCCACCAGTAAAAGCAAAACATCATCCGCCTTGCCGTCCGTCCGATTAAGTAATCTTTGCTATAGCCTGCCTACTCACAAGTCACAAAGTCACGAGAGTTTTAGCACGGAAATGTGTACGTGCGGTGCATAAGACTTACCCGGAACCTCTCGCTTCACTTATAGCTTCATTATCATCTCACCTACAAAGTACATGTGATAAAGTCATGTGGGTGCTTTACATTTAAATTAATCTGAGGTCAAATCTATCCAGGACAAATGTAGGAGATAGAAAATCCTTCCTCTACTGGCCTTGGTTAGATGTTAGAATTGAGAGGTTGAATTTGGGAGTAAGATGTCACTTCGTAATCATTACGCTATTATAGCATTTCGTTTACATTTATGAAAAATTATTTAAAAATTGATTAATTAGGCTCAAAATGTTCGTCTCGCATAGTACAACAAAACTGTGCAATTAGTTTTTAATTTTATCTATATTTAGTACTCCATGCATGTTATGACATTATGATATGACGAGGAATCTTCTTTTTGCATAGTTAATTTGAGAGTTGCTTTTTAGAACTAAACAAGGCCTTCCCAAGTGATCTGAGCCGCCACTTCACACACACATGGACCCATCGCGCACACACAGCCGAATTTGGTCAAACTTAGGGTTTTTAACTTTTTAATAAGGTTAGAAAGACTAATAATTTAGATAGATAGAGTAACTAGTTACTTGAAGGAAATTTGACTAATATAAGTGGATTTTAGTTTTATATTTTACTGTTATAACATTGATTCTTTGAAGGTGGCGTAGCTAGGATTTAAGTAAAGGGTATGCCACGACAATTTTTTATATACAATTTGGTTCGACCAATATTTGGATGGTATGATCCATATTGAATAATTGAGTGCAAAAGTTGCATAAAGTAGGCACAAAGAAGCTTACACACCACTTCAAAACATATTTAAGTCTAAAATATGTATAAAGAAGCTTAATTACGTTCAAAGATGATACGTGTAGCACTGTAGCATGTTATTTCTTGTCCAGCATGCTGCCTAGCCGACGAAATGCAGACGCAGACGCTAGACGGCCAGATGGAGCAGCAGTTGGGCAGCGGATAGCCGGACGACGGACGACCGGATCGGAGGCGCCAAAAGAGATGCGATGCGGCTGCAACGTGAGCTGCTGGGCTGCCTGCCTCCCACGTGCTCCGGCCTGCTGCAGCTTGCTGAGCTTCCCTCGCGCTGGCCTGCTCACGGCGCTGGTGGCCTGTATAGCTCTATTGGGCTGAAAACTACAGGGTATGCCGCGGCCCACCTGGCATACCCTGTAGCTCCGTTACACGAGGTAATACTACTGTAGTACTGTTACACATCCGATGACTGGCCGTCTTTGTTCGGCATTCACACGTTAAGAAGAACAGTAATGTAATTTTCTTTTCCTCAAAAGTTGTAAGTGATGAGGAGAAGAAAGACAAAACAAAGCAATTCTACTAAAATTGTAACGCTGCATCTTAAATGTGATAAGCACACAGCAACGAGAAGAAACTGAAAAACAAAAGGTTGCTTAATTGCTAAGCTTATGTAGTATACTAGGTGATACTCCGCGCGTTGCTGCGGGAATTTTTAAACAAAACTTTAAGGTGAAATTTCAAAATAGATGATACCCCGCGTGGATGCTGCGGAAATTTTTTAACCAAATTTTTAAGGTGCAATGTGAAAGTAGAAACATCAAAGTGATTTCATGATAACATTCTTTTGTTAACAACATTATACATGGAAGCATGATAATTTTGTTGAGAGAGAACCATTCTAAATTATTGATCCTATATTTTTCTCTATTACGGGAATTTTGTAGCATGCTACTCACAAAGGCACGATATTAACCATATATAGAAAATCGGTTGAAGACATAAATGTATGATTTAGTGGATGGTGACATATCGTATAGTAGATAATGACGTGGTGTTTGCATGTTGAGAGAAATCAACTATGACATGTTAGTGGGTACCAATTATATAGGTTATATAGATATAGATATAGATACCGTATACGCTTAGCTATAAGGAATCATGTAGAAAATCACAACTCCTGATTTCATTCAACCATTACTGGTTACGGTCAACTACGGATTCTGCTGCACTCAGGTTGAAACAAAAACGAGTGAGTTAATTTACTAACGACGCATTTGGTTTGCCGGATCGACTGGACTAGAATCATCAGTGTATTTTTTTTTGATGACACTAGTAAAATAGTACTCTACTATCCAAAATGTTTTGTAACAGTTGTTTGTGATGGAAAACTGATAGAATGATATTTTGCAACTAAAGACATGTACATTGTTACACGTTAGCGGTCTTATATATCTCATACAATGCCATATAAAATTTTACTGATGCTGAGGAGACAGACTGAGATGAGATTAGAAAATCGTTGTTTCGCGAAATAATCACCTCATGAGCTAAACTTTAGAAGTATGGAACGACTCGTCAACAATTGTATGAGTTATTCTTGTCACCCACCTCACAACATTTCTTTATTTCACCCATAAATTAAAGGATATGGTATTGCTATGAGACAACTAAAACGGTAACTTATTGCACGGGTTGTCTCAGGATTACGTGTCAATGTATGAGACCGTCTATTAGACGATACCAATATATTTGTGATAAAACAAGGCTCCATATATTCACTTATATCCCTTGGTCACTCGTCCTATCCTTTTTTTGCTTGAATTGGTTGATCTTATACTAAAATTTCAAAATGACGCAAAACTATTTTATTTATACTAAAGATAAAGAAAATAGAAAGGATGAGTTCAAGTCATCATCTTCGTCGCCTTCGGTCTCCTTCGCACCGAAGTAAAGTGAAGTTATAGTTCAATCCAAAAAAATATATATTTTGGGACAGCTGCCCATCCTATGGCGTGACTCAAATTCAATAGTCAGATCGGTACCAAATGGCTAAGCTTGAGCCAGTATGAGCCCGGGGTTGAGCGCGCTGACATGGCTCACTCTGAGCCCTTCTATGCCGATCTGACGGAGGAGCAACCTCATGGGGTGGACAGCTGCCCTTGTGCTAAAAAACCTGCCGTAAGAGCAGAGCTAGCACCTTTGAGTTAGCTTCAATATGCATGTGAAACTATAAATGAACAAGTGCTCATAAATCGCTAAAGCCGTATAGGCGCATAGTAGCACCTTACAGCTAGATGCATGCGAAGTCACTTGAGAAAACACTTACTCCACGCTCGATCCGCCGAAGCCAATACCCGAGAGATAGTGGAATCCACAACCACCAATGATCCAGTTGATGACTTCGATCCACGGCCATCAGGAAGGGGATTGAACACTTTGTTTAGCTGAGGAAACATGCATCCTATCTAGAATGAAATGATCCATCATGAGACCATTCTGTATATGATTTTTCGGCGTGATAAACCCCGTATTCCTCAAAGGAAACACACAATTAATTAGTCATGTTAATACCAGTTTCCTAATAAGAAATAAAGGGACAAGTTAATTGTTTGATATGCTGCGATTCCAACCACTCCAATCTTTGTTGGAGAGCATAGATAATAACGACTACTCGCAAGTCCTATCAACTTTTCTTAACTCTGATCACCAACCTACTAGAGTCAACGAAGTGGTATAAAAGAAATCAACCACTCCAAGAACTGCCTTTCTACAATTGTACACGCTACACACGTAAGAGCTATTATTGATCGCAGGAAAGAAGACTAGTCCGAAATGGACATCAAGCAAATCACACTTGCTACGAAGTTTCACGAGTAGAAGCTAAAAAGTAAATTGGAAGTAAAATGTATAAGAGGTTCCTAAATTTGTTTTATGGTGTCATCTAGGTCACTCAACTCTCAAAATGCATATTTAAATCTCTAGACTTACTAAACTGTGTCATCTAGGTACAAAGTTTCAAAAATATCCATATGCATGATGATATGGCTGCTTATTGAGTATGATTTTTCATACTAGTTCTCTTAGCAAATCAGTTGTTTCCATCATAATACTTAGAGAATTTTATTTAATTGTATCATAGCGCAATTCTAAACTAAAAGATGGACAAACATCAGCAATATAGGGGTATTTTTAAAATTTTGGATCCAAATGATATACTTTAGCAAGTTCAGGTATACTAATGTGCATTTCGAGAGTTTAAGTACCTCGATGACACCTCGCTATAAGTTTAAGTACAACTAATGTATTTAACTTAACTTAAATTATCAGAGAAAGCGGCGTAATGATTTACACAGAGCAGTCTCCTAAAGTTGAGATGCAAAAGCTATATTTTATATAAACAAATGCTTAACTCAAAATTATTAGGTACGAGAGCAATACTTCCTCCATTCCAAACTATGTATCTAGAAAAAAAACCAAAATAAATTATAATTTAAATTGGAAGGTATACTTTTTAACTTATTTAACATGTTCTAAATATAACCTATGACTCCTTTTATACAAGATGTGATCTCCAAAAAGGCAACGTATCTTATGCAAACCAGCTTCGTATGCAAACTATGCAAACTCCTGCTGTATCCGTTGGATCCCTATCTGATGGCTACATAAAAAGTGGAAAACTTTAGCATTTAACTCCTTCCACCATTAGTTTTTCTAATCACAATTTATCTAAAACCCCCTCGTAACGTCGGGTCAGGAACGGAGGGATCGCCGTTTCCCGTCGCCGCTGCCATGGGACTCGACGATGCCGCCGCCCCACCATCAGCTCCTTTGCTGCCTTTGCACTCGACTCGGCGACGTGTTTACGTAGGAGTCAGCACAGCAGGAGGAGGACGCGCCGTCGCAGGGGATGGAGGCGCTGCAGCAAGCGCTGGCGGACACGCTCGCGACGGCGGCGGGTGCGGGCCGGGGGCGTCGCCGGCGGATGGGGTGACCAACTACATGGGGCAGATGGCCGTGGCATGGGCAAGCTCGCCACCGTGGAGAACTTCCTCCGGTAGGCGGACCTGCTCCAGCACCAGACGCTGCAGCAGATGTGCCGGATCCTCACCACGCGGCAGGCCACGCACGCGCTGTTCGTCGTCAGCGACTACTTCTCCAGGCTCCGGGCGCTCAGCTCCCTCTGGCTCACGCGGCCCAGAGACTGATCAATTCCGTGGATGGGAGGGAGCACGATTGGGAGGGGTTTCAGATGAGACCGTTTGGGCTCGTCTCGTCTTGGCCGGAATTGGAGATGGGAAAGTGATGTAATCGTGAGGTCTCTTGTCTCTGTGGCCACTACTGGTGGTGTTGGTGACTTGGTTAGCTCCAGGGGCTGAGTTGAGTGCAAAGACATTAAATGAGCTGATGGCAGGTCGGCGGCGGCGGCGTCGAGTCCCACGGCGACAGCGACGATGCGACGGGAAACGACGCTCCCTCCGTTACTGATCCAGTGCTAGGAGGGGGGATTTTAGATAATTAGAAAAGCTAACGGTGGGAGGATTTAATTGCTAAAATTTCTCACATCTCTATATGACCATCGGATGGGGATCCGGTGGATATGGTGGGAGTTTGCATAGTTTGCACACGAAGCTGGTTTGCATAGGATACGTTGCCCTCCAAAAAACAGCATCGAGATTTTAGCATATTTTCTCATGAAAAAAAAATCCCATCGACATCCAAATTTCTAGTATGGCTCTTTTGTTTTGAAGCAATTTCTACTATGGCTCAAGTCTCGTGATACCACTCACCTAGAAAATCCGTTTCCCAGCATTTCCGCAGCAAGCTAGCCCAGCATTAGCAGCCACTCACACGTTATTACTGAGCTGAGCGAGCCATGAGTACACGCAAGCACGCTGGCAAGCCAAAAGTAGCTGCACCCGAAAGCAACAAAGGGGTTGTCAGTTGTCATTCACTCCCCTCGTCACGGGCTCACAGATTTGAGAGAGTCGTCGTCCTCTTCCTCGCCCCCGCTTCGTCAAGTCCACCGCTCTGACAACCCGTCCCAGCCCTGCACCACCACCACCACCATTTCCAAATTCCCCAACTCGGCGGTCAGTGCTCCCGAATCTGAGCAAACGGCGGTCCTCCTCTTCTTCCTCGGCATGAGCGGCTTCTTGGTAAGCATTAGCGAGTCGCTTGACTTGCTTCCCCAAGAGCGCAGGACACGGCTTTCTGTTCTTGTAAGCTGGGCTCCGGCTGGTTCTCGCTCTTGGGAGCTGAGCTGAGCTTTGATTTCTCGGTTCTTGATGGCGGAAGATTTTTTTTTACCGGTTTGGCTCTGACTGCCGCGAAATTGCTAGGCGGTGGTCGGCAAGATCGGCACCTTCCTGCTGTGGGTGCTCTTCCTGGTGCTGCAGACCGCCACCCGGATCGTCGGCAGCCTCCTCGCCGGACCGGCCGAGCAGCAGGAGGACCAGCAGCAAGACTCGGCGGCGGCGGCGGCGCGGCGAAGGTCGCCGCCAGCTTCGCCGCACCGCGACCCCTACGAGCCGGCGTCGGCGCCGGCGCAGCAGCTCTGGGACCCGCCGCCGCTGCCGTACCCCCCCTCAGCTCCCGCGGCGGATGAGTACTCCTCGTCCTCGAGCTTCCGGCGGCGGGCGAGTGCGCCACCGCCGCCGATGCCGGCCGAGGACGTAGTGGTGTCCTCGAGTGCCTACTCGCGCCCGCAGCCGGCGGCTGCTCATGCGCATTCCGTGTCGGCGCCTCCGCTGAGGGCAGTCGACACGCGGGCGGTGCCAGCGAGGGCGGCGGCAGCTGCTGGGGGTAAGCGGCCGAGGCTGGAGAGGAAGTATTCCAAGATTGTTGACCAGTACCGCTCCTTGGATGAGGTATGCATGTGTTATGTTTCCAGTGGCTCAAATGCGGAAAACAGAGGGGATTAGAATTCGGAACGGGGTTAATGAAATTGACAAACTGCATGTTGCTTCAAATGAATCGAGATGTTGGGTCTGTACAACTGGCCATCATTTATTCTAGGATAATTTAGACCGCTATGTGAAGTCTGGCCGTCATGCTTCCACGGTGCTGGTGGATGTCGTTGGTATTGGACAGTAGCACCAGTTTTGACATGTGTTCTGTTTAACTGATGATAAGTACCTTTATGGTGAAGTCTGGACGAAGATTCTGATTTTTTAGTGATACCTTATTCTGATAAGATAGCTGATACAGTGGAGTATGTGGAAGTTCAGAGCCATCCGGAGAAGAAACTTGCAAGCATTAAATGCCATATTACAATATGGCTGTTTAGAGGAAGGGCCTGTTTAGTTCCCAAATTCTATCCCCAAATTTACTATGCAAAAAGAAGATTCCCCGTCACATCAAAATGTCATAACATGCATGGAGTACTAAATGTAGATGAAATCAAAAACTAATTACACACGGTTTTGTTGTACTCTGCGAGACGAACATTTTGAGCGTAATTAATCAATTTTTGGATAATTTTTCACAAATACAAACGAAATGCTACAGTAGCGCAATGATTACGAAGTGACATCTTACTCCCAAATTCAACCTCCCAATTCTAACATCTAAACACCACCGAAGTGTTTATTTTCAAGTTTCTGGTGGTGCTTGTATTTGAAGTTTTGAACTTACTCACTTAGTACAATACATGTATTCCCTGACAGTTGCAATGGATATGTCACAAGTATTTCTAAGCACTTTGAGCTTAGAAAATGGGATTATAATTTATAACCTCAGCACATGAATAGTGAGACATTGTGAAAGACTTGCTATTCCATAGTCAGTGAAACATGAATTTTCCACAAGTAGATTATTGGTGTGCTGGAATTACCTCATGCACCATGTTTGAGCAATTGGACTAGCGCATCTTTGTGAGTTCAATTTCTACAATAAAAGAAGGCATAAAAGTACTTATTCAGTACATAATCAAAAGTATGTCCCTCTATATGTAATGAATATTCTAGGCTTGTAGCCAACTAGGAACATGCTAATGCTATTGAAGAGACAAAACTACTGGTACACTGCACACAAGGGTAGAATTTTATCAGAGGCGTTTGAATATTTGAAAACTACTGCACACGAATATTGATGTTTTGGGTTGCCCAATCTCAAATTTATCACAAATTACTTTGATGTCTTCGGTTTAAATATTTGAAAAAAATAATATAAGTAGATTGGTCTTGAAAAGTAGTTTCATAATTGTATAACTTTCTATGTTTCGTAAATATATTAAACATAAATCTTTAGGCAGTGCTGTGTTTTGGAGACCATATCGATGAACACCACCTTATATGACTTGAGTATTATGTAACTGGCGGCCTAGTCCATGCCTGTGTTCTATTATGTCACAACATTGAAGACATTACTGATGTGCAGTTGTGCATGCAGAATCATCTATAACACACTTTTACTTTGGCATAGCGCTTTCATTCTCTATAGATCCACTGGACTGAAAGATAAGGACCATCAAATCCTAATATGTTGTATTAAAAATGCAGGTTATTGAAGCATTAGCACAAGCTGGTCTTGAGTCTTCCAATTTAATCATAGGAATTGATTTCACAAAGAGTAATGAATGGACAGGTAGTTAGTGTGAACTTATCTGTAAAAAGAAAACTTTTGTTCTTGGATCTTGATACCTGACTATTCTCATTTGCAGGAAAGAATTCCTTCAATGGCATGAGCCTGCATCATATTGCTGACACCCCAAATCCTTATGAGCAGGCAATATCCATCATTGGACAGACCTTATCAGCTTTTGATGAGGATAATTTAATTCCTTGCTATGGTTTTGGAGATGGTAATGTGCTGCTATTTCTGTTAGGATACTTGAAATTATACATGTCTAATAGTTCTGGTTTCAATAATGCAGCATCTACACATGACCAAGATGTATTTGCTTTCTATCCCGATGAAAGACCATGCAATGGTTTCCAGGAAGCTTTAGCTCGATACCGAGAAATTGTTCCTCACCTTCGCCTTTCTGGTATGAAAATTGAATTTGGTTTTTATTATTCTGAAATATTCAATGGTCAATTAATGAATATAATTTGAAATCTGGAAACAGTAGTATGTAGTCCCTTTCGGAGCCTCAAAGCCTTTATCTGTAGTACAGGATTACTTCTTGTCTCAAATTTGGGCTCTTCTGTACTTACAAATGACTCTCCAACATGCAATTTTTGGCTTTTTTCAAGGTCCTACATCATTCGCCCCAATAATTGAGATGGCCACAACCATTGTGGAACAAAGTGGCGGCCAATACCATGTTTTAGTAATCATCGCTGATGGGCAGGTATCCCTGGTCCATCCCTTTTGTTACTAATATTGCTGTTCAAATTATTGCCTTATTGTGGATGAGGGAAAAAATAAACGAATTTTTTATTACGTCAGTGTCTGAAGCTATCATGTAAGTAGCGGAGCTAGTGTACAACCGACGATGTCAGATGACATCGATGGCTTGGCTATAAATTCGTATACCTCTGTGTCGATTACTACTACACAAGTAAAAAAAATCATCCTGACACCAGCAGACCAGAAGCAACGCGTCCAATCTGCCATGCATCCACACGTAGCCCATTTTTTGAATAAAACACACGTAGCCCATAATCTGATCTCATTAACCAACGTCCCACAATCCCACACAGCACGTAGAGGCCACAATAAGGCAGAGAACTTCTTGTATAGCACGCCGCAGTTCTCACACTTCGGTTACAAAGTTTCATTGGCATCTCATCTTGCGTCAAGACTAGGCCAATCCCAAAACCAAAGTGTTGTTTGGTGACGAATTTATAAATGGTTGTAGCATATGCTTTGCGGAATAGAGGATTTTTGGCAACCCATTCTGAATGATTGTTGTTATTCTCTTTCAAAAGAAGGATGTCCATAGTTGTATACTGAAAAATTGAGATTATAAAGGGTAATCATTATTCTAAAAGCTTATAATATGACAATATGTTATTGTTTATTTTTTACTGCATTGTCTATAGAATTATAGTATCATAGTATAAATTAGTACTCTAAACTGACATCGGCGACAACATTTCCTGGCTTCGCCCCTGTTTTACAGGTCACACGAAGTGTAGATACCGAATTTGGTCGGTTAAGTACCCAGGAGCAAATGACAGTTGATGCTATTGTCCAAGCCAGGTAACGAAATAGTGATTTATGTCGTTGAGCAACCTGGCTTTTATGTTTTGGTAGTGCTTGACAACAGAAGATGGGAATGTATAAGGTAGTACTGCATTTTTTGTGCAAAAGAGAAGATTACACTACACATTGTTTACATGGAAGTGTTTATAATTAAATCAACGTATTATTGGGATTTCTTAGTCTTGGAGCATCTAAGTCTGATTATGACTATAGATTGTGATACTAAAATGCCCTGGGTATTATATGGTACTGCCATCCGAGAAATAGTAGTAATTGTTCTAAGTAATCAGCATTGTCTATTGTGTTGGTCAATATTTCTTGGAGTTACTAATAGGATGTTGAAAATACATGAAAGTTGATTATAGATTATTGGGTTTTATCTCTAGCCTACCCCAGCAAGCTTTTGTTTTTGAAACTGTAGTGAAAAAAAGAGCTGTACCCCAACTTGCTTGATTAAACATGCTTTGTTGCTGTAAACTTATACAAAGTTTGTGCAGTTGTAATTCCATAAGAAAGGTGTTACAGTCGATTCCAAGGTTTATATGTATTAGGAAATATGAGGGAAGGCTGGTGGTTCGCAGCAAAGACTAAAAGCTAGATCTTTCCTTTGCACAAGCAGCGCAAAAACCATGATCAATTTATAATATATTTTTCCTCGAACGCACATGAGAGCTGCTCGTCATTGCTTTATAGAAGTGGTCAATTTATAACTTAGTATTTTAGATACCAGAACACTAATAAAATAACATTGCTTCAACACCTTATATTTAGATTCTTCCTCTTTTTTTTGTTATAGTGAATTTCCCTTGTCTATAATTCTGGTTGGAGTTGGAGATGGTCCCTGGGATATGATGAAGGAATTTGATGACAACATACCAGCTAGGTCTTTTGACAATTTCCAGGTATGTGCCAGAACTGTAGTAGCGTTTTTTTTTGTCTTGTTAAGAACAATAACTAATAGTGTTTCTGATACTTGCTCTTATAGTTTGTCAACTTCACTTCGATCATGTCAAAAAAGATAAGTCAAAGCAAAAAGGAGACAGAATTTGCCCTTTCAGCACTCATGGAAATTCCATTGCAGTACAAGGCAACATTAGAGCTTGGACTTTTAGGGTATGGAGAAACAAAAGCAATATCATTACATATATGTACTTGTTGCTCGTTGTTGATCTCATTCACACTTTTATTTGTTTTGTAACCAGACGTCGAATTGCAAAGTCGTATCATGCGATGTAAAGGTATTTCACAACAAACAAATGCAAATGGAAAACACTAATTGAGTTTACAAGTACATTATTCCCTCCACGTTCCTTAATTTAGCACATAAATTTATAAGGTTCTTGCTGTGGAGTCACAGCATCAGTGACATCTCCACCAGCTGTCGAAACTAGAGTTTCAGAACCCCAAGTACGCCAAATTCTATCATTCTACCTTGTAGAATACTTTTGGTAATTCACAAAGGGAAAACATGCGCATTCTTTCTGGTGAAACATGAGAAAAATGTTTCCATAGTATTTGAATTTTCTTATTAGTTTTATGGAAACTAGAATAATTATGTTGATGAATAATTTTTGTTTAATCATGAAGAATTTGAACCTAGTGTTACAGTGGATCCCAGCCTACACAGGAGAAGCTTACTCCCTCTGTCCCCCATTAACTGTCGTTGAAGGCACAGTCATGCGTCCCATATTAACTGTCGTTGCCTAGCCTTACCTAGCCGCCTATAGCCCTTGCGCCTAGCCTTGCCTACTCGCCTGTAGCCCGTGCTTGGCCTGCCTCTACTTTTTCTCTCAGTGACACAGAACCACACGCACACATCCATCATTGCTGCATAGGGGTAACAGGGTATTTTGCCTACTGCATTGGTTACCGGCTCTAGCACTCCGACGACAGATATATGGGGATGGAGGGAGTAGTTGTGATTTTTTTGGAGCATTGACATATTTATTTTCTTGAGTGCAGATTATTAGATCAATATGTTTGGTACTGTGTTTGATTAAAGTAAAATTGAAGGACTAAACAAATGTGACGATGAAGTAAAATGTTTCTGATTTCTTGCTCACCATGGAAAAGTTCACCTATTATAAAGCAATCGGAACTCATGTCTTATGAGTTCGTTCAATCTTAGATCAACTTTACACAAGGAGCTATCCAGATGACGATCCTTGATGGTTTTAGTTTACACTTATTTTTACTTGTCATAAGAAATCTTGGAAACACACTAATGTTACACTTGTTTTTAATTCATCGATAAACTCATATGGTTTTATTTTATACTTTGTTTTATAGTTAGTTTTGTTGTACATGTAATTCTTGTGTCCATATTCCATAATGCACTTTATGTTTACATTCTTGGATAAATTCCTCTTATGTCATTAGAATTTAACCCATTCTCTTAAGGGCTCACATGTTAGTATATATTATATAATGGGTGGTAAATAAGGGACTGTGTAAACTTCGTCCATTATGGCGTGCTTGGTCCACTTATCATAATTTAACTAATATCTAATTACAAATTCTTGGTTTTACTATATGTAGATGTGCCCAGTTTGCCTTTCCAAACCCCGGGACATGGCATTTGGTTGTGGTCACCAGGTAAAACCTGCAACAATTCACTGGACAGATGTTCTGCTTCATGCATCATTTTTTTACACATGGTTTAAATAAAATTTCCTTTCTTTTCATACAGACATGTTCAGAATGTGGACCTCAAGTTGCAGATTGTCCCATTTGTCGAAGGCCTATTGATACGAGAGTAAAATTGTACTAGTTTGTCATCTGTCGCTCCTAACTAGGTTTAACTGAAGTGCATTCGAGCAGGAAGTAGAATCCATTGAAAAACATTATTATATTATATAGTTGTAGTGTATTATTTTAATAAATCAGCTGTACAAAAACGGAGAATAATAGTTCTGTGCTCGTATCATGTTTCAATTATTTGCGGTGGTAGGTCAGAGGTTATACTTCCATTATCTAAAAAGCATTTTGTGCTGGTGGGCTACTTGTTTCAGTTTTTTCTTTTTTTTCTTTTTCTTTTTTGCATGATGCCATTTTATTTGTGGTGTTATGAGTGGTTGTTCCGTGGTTGCTTCAGGAGGTTCTTACTGACGCCTGACACTGGCCGTATAGTTTTTGCTATAGCTCTCTCTGGACTTGGTTTACGGGTTTACATTAGGAGATTCAGCAAGTGATGAACCAAAATAGCGACGCCATTTTTTTTAAAAAAAAAGACGCCATAGGCTGAGCTGGATTTCTTCTCGGGCTCGGCTGCCAGTTCTACGTGGCAATTTTATTTTTTGTGAAAAATGGTAATGTAATGTCACACAAACGACTAGTTTTTTTTTGAGAAACCGGTTGTAATTTTATTAATATAACAGTTTACATAAACAGGTTACAAGAACAATCCCAGAAGATAGAAAATTACAACTAAGTCGTTGTAGCTCTTTCCCGGTGATCCTCACTGCTAGCAACCGGAGCCACCGCTCGTCATTCCTTCCGTGGAAGAAAGAAACAGCGAGCATGCAACTTGAAGCCAATCTCCAGCTCGACGAGGAAGCTTCTGACGAAGCCACATCTAGATTTTTGGAACCAAGCTTGACACGAGCTGGCACATCGAAGAAATCAATGTACACATAGATCATTGAACGCCCAGTAAACCCTTCATCGAGACGAAGGGGATCTAGCGCCCCAAGGGCTACCGGCGACTCTAAATTGACCAGCAGCGAAGAGGCAGCCGGGAAACTCCAACCCGATTTCTCAAGGGAGGAGTAGACATACCTCACAATAACTTCACCAGTAGCTGCACCGTCACCGCCACAGCCGCCGGAGGAGCCTCGGAGGGACAAAAGCAGACTCCGCATCAAGGATACCGAAACGGAGGACACTAACCCTAATCTAGCAAGCCCTAAGCTAATAAAGTAGGTAATACACATCGGCTGCCGACCCCGCAACACCTTCCCACCTCCGGCGCCGGAGATGCTGCCGGAGGCGAGGAGGCGCCGTCGGAATCGACGCCGAGATGGAAATCGCCTCCGCTCCGCCCTGATCTACTGTACCGAGAAGTAAAAAATTGACTAGTTTATAAAAGCAAATGTAATGCCCAGCCGCACCTCACCTCCCACACGCGCCAGTAGGCGCGGCCCAACCACAAGCCGTCTGCAATAGGCGGCGCGCCCACGGCCCAACTGACCGCACCATCACTTCGGGACTAAACTTAAGTCCCTATCCTGTTTGACAACGTATCAGGTGAAAACTAACCCCTGTAATTTTGTAAATTTCCCCTCCCACCTCCCATGCATGTCCTCATGCATGTTGGTTTCCAAAGTTTACACGGAGGGGTTGGTTTGTACCGGATATGTCTCCATCATGTTTAGCTCTAGTCAATTGGAGGGATCAAACTACCCTTATAGGAAGAGTCTGTTTTACCTTCCTGGACACTAAGCCAAGTCCAACATTCCTTCCTAGACTCGAAAACCGGGTGAACTACCTCCCTCAACTTTAGAAACCGTCCACTTTGCCTCCTAGCTGCGGTATTAAGCGGTTTTCAAGGTGGTTTTGTATTTTTCAATTGAAAATAAATATTATAAAGGTGGATACTGGTTTTGGTGAATACTTAATGCGTAGGCACATAACTAGCAAATATGGACTGAAGGGGACAAAAGTGGCCAATTCGGCCGAACCACCCCCTCCCCCTTAGCCCATACTGTACACATGTGTCACAATCCATATGTAAAGCACAACCATAGGAGGTCCAATGCATGAAGACCACATCAACAATGACCAAATGATGATGAGGCAAGCCACACGGATCAATGACCTCACCAATCCTGGCAAACAAACACAGCCCCAACCAAGTGGAGGCGATTCAAGACGTCCGAGTGTAGAGATGGTGCATCGGAGGGCAATCGAGCGCCTGAGCCAGTTCGGCCGAACTAACCGGTTCGGCCGAACATGCAGCCGCCTCACAATTGTCATCCAGGAGAAGATCGGGACCATGGGAGTCACACGGTGTAGCATCCACGGTTCGGCTGAACTGTACATGTTCAGCCGAACTGGACCAGTTCGCCCAAACCTATGCAGTTCGGCTGAACTGGCCAGACAACCGCCTCAAGGTTTCCTTGGCTGGTGCTCCATCCAACCGACCTTCCCACCTATCAATGGAGGTGTCCACCCCATTTCAAAACACACCAAACCAATGAGCTCCATTTGTCACTTTCTTTAGTAGAGTTAGGATAGTTTAGTTTGGGAGTTAGAGTCGAGTCGAGCTTTGCCTCGGAGGTTCCGGAGTTGTCTTCAGAAGCTCTGGTACAAGCTCTTGTACTTTCAGTTATCAATATATCATCTTTATAATTATCTTTGAGTCATTTATATCTTGCTTCTACTTTATTCTAGTTGCAAGTATTTCATATTTAGACTATAGTAAGTTGTGGCCTTAGTTCTTTTAGTTCTAGCTTAAGTCTTATTCTCAGCCGGTCTCTTCGATTCTGCTGAATACTTGTCCTGAATTGTTATTGCGGTATTGACAGGGTTGCTTGCTCTTTCTAGGGGGTTAAATAGATCTTGACTAGTGTAGGCGTGATGTCTAGAACTGAATGTGAGCTTAGAGTGCCCCCAATTCAACGTATGTGTGGTAGGCCTAGGTGGTGATAGCCCTAATGGCCTTTGTAATCCACCATGTTAGTCCTGGCCTATAGGACTACCACTAAGTGGCTCGGGATCCCATTCTCATCCCTTTCTATGATCCTTCGTCCTCTGTCCTGATGTTGAGGCAATAGAGTTAGACTTGATTTATAAGCTCGGTCCCCTAGCTGTTGTATCTCTTTTTCTGAGTGACCCGAATAGATAAAGTACATAGGAATCTTATCTCGTCTCATTGTTCTCCCAACTAGCTAGTCCCTTATCTTTTCTTATCTGAGTTATCCTTGAGCTATGTGTCATGGTCTTTCATTCCTATCATTATCGTTATCCCCCATCTTGACAGTGTGTATTCTTCTTTGATATCTTCGAATACTTGTTTACTTGTACTGATGCCATAAGCTTTCCTATGAAAAATATAAATTACGATAACTTGGATTACTCCTAGGTGAAATGTCACATCGGTAATTATGTACACTTGCAAAATATTTATATATTTTATTGAGCCATAAGAAAAACCAATAAAACACTCCTTGCACTGTTACCGAGTCCACCAGTCCTGATAAGGCCGTAAGGAGTGTCAACAGTGGGCTACAATTGGGACCAGAGGTTGGGGCCTTATCCCGGTTGTAGCCCCCAACCGGGACTAAAGGGTCCTTGCCAACGGCTCAGGGGGTCACGGTTGGGGGCTACAACCGGGACTAAAAGGGCACCTTTAGTCCTAGTTGTAGCCCCCAACTGGGACTAAAGGCCCCCCACCCCCAAGGCTTTGGACCCAGGACTAATGCTCATATTAGTCTCGGGCCCAATTCCATCCGGGACTAATAACCTGAGCATTGATGAAGAGGCAGCGGAGATCCCACAGTTCGACGAACTACCCAGTTCAGCCGAACCAGGAACTTTGTCCGAACTACCGGGGATCCCCTTAGGATGCCTTAGCTACCGACTTATCTCCTGTCCAGTCCCTACCTATAAATGGATAAGTTTTCCTACCATTTCAAGACACACCAAACGAAGGAGCTCTCTAGTTCACGCACTTCATTAGAGTTAGGATAGTTTAGTTTGGAGTAAGCGTCGAGTCGAGCTTTTCCTCTAGGTTCTGGAGTTGTCTTCAGAAGTCCTGTTATTAGCGCTTGTATCTTTTACTTTTTCTCTTTTAGGATTTTGAGTTATCAATATATTATATTTATCTTATCTTCTAGTCATTTATATTCGGCAACATATGGGGTGCAAACCCGGTTCCTATGCAAACTATGCAAACCCCTCCCCTATCTCGACCACATGATATTGATCCAATGGGCCCCCACCCCTCCTGCATGTCCCCATGCATGTTGGTTTGCAAATCCACCCTCCCACCTTCCCTTGTTATTTTACAAATTCCCCCTCCCACTCCTCCTGCATGTCCCTATGCATGTTGGTTTGCATAGTTTGCATAGGAACCGGGTTTGCACCCCATACGTCCCCTTTGTATTCATCATCTACTTTATTCTAGTTGCGACATATTTTGTTTCGAGTGCAGTAGTTGTGGTTCTAGCTCTAGAAGTTCTTATGCCCCACTGCTTCCATCGGCTTCATATCTCCAAATCGGCATCAACTTCTTAGCGTGCATTATATCGGCATCGACTTTATTCTGGTGCATGCCAAATTTTGGTGTTAATAGCTATTATAATGAAAATTAAAATCAGATCAGATATCATGCGATGTAAAGGTATTTCACAACAAACAAATGCAAATGGAAAACACTAATTGAGTTTACAAGTACATTATTCCCTCCACGTTCCTTAATTTAGCACATAAATTTATAAGGTTCTTGCTGTGGACCAACTAGAGTGTTGGACTCTGAAAGTCATTAAAACTCCTATCACGACACGACCTCAAAGCATGGGACCTTCTTAGAACACAAAACCCAAGGAGATCCTCCTATGTCGTTGAGTTTTTTAGCATATATGTGAAATCAGGGCGGAGCCACGAATGATACATAGCATGGGCCAGCCACGTACCATGGTATAGATTATTATAAATATTATCAGGACTCAGGAGCATTCTTATTCGTTAGATCATTTATAGGTATTAGTTATACACACATGAAATGCTTGCAACATAAAAATTCACAATTTTAAGCTTATAGAAGCATACAATGTTATGTTCCCCATATTGTCGTAAACTAACCATGTCTTATTTTTAGATTTCACGATACTATCACTATAGGATTAACACAAAATTTATGGCTTTCCCATTATGGAGATTCAATATTTTTGGCTCCTATATACTGATTGTAGAGGCTACACATATTTGAAAGAGATGATTGATCCAACACGCGCTGAATTGTATTGATCGGGGACTGTTTATACAACATGTGCAAGTTATCTTCCACCTCCCTCCTAGCAAAATGTCTGAGAAGCAGCCCAAAAGTTCGTATTTAGAAGAACATGCACGATATGCATGCATTTCCATCTGAACATTTTATCGCTAACAGTCACTACCGGAGACCGCTGGTTTGCCGTGCGTTCCGAACGCACGGCAAAGCCCTGTTTACGCACGGCGAACGTTTTGCCGTGCTTTTTTTCTCGTAACGCACGGCAAAGCCCGCACGGTAACGATTGGCACGGTAAATAGATTTTGCCGTGTGCTTTTTTATCACACGCACGGCAAATCTTTTTGCCGAGTGTTACCATCAGCGCACGGCGAAATAAAGTAACAGACAGGAACGTTTGCAAACGGCAGGGACGGTAGCTTTGCCATGCATCGACGCACGGCAAACATTTTCAAAATAAATAAAAAAATAGAACGCCCCCCACCGGGGGGGGGGGGGGGAGGGAGAGACCGCCTGCAGCTCCTCGCCCAGGGGCGAAGCCCAGTGGGCCTGCGTGGGTGCAGATGAACCCCCCAGGAAAAAAAAAACAGTGCTTACCTCTATTTTTTGGCCCTATACGCACCCCCCTTGGCCCAATGTGATGCACCCCCCACAGCCCAGCAAGCAGCCCATTCTTCACTTTGAAACACAACTCAGCCCGTGAGGAAAAACAACACCCAGACCCAGGCAAAGAAGCATCGATTCATCTTCTGTTGTCGATCTTTTCTTCGTTGCTTGCGTCGTCTCGCCTCCTTGGCTCCCTCCCCTCAATCCCTCCCGTCCTCCCCACTGGACTGACGGCTCCAACAGAACAACAGGCAGCATCTACTCATCGATCGTCGTCGCCCGGAGCCGCGGAGGATCGCACTGGCCGGTGGCCGCAGCTACGGCCACCCTTGCTGTTTGCCTCGGTGTCGCACGTCAGTGCTGAAGCCTGAAGGGCAAGCCTAGTGTAAGAAATAGATTTTGCTTCCTCTTTCTTTCAATTAATTTGATTTACAAGAGAATAGAGACAATCACACAAAGTCCTAGATTTACTATTGGCTATTATTTTTATACTGTAGGGCTATTCTGTTAGGTCATAGGGTTTCAGACTTTCAGTATTCTATAGAACTGGAGTGAAATTGCAAAGTAGAAGCAAATTTGGATTTAAGATACTACCTATAATCCTAGATGTATGTAAGTTTATGCCATTATTGATTGTGTTAACCAAAGTATTAATTACTAAATGGTAAGATCAGTACATATTTATATTTTCTTTAATTGTTTACTACTGCAGGTTAATTGATGGAATGGTTTTACAAAAGAAAAGCGCCAGAGCCAAATAGTGGCAATAATGCTCGGAGTTCACGTTTGGATGATATTAACTGGGAAGAGGAAATTAAATACGATCCAGGGCTAAGGAAACAAATTGATGATTACCATCCTGACCTTAGAGAGAGGGTGAGAAGGAAGTATTTGGAGAATGGGCCTTCCCAACCTCGTACACTTTGTTTTCCTGTGACAGATAAAGGAGGAATTCCGAGAAGGTTTGTTCCAGACTGGTTTGAAGAGTTTAAAGGTTGGCTTGAATACAGCGAGTCCCAAGACAAAGCATATTGTTTCTATTGTTTCTTATTTAGAGAAAAGAAGGATGATGGATATGAAGCATTTGTTAAAAATGGTTGGAATGGTTTTCATAGAAAACAAAGGCTAAGAGACCATGTTGGCAATGTCGGTGGCTTACATTATAAAGCAATGAAGAAGTGTGATGATCTGTTAAATACAAATCAGCATATTGATGTTGCTTACCATGGTGTGAGTGAATCTAGTAAGAAGGACTATCTTCCTCGGCTGAATGGGTCAATTGATGTTACTAGAATATTAGTGAAACAAGGATTGCCTTTTCGGGGCCATGATGAGTCAAAGGAGTCCTTAAACAAAGGAAATTTTAGGGAATTTCGAGATTTTGCAGCAGAGCAAAATCCAATCTGAAGAAAGGGAAAAGGTAAAAAGAAATCAGAGAATAGTCTATTGGTTGCTCCTGAAATACAGAGGGATATTGTGCATTGTTTTGCTAAGGAAGTGCTACATTCTATTCTAGAAGAAATTGGGCAAGATGTTTTTTGCTTGCTAGTTGATGAATCAAGAGATGTTTCATGGAAAGAACAAATGGCAGTGGTCTTGAGATATGTAGATAAATGTGGAATTGTGAAAGAGAGATTTGTTGGTCTTGTTCATGTGAAGGAAACAACTTCTGCCTATCTCAAGACTTCTATTGATGCATTATTTGCTGATCTTAATTTAAGCTTAAAGCAAGTTAGAGGCCAAGGATATGATGGTGAAAGCAAGGACATAGTGATGGTGAAAGCAAGTTAAAGCCTGTCATAGTGATGGTGAAAGCAAGTTAGAGGCCAAGGATATGATGGTGAAAGCAAGTTAGAGCCTGTCCTTAGCACTACAGAGGAAGGACCAGGACATAGTGAATGCTATTAAATTGGTGAAAGAAACTAGGTGCCAACTGGATGTGCTTAGAAGAGAAAAGTGGGAAAATATACTAGGTGATGTTTATGAGTTTTGTGACAAGAATGATATTTGCAAAGTGGAAATGGAAGATGGATATATTGATCCCAAGAAGCCAAGGCATAAATATGGAATTACAAATAAGCATTACTATCAAGTAGATTGTTTTAATGATGTTATTGATTGGCTGCTTCAAGAGCTTGACAACCGCTTCAATGAGACAAGCTCTCAGTTGCTTGTTTATTCATCCGCTTTGAGTCCACGAGACTCATTTCATGATTTCAACATGGAAAGTTTGATGAGCCTAGCAAAGATGTATCCACATGACTTTGATTCTGGGGATTTGAGGGACCTTAGCCACGAGCTTGGCCTCTATGTAGCTGATGTCAGAGATGATGATAGGTTCTCCAACCTACAAACTATTGTTGAGCTTTCTTAGAGAATGGTGGCTACAAACAAACATGATCGTTATCCAATGGTTTATCGTCTTTTGAAGCTTGTCCTAGTATTACCGGTTGCTACAGCCACAGTTGAGAGGTGCTTCTCAGCCATGAAGATTGTGAGAACACATTTGCGCAATCGCATCGGTGATGAGTTTATGAGCAATCTTCTTATTTGTTATGTTGAGAAAGAAGAGATGATGAAAGTCACTAATGAGGCTGTGGTTCGTCGCTTCATGAATATGCAAAATCGTAGATTTGATGATGAAGATTAAAGGTAATGTTTATTTTTATTATATTATTCTTACTTCAACAATGAAAATATTAAAGGTTGAGCCCTAAGTCATATATTGTTTTTTAGGCCGTTCTATCATCGTGATCGTGAATGTCGAAAAGCTGGAGTTAAATTGATGTATCTTACCTAATGTCGATGTTTTTTGTTGATGCTATATTATGAATGGACTTCTTCGGTATGGTAAAACAATTTATTGCTTCTTTATTGCTGCACCCCCCTCTTTTTCGTTCTAGCTTCGCCACTGTCCTCGCCGCCGTGGCGCCGCGCCGAGGTCCTCTGCGCCCGCGCCCCGCGGGGGTCGGCCCCTCGCCTGCCTTGGCCCGCCGCCGCCCGGATGGCAGCTGAGGGAGAGAGAGGGGAGAGGAAGAGACAGGAGAGAGAGAGGTGGGGTTTTTTATTAGGATGGAGGAGGTGGATCCGGGTGACATGGATTGGACCGCACCATTTTGAAGGAATGTATTGATGACATGGCAAGTGTGTTTTCTCTACGTGTTTGTAACGAACTTTTGGGTGACTAAATAATTTTAAATAAAAAAGTTGTAAACTACAAACTTTTACATCTCTTCGAGACCTACAACTTTGATATAGAACATATTTACATCCGAGATCATTTGAAATTTTTAAAAATTTAATATTTCAAATTAGATACATTATAAGGATATTTTAAAATATTAAACAATCTCAAATTAAAAAGTTGTCAACTACAAACATTTATATCTCGTCGAGACCTACAATTTTGGTATATAACATATTTACATTCGAGGTCATTTGCAAAATTTCAAATTTCAAATTAGATAATTTATAAAAATATTTTGAGGCATTGAACAATCTCAAATACAAAAATTGTCAACTACAAAGTTTTATATCTTGTCGATTGTACGACCTTCGTGTAAAGTGTTTTTTCATATGAGATCATATAAAAAAGTTTGTATTTAAAAAATACATTCTCTAACCCTCTCATATACAAAGTCGCATTTCACTAAGTCCCTGATATAAGTATGATTAGGAAGGGACCACCGTGAATTGGAAATATAAACAAGACCATGATTTGGAAAATGTAAACACCAACTTTTGTAAATACACGTACCACCATTTCGACTACAAAGTTTTATACGTTTCGAGATCAACAAGTTTCATTTAGAGTGTTTCCCATCGGAGGTAATTAGACATGTAAGATTTATGAACAAATTTACTTTAACATTGTCAAATGAAAAATTGTCCACAACAAAAATTGTTCATCTTGATGAGTCATACAACTTTGTAGTTAAAAACATTTTCATTTGAATTCGTTTAGGGCTTTAAAATATGTTTTGAAACATCTTTTTGCCGTGTGTCAGAAAAAAGCACACGGCAAACAAGTTGTTTGCCGTGCGCAAAAAAAGAAAACGCACGGCAAAGACACATCTTTGCCGTGCTTTTAGTGGAGGCACACGGCAAACACACATCTTTGCCGTGCATCTAGTGGAGGCGCACGGCAAATAGGATAAAAAAAACTTAGCTGCTAATGGTTGCTAACGGCCGGTAAGAAAAAAATGTTTGCCGTACGGAAAAAAATAAGCACATGCGTTGCGAAAAAACGCACGGCAAAGATCGAGTTTGCCGTGCGCCATAAGAAAACGCACGGCAAATAATAAATTTACCGTGCGTTTTTTGTTTGCCGTGCGCCCTATAAACGACGCACGGCAAACAAGCTCTTTGCCATGCGCCCGATAAAAGACGCACGGCAAAGATCCATTTTCCAGTAGTGAGTCCTAACACCAATGAACTTTAGGGTCTAATGCTAATTAGCTAAAGCATGCAACTATTTGGGAGTATAAGTATATAAAGGGACCTAAGCCCCTGTGCGAATAACAAGAGTAACTAGAGCACATAGATGCTCAATTCCTCCTACAACATGGCTGTATACTAAAGAAAATACAAAATGTGAACATCGATTGTATGGACGTTTGATTGCGGCTCACCAAACTTGAAAGGGAATTCTTCTCGGAGATATTTTTAGAGACATAGTTTGAGAAAATCATGGGTATGATACAATAGACTGTGTTTAGAATTAAACATCCAGAATCAAGCCAATCATGAAGCAGAACACATTATTGAAACATCCAACTAAACCAAGTCTCATGCTTTGGAAGCCTATCGGTTTATTTAGAAGCTGGTACATTACTCCACGTTCACTTGATTTCATTCAGTAGCCATTCCTTCTTTAAGTCTGTTGGAATTGCCTTCAGTGATCTTAACTGGAAATCGTCGAATCTAAGCATATTGAAGGCTTTGAGCCATTCCATATTGGACAAATCAACACGCATCGGATAGAGTTCTGCAGCGACCTCCTGAGGAGAAGCTCTCTTTGGGATTTCTGGAAGCACCAGAGGCTTTTCAATACTTGTGTCATTTCGTTTTTCTGGTTGCACAATTGGCTCTTCAAAACTTGCATCAGTAGAAACCTGGGTATTAAAATAAATGATTATGTTTTCAAAACTGGAATTGTACTTAAGAAAACTCTTTAAATCTGTTATTTACACACCTATCTATTGATATATAAGCTATATAAAAGAACCACTGAATCATAATTAATTATTCGTGTGCTAAGATTAATGCCAAACTTTCAACAGATCTATTGCTTACAGACATAAAAAAAAATTTCTGGGATTTAAGGCTTTATCTACTTTGGGAAAATGCATGCATCAAGTGTTAAATCAGTTATATGTAACTAGTTAAGGAG
The DNA here is from genome assembly GCA_900205405.1 of Echinochloa crus-galli. NCBI lineage: Eukaryota > Viridiplantae > Streptophyta > Magnoliopsida > Poales > Poaceae > Echinochloa > Echinochloa crus-galli. The sequence goes on from OAMR01000548.1 coordinate 379,928, forward strand.
TAAGGTAAAAGTCTTTTGAAGCAAGATAGAAGCTAAGCTCATAGATTGTATAATTTATCACTGTCCAGACCTTTTCAAAAGAAAACATAGACATAATTTGTCTTGGAAAGTAATGAAAATCTAAGACAACACCTACTTATTCTTACGTGTCCGTGTTATATCAAATCTGGAAATGATTCTAGAAAAGCAAAAACTATGAAACAAAAGTGAGGTGAAAGAAGGACGAATTGAAAACAGTACACATGATTGCACCTTGTAGCCATCACCAACAGTCTCATTCAGATATTTCCTTTGCCTTTTATGTCTCGCCAGCATGATGGATCCATTTTTTGGACCCAGCAGAACACCTTGCTTTGACAACCCATGATGGCTTTGGGATGGAAATATTTTAGGCACACTTGAACTCTGTGTACATGGTAGAGCCTGGATACATTTAGCAGCCACCTGATCACTAGGTGCATGTGGAGCTGAACTATCAGTTTTTCCGAGGATTGATATCAATGATTTCTCTTTTGCTTCAAATGGTTTGTGGCAATGGGGACAACGGAGTAAGCGATGTCGATATACCACTGGATACTCAAGTGCCAATCTACACTTTGGACACGATGTCCAAAAAGCTGTTTCCAATGGTAGTGCTGATGGGATTGGGGCAGAAATGGGCACACTATCAGTACATGGTTGTGAAGCTGGTGCTATAGCTAAGGCCTCAACAGTTTCATCCATCTTCGTATCCTTCTCCATCAAATGAAGCAGTGTGGCCCTAATGCTGTGGAAACAAATAGGATCGATGGAAAGGATGGTTAATACTGCAAGTCAAGTAAAAGCCATAACTGCATGTACAAATACTAATTGTGTAAAGTAACGTAAATGCTTCTCAGGTTTAATGCGTCGAAACAAGGATAATGATATTAGAGGGCACATAATGTTTTCAGATCATATGTACATTAAATATAACAAAATTTTAAAACTACAAATATGAGCTCTTATTGATTCCATTAGTTTGCAGACGTTATTGTGAAACAGAATTTGCATGAACAGTACATATCCATATCTTTAAAAATATAAGGAAATACATCCTCCATCTGAAATTGTTGGTTGTTTGGGCATTTTTAGATATATGCATTCTGCTATGTATCTAGACGTAGTATACATGTAGATGCATAAAGAACAATGTATATATAGAAAAGCCAAAATGACTGATAATTTATAATAGAGGTAGTAGTAGATTAAGTAATAAAAAACTGCACATGTCTAGTAAACTGCAGTCAAATCTTGATCCTACTATCCTAGTACAGCCAATGCTTTGCAGAAGAATGATAAAACACACAAATCCAACCCTCAAGGATTAGCCCTAGCAAAAAAGGAATTACAGGCCAATCAGAAACCGAGATATATATGGAAATGAATTAATTCTACAGCTCGCCAGATTCTATGGATAGAGATGCACTAGAATTCAGTATAGAATGGGCACCTCTCTCTCTACCCCAATTCCCAACTGGGTGTTTTTGACCTCAGAAATACCCAACATGTGGCATGAACGAGCATGATTCCTCATAGCAGAAGCACGTGTCTTCCACCCCATCGAAGTACAAATCATATCGTTGCAATTCCTTCACGGAGGAGCATGATCCCCCGCAGATCTATCCCAAGGTGAGACGGCCAGGGGATTTAGATCGCAAATCCTAACCATGGAAAGGAGGAGAGCAGACAGGGAAGAAAGGGCGCCTCTCTCTCTCTCTCTCTCTCTACCCCAATTCCCAACTGAGTGTTTGGACCTCAAAAATACCCAACTGGTGGCAATCATAAGCATGATTCCCCACAGCAGAAGCACGTCCTTTGGTACAAATCGTTGCAATTCCTTCACGGAGGAGCATGATCCCCCACAGATCAAGCCCAAGGTCAGACGGCCATGGGATTCAGATCACAAACCCTAACCACAGACTTTTTAGCCAAGAGGAGAGCAGATGGAATGGATCGGGAGGAGTGAGGGTACACGTACCAGCCGACGGGGAGTGCAACACAGGAGAGCCAGCGATGGAGATCTCCTGGGAATTGGAGAAGACAAGGCGAGGTGCACCGCAGTGGGTGACTCAGGTGTTCGGTCGAAAGAGGTCTAGGGACGCTGGATGGGAGTCTGCCTGAGTCCTGACGTGCTGCTGGATTTATGCTGTGAGTGAGTGGCCCTACCCAAGCAAAATATGCAAAGTAGTCCCTCATTAATGAAAAAATTGTCATCTCATTTTGACAAAAGAAATATTCCTGATAGTGATAGTGGGAATTCTATTTTCTTGGTCCTGCTGACAGGTACGCCTTGATACAACATGTCAGTCTCTGCATGTTTTAGATAATGCCATAGGCTGGGTTCTAACATCAAATATGAAATGTATATATCTTTGTTTTACAACTAGCTGATTCATTTGCCTAAGATGACCAATGCTATGAAAGAGGAAGAGAGGGAAATGCCATGAATGAGAGCTTTTGAAGATTGGAGATCACGGTAAAAGAGATCTTCAACAAGTTTGGATAGAAATTGGTGAACATGGATTATTGCAGGTTAATCTTTGTCCATTCTGCTCAGCATGTATCTGTGGCTATCTTTGTTTTAGTTTATGAACTTGTGTAGTGCCTGATGGCAGAGTCTGTGGTCTGAATACTACCGCCTATCATGTATCTTTTGCTGTAAACCATTCACTTGTGTATGTTGAAGGCCAGGATGTTATTCCATATTTCAAAAAACTTTGCCTGTAAAAACATACTTCACTTTTCATGAATGTTTATTTGCATTGGAAAATGACTGCCAATTGGGACGTACATTTCCACTATCGGGTTTAAACATGAACTAACAGTCCTTCCACCATATATAGTGTCTGTTGATATGTAGAACTGGCACGGTGCTGGGATAATTGTTTCCACAATTGGTTCATGTTTATAACAGAGGCCATGTCTGTGCTAGTAATTCATAGTTTATTGGAAACCGGACACAGAACCAGTATCATGGATTGTCTCTTATTTTGAGTACAGCTTTGAAAAAGAGGCACTATCGATGCCTCCCAAGACTAGATCGCTTCAAGATACTAGAACACGGCATCTTCAATGCTGGGTGCAGTGGACGCTGGTCTTGAAAATGTCGTCGTGACAAATTAGGCCACATACATCAGAAGCGTACTACCTTCAACATATTTCTTCCGGGGATAGACCTGGCAAATAATTCATAGAGTGCAAGGATGGCAAACGATCTAAATAGGGTACTTGATCAGTTTGCCGTTCAAGCATGCTTTGTTTCTTGCCTTCCGTATGACCCAGCAAGCAGGCTGGAAGTGTTTAATTTCAAATTCTCTGTATCAATTCAATTTAAGGGATCTGAAATTAATAAAACTATGTTTATCATAAAAAAATGTCCCGGCAAATATTTTCAGATAGATAGGAAAACCACAAAACCATTTGTCAATTGGTCTCAACGATGATTTTTCAATGGTGCTTGAACGTCTCGTTTGTGATCAAGATATTCAAATTTTCTTTTTGGAGTATTTCTTGGTGGGTACAAGCATCAAGCGTGCATTATTATTGTTGGTGAGAAGTTCAGCCGAGGCTGCAGCCTGCATCAACATGACGATGGCGGTGAGGTTTTCTTTTCTTATGAGTTGAATGACTTCTGATGTATGACACACGAGTTGGCACGGGCCTTGATATTGCTTGCCTACTCGCGCTGTTGTACTTCTCTGAAATGAATAACCCCAGTATTTCTTGTCAAAAAAAAACCAAGTATTCCATTTGCTGCTTCCTTTTGTGAGCTACCAGGTACCAGTGCCACAATGGATATAAATGGATATACCTTTTTTGTTGTCATCAGAGCTGTGTACGAATGTGTATTTCGTTCTGACAGCTGTATGGATGCTCACTCATTATAGGGGTTCTGCAAGCAACAAAAGTACAATTGAACAAGAGAGAAAGGTATATGTTGATAATTTGTGCACTTACTCTGTCCATGTGAACAATGATTTATAGTTTTTAGGTTTTTTATTTCAAGCATCTAGTTCGGTTTTTTATTTCAAGCTTAAATAGTTTGTTATAGGCTCAATGTGAAGTTTTTAGAATTAGCATTCCTCTCTAGGTCCTGCTTTTTCTACCTGCAAACTGTACTCTAATATTGCAGATAATAGTGTCTGAATTTTTTTCAGGATTCTGGTTCTTACATTGTACTCTCACTTATACTGACCAGGAACTAAGAATGGAGAGGAGGCTTGCTTTTCATGACTGAGTAGAAATATTGTAATTCAAAAGATTTTTCTGCTCACATTGAAGAAACCAAGAATATCTGTGATCTACCTGATAATACGTGGTGATGTACATAGCATATGACTTCATTTTATTGCTTCTCCACATGTTGGAAACCTTGCCTGATTTATTTTACTAGCAAAGTGAAACTCTGGTGTGGTCATCGTTTAAGGGAAGTACGTATATAGACAAATGTGGATTGACTCCTTACCTTGTTTTTATGCAGTTGTTACAGATGAATTAGCAGGTCCAGCTTCAAGCAATATCTTGTTTATTTAATATATGAGATCAAGCCTGCCTTCTCTATCGGACCTAAACTGAACAAAACGTGTAACCAAAAATCAGTACTAAGAACTTTGCTCCTCAATGTATACTGATCAATATTTCACCATTGATATATATTTGTATAATTTGAATTTCTCCATTAATTTTAATATGCACAGTTCTAACTGAACAGTGAGCCTTAAATGTGGATTCCAAGCCATTTTAAGAGGGTTGATGAATAATACCCTCAGTAGCTTGGCTGGTATGGGAATACTCTAGCCAGCTAGATGGAGAAAGCCAGGATCTGGTTGTAGCGATATTTCTTGCAGACCATGTTGGCTGATGCTCTACGTTTTCTTTCTGCTAATCGTGGCAAGGTTAGTTCATTTGGAGTCAACATTACCAAACAAACCGCGAATGGAGAATAATCAAGCTGCAATTTGGAGCATTTTCCTTTTGTTTTAGTTGAATTTTCTATTGTACATGTGCTTGGAGAATGTGTCGTTGCTATAGTCTGATATATAGATCATAGGAACACTACCAGAATACTCGATATTTGCACCGGTTGGGAAAGCCGTTTAGCACCGGGTATCCCAACCGGTGCTAAATATCCGAGACTAAAGGGGTATTCTTTTAGCAGCGGGTTGAAAAACCGGTGCTAAAGGCCCTGAACGCGTAAAAAAATACTCTCCATCCCTCCCTCTCCTCCGTTCTTGCTCTTTGTTCTTGAAGTGTTCTTGTTCTTCAAGAACAGAAAGAGAAGAACGGAGAGAAAGAAAGAAGATGGGGAGTAGTTAAATAAGAGAAGAAAGAAAGAGATTATTTCTTCCCTTGAAAGATCAAAAACTCCAGACCAAAACAGATAGTAGATAGAGCTAGAACAAATAGTCCAATCTCAAAATTATCTCTCGCACGAAAGGAGTAAATTAAATTCATGCAAGCAGCCATAGCAATCCATAGCTATAAAAGACAAATCAAATTACCCATGTTTCCCTCTGTACTAATTAATTCACCCACTGCCCATGCACTGCGCTAGCAAACAAGAACTCTGGCCTCAAAATCCCAGCTAGATCAGCTCAATCCTCAGCGTGTTGGGAATATGCCCAAGAGACAACTGGATTCGATCCACTAGTCTTAATGGGCCACAAATGTTGTGAAGCCCATTACCAGGGAAAGGGGTGCTTTATTTATTAGTCCCATATTACTAATGGAACATGGTGTGGAGAATTTCATCCAAATAAATAGAGACCAAACCCCTCCTGAGAAAGACACGACTTCCAAGCAATAGTTGCTTTTCTCCCCATCGTGCTCGTGGTTTGTTGGAGAAAGAGTTTCTCAACAGCGAGATCCCAACACAGCGCTCACCCCGCACGCGCCTCGCCCCACGTGCCCGCAGCAGCGCTTGTGCCCGCGCGCCCGCAGCAGCGCTTGCACCCGCGCGCCGCCGGCCAGCGCCCGTGCGCCCATGGCAGCGCTCGCGCCCGCGCCACCGGCCAGCGCCCACTCCCAACACAGCGCTCACCCCGCACGCGCCTCGCCCCACGTGCCCGCAGCAGCGCTTGTGCCCGCGCGCCCGCAGCAGCGCTTGCACCCGCGCGCCGCCGGCCAGCGCCCGTGCGCCCATGGCAGCGCTCGCGCCCGCGCCACCGGCCAGCGCCCAC